>CAWUFW010000866.1:20000-22500 GCA_963921515.1 Calotriton arnoldi | reverse complement strand
ACATTAATGCGCTGATGGTTCCGCATTTTGACAATAAAAACAGCAAACAAATTGCAGAAAAAAGAAGAGATAGAAGAGATAAGAGAAAAAAATCGGCAAAAGATGTACTGCAAGCATCTAATATCTCAGAGAATGACTCTTGTGATGAACCATAGATTTCAGTAGAAATAACAATGGAAAGGCGCAGAGACTTTATAAATCGGAAACGAGCGCCAAAAACAAAAAACTTTGATGAACTGAATGATAGAATCACAGAAATCGAAAAGTACACCAAGAACATCCAGCATCATGATGCTGCTATGGATCTGATGGATGAGATAGTGACTTATATCTCAGAAAACACCAATGATATAAGTCCTGTACCAGCAAATCGTACCGAACCAACGAGCGAACCCAATGAGCCTATGAGCACCGCTCAAGATGAGCAACAGATTACCCCAGTACAAAACAAGATAACAAAGAAAGATAAGAAGAATGGAAGGCTCAATCGGACACACAAGAAAAATTATGCAAAAGCTAAGGGCAGCTACAAAGAATACCAGGCAATGTTTAAAAAAGACAAAAAGAAAATTGCCAGGATAATCACCGATGGGGCAGAAGATGCCACCTGCCAAATCAGTGCGGATGAAATCTTCCAATACTATAAAAACATAATTGAAAAAGAAAACAAGAAAAACCCCAAATTCATCCCAATTGATCGGATACCGGATGAATGGGAAATTGGAGGATTGTGTAAAGAAATTACACTGCTCGAAATAACTAAAGCCTTCGATGAATCAGATTTAAAAAAAGCAGTGGGGCCTGACAAAATTGGCCTTAATGACTTACAAAATGTGCATAACAAACAACCAAGACTGCTGCCCAGAATCTTGTCGTCTTGGTTATTGATGAGAAGAGTACCAGAAAGTATCAAAAAGAACAGATCGATTTTAATACCTAAAAATGTACCGATTAGCGAACTGAACAAAATCAGTAATTGGCGTCCAATTACCATCGGTACGGCATTCATGAAGTTGTTCACGAAAATATTAACCAAAAGACTTGCATTTTTTGTTGAATTGAACACGAGACAAAAAGGCTTCATGAAGGTGAGAGGTTGTCTCGAAAATCTGACTCTTCTCCAAAACATCATAAAAGGGGCACGAAAAAACAGAAGCTCGTTAGCAGTGGTGTTCATAGACATCTCAAAAGCCTTTGACTCTGTCAGCCATGGTCACATTTTACAGAGTTTGGAAAGGCTCAGAGTCCCATCATGCATCAGAGACATAGTACAAGACTTATACACTGACTCAACAACATTTTTCAAGGGAAAAAACAATGAAGCAACTCCAGAAATGCAAATGATGTCGGGAGTTAAGCAAGGTGACTCATTATCCCCACTGTTGTTTAACATTGCCATGGACCCCTTGATCTGTGATCTTCAGAAAGATGGCAAGGGCTTCACATTCGGCTCTGATGGTCTCATTAAGCAAGTCACCGCTCTTGCCTTTGCGGATGATATTGCAGTACTCAGCAACACCTGGGAAGGAATGAGTACAAATCTGAAGATCATTGAAAAATTCAGTAAAACAACAGGCTTAAAGCTTAATGTGAAAAAAACACATGGATTTTATATAAGTCACCATAAAGATAAGATCCTGGTCAACAACTGCAAACCATGGCAATTTGAAAAACAAAATATTGAAAACATTAATCCAGGAGAAAGCGAGAGATACCTCGGATTGAACTTTGATCCACACATCGGCCATTCAAGTAACAACAAAATTAATGAGGTTCTTGTTGACTGGGCACAAAAACTCGACAATTTACCACTAAAGCCCACACAGAAAATAGAAATATTGTGTCAATATTTGATCCCTAAACTGTCATTTAAGTTGGAAATGACAGGAACAGAAGCTAAAACTTTAAACATGCTGGATCAAACAATAAAAAAGTATGTCAAACATTTCCTACACCTACCTGCATACACATGTGATGGTCTCCTATATTCGAAAAGATCCTTTGGGGGCCTCAGTATACCAAAGTTATGTACGACAATTGGTCTAAACAAAATCAATAGTTTATTGTATCTCAGGGAAGCTCCAGATCTGTACATAGCTCAATCTTTCATATATGCAGGAGAAGTAATCGATGAAAAAATTGATAACATCATCAAAACACACAAACTCAACATTCTGGACAGTAGATTTCTGAGTTATGAATTGAATTTGGTAGCAACATATGATTGGAGAAAAGAGGAATTTCAAAAATGGGCAAATCTCCCCGTCCAAGGTGATGGTATAAAATACCTAGCAAGTAATCCAACCTCAAATTTCTGGATCAGCAAACATAATAAAATGAAAGAAAATCAATACATAGCTGCGCTGATGTTGAGAGCAAATGTTTTGTATACTAGAGAAACCATCACTAGGGGAAGAAATCGTACTTTTGCTACCTGTAGATACTGCAAAGATGTATGCGAAACAATTTCACATATTTCAGGTGCATGCCCTAAAACCAA
>CAWUFW010000866.1:7500-15000 GCA_963921515.1 Calotriton arnoldi | reverse complement strand
GATGGCCGGACCGGCCTGGAAGTCCCGATGAGGGCTCATTTGCCTCCCCGATCCCAGCCAGGGCTCCAGGAGGTCGGGTACGTTCGCGCCTTGGGTCCCCTCTGTCACCCTGTGCGCACGGATTACAAGAAAGGGGGGTGTTTTTCCTCCGGATTACTAGGGACAGGGTACTCCGGGACACCCCTCCCGGGACAGGAGGTTCCCAGCCGGGGACCAGATGGGCTGGGCCCGGGGACCACCTCCCCAGCGTCCGGGCTCCCTCCTCTGGCCCGCAGCGTGGCAAAGTGCCCGGGACGGGCTCCACGGGTCCTGGGCAGTCCTCCCCCGGGAGTCTGGGCCCCGAGAGCTCCTGCGGGCCTCCCTGTTCCCAAGGCCCGGCCGGGGTCCCCGAGCCCCCGGGAAGCGGAGCCCCCGAGCCCTGCAAGGGCAGGCGGGTCCCGATGAGGGCTCATTTGCCTCCCCGATCCCAGCCAGGGCTCCAGGAGGTCGGGTACGTTTGCACCTTGGGTCCCCTCTGTCACCCTGTGCGCACGGTTGACAAGAAAGGGGGGTGTTTTTCCTCCGGATTACTAGGGACAGGGTACTCCGGGACACCCCTCCCGGGACTGGAGGTTCCTAGCCGGGGACCAGCCGGGCTGGGCCCGGGGACCACCTCCCCAGCGTCCGGGGCTCCCTCCTCCGGCCCGCGGCGTGGCAAAGTGCCCGGGACGGGCTCCACGGGTCCTGGGCAGTCCTCCCCGGGGAGTCTGGGCCCCGAGAGCTGCTGCGGGCCTCCCTGTTCCCAAGGCCCGGCCGGGGTCCCCGAGCCCCCGGGAAGCGGAGCCCCCGAGCCCTGCAAGGTCAGGCTCCCCCTGGCTTGGCTGGGTTCAGGAGCTATGTCCGGGGCCGCGGGGAGGGTGGCCTCCCCACCCCGGGCTCCGTCCTAGGTCCTGCCGCATGGCAGGGTGCCCGGGACGGGGTCCCGTGGGACCGGGGAGGCTTCCCCTGCGCCCCTGGGCCCGGGAGCCCCGGCTGGGTCCAGGGGCCCCTCTGGGCCCCGGGTCGGGTGCTCCAGCCCTGGGCCCCGTCCCCCGGCCTGCTGCTATGCCAAAGGTCCGAGACGGGGTTCCATCGTGCCTGGGGAGCCCCCTGGCTTGGCTGGGTTCAGGAGCTCCGTCCGGGGCCCCAGGGAGGGTGGCCTCCCCACCCCGGGCTCCGTCCTAGGTCCTGCCGCATGGCAGGGTGCCCGGGATGGGGGTCCCGTGGGCCCAGGGAGGCTTCCCCTGCGCCTCTGGGCCCGGGAGCCCTGGCTGGGTCCAGGGGCCCCTCCGGGCCCCGGGTCGGGTGCTCCAGCCCTGGGCCCCATCCCCCGGCCTGCTGCTATGCCAAAGGTCCGAGACGGGGTTCCATCGTGCCTGGGGAGCCCACCCTGGCTTGGCTGGGTTCAGGAGCTCCGTCCGGGGCCCCGGGGAGGGTGGCCTCCCCACCCCGGGCTCCGTCCTAGGTCCTGCCACATGGCAGGGTGCCCGGGACGGGGTCCCGTGGGACCGGGGAGGCTTCCCCTGCGCCCCTGGGCCCGGGAGCCCCGGCTGGGTCCAGGGGCCCCTCTGGGCCCCGGGTCGGGTGATCCAGCCCAGGGCCCCGTCCCCCGGTCTGCTGCTATGCCAAAGGTCCGAGACGGGGTTCCGTCGTGCCTGGGGAGCCCCCCCCTGGCTTGGCTGGGTTCAGGAGCTCCGTCCGGGGCCCCGGGGAGGGTGGCCTCCCCACCCCGGGCTCCGTCCTCGGTCCTGCCGCGTGGCAGGGTGCCCGGGGTGGCTTCCCCTGCGCCCCTGGGCCCGGGAGCCCCGGCTGGGTCCAGGGGCCCCGGCTGGGTCCAGGGGCCCCGTCGGTCCCCGGGTCGGGTGCTCCGGCCCTGGGCACCGTCCTCCGGCCTGCTGCTCCACCAAGGGCCCAGGACAGGGGTCCGTTGGTCCCGTGCAGGCCTCCCCTGCTTGTGAAGGTGTCCGCGGGCCCCGGGTCGGAGGGCCTGTCGGGTCCCCCTCGCAGCCTCCATGGCTGGGGCCCAGCTGGGGCCCTGGGCCTCCGGCCCCCATGCCCCGGCGCCCGCTCACTCTTTCGTTGGGGGCACAGAGCAACCAGATGGCTCCCCTTTCCCCTCGGCCATCTGGTCGCCCCTTTCCCCTCGGCCATCTGGTCTCCCACAATGCTTTCCTATGGGGCGACCAGATGGCCGGGCTTCTCTGGAAGTCCCGATGAGGGCTCATTTGCCTCCCGATCCCAGCCAGGGCTCCAGGAGGTCGGGTACGTTCGCGCCTTGGGTCCCCCCTGTCACCCTGTGCGCACGGATTACAAGAAAGGGGGGTGTTTTTCCTCCGGATTACTAGGGACAGGGTACTCCGGGACACCCCTCCCAGGCGGGAGGTTCACAGCCGTCGACCAGATGGGCTGGGCCCGGACAACACCGCCCCAGCGGCCATCCCTGGGGCCTCCCTGGGGCTTGAGCTCCGTCCGGCGGGCCATGGGGTGCGGGAGCCCCACCGTCATGCAAGCCAGCCGAGGGTCTGGGCGTTCATCGGGGCCAAGGGAGGCTCTATCCGGCCTGGCTAGGGTTCGGAAGCAGGGACCGGGCCCAGGGCTTGAGCTCTGTCCGGCAGGCCATGAGGTGCTGGAGCCCCCCCGTCCTGCAAGCCGGCCCAGGGTCTGGGTGCTGGGGACAGAGGGTCCAGTGGGGCCCGGGGAGGCTCCCCCCGGCCTGGCTGGGTGTTGAAAGCAGGGACCGGGCCCGGGGCTTGAGCTCCGTCCGGCGGGCCCCGGGGTGCGGGAGCCCCCCGTACTGCAAGCCAGCCGAGGGTCCGGGCGCTGGGGACGGGGGGTCCACCGGGGCCCAGGGAGGCTCTCCCAGGCCTGGCATAGTGTTCGGAAGCTGGGACTGGGACTGGGACCTGGGCCTGGGGCTTGAGCTCCGTCTGGCAGGCCCTGGGGTGCGGGAGCCCCCGTCCGGCAAGCAGGCCGAGTGTCCGGTGGCTGGGGACAGGAGTGGTTCCACCCGAGGCCCGGGGAGGCTCTCCCCGGCCTGGCTAGGGTTCGGAAGCTGGGACCGGGCCGGGGCTCGTGCTCTGTCCGGCGGGCCCCGGGGTGCGGGAGCTCCCCCGTACTGCAAGCCAGCCGAGGCTCCGGGCGCTGGGGACGGGGGGTCCACCGGGGCCCAGGGAGGCTCTCTCCAGCCTGGCTGGGTGTCAGAAGCAGGGACAGGGCCTGGGGCTTGAGCTCCGTCCGGCGGGGCCCGGTGTACGGGAGCCCCCATCCTGCAAGCCAGCCCAGGGTCCGGGCGCTGGGCACGGGGGTCCATCGGGGCCCGGGGAGGCTCTCCCAGGCCTGGCATAGTGTTCGGAAGCTGGGACTGGGACCTGGGCCTGGGGCTTGAGCTCCGTCTGGCAGGCCCTGGGGTGCGGGAGCCCCCGTCCGGCAAGCGGGCCGAGTGTCCGGTGGCTGGGGACAGGAGTGGTTCCACCCGAGGCCCGGGGAGGCTCTCCCCGGCCTGGCTAGGGTTCGGAAGCTGGGACCGGGCCCGGGGCTCGTGCTCCGTCCGGCGGGCCCCGGGGTGCGGGAGCTCCCCGTACTGCAAGCCAGCCGAGGCTCCGGGCGCTGGGGACGGGGGGTCCACCGGGGCCCAGGGAGGCTCTCTCCAGCCTGGCTGGGTGTCAGAAGCAGGGACAGGGCCTGGGGCTTGAGCTCCGTCCGGCGGGGCCCGGGGTACGGGAGCCCCCATCCTGCAAGCCAGCCCAGGGTCCGGGCGCTGGGCACGGGGGTCCATCGGGGCCCGGGGAGGCTCTCCCAGGCCTGGCATAGTGTTCGGAAGCTGGGACTGGGACTGGGACCTGGGCCTGGGGCTTGAGCTCCGTCTGGCAGTCCCTGGGGTGCGGGAGCCCCCGTCCGGCAAGCAGGCCGAGTGTCCGGTGGCTGGGAACAGGAGTGGTTCCACCCGAGGCCCGGGGAGGCTCTCCCCGGCCTGGCTAGGGTTCGGAAGCTGGGACCGGGCCCGGGGTTCGTGCTCCGTCCGGCGGGTCCCGGGGTGCGGGAGTCCCCCGTACTGCAAGCCAGCCGAGGGTCCGGGCGCTGGGGACGGGGGTCCACCAGGGCCCGGGGAGGCTCTCCCCGGCCTGGCTGCTTTCAGAAGCAGGGACCGGGCCGTGGAGCGGGGGTGGCTGGCTTTATCCGCTACGCTGGCGGAGCGGAGTTTTCTGCCCCTGTCCTGCGGCCTGGCGAGGGTCCGGGTGCCCGTGATGGGGTCCATCGGGCCAAGGGAGGCTCCCGCAAACTGGCTGGGTTCAGAAACGGGGACCGGGCCAGGTGGGGGCGTGGCTGGCTAAGTCCTTTCCACTGCGTAGTAGGAGTTTGGTTAGGGCTGGGCGGAATTTGCGTAGTTCCACTACGCAAAATTTTGGAAAAAAATGTGTGGAAAACGTGCGCACGTCCTGAGGGTCCTTGTGCCCGGGACAGGGGTAGGGCTGGGCGTAGTTGGCGTAGCGCCACTATGCAGAATTTTGGAAAAAATGTGTGGAAAACGAGCGCACGTCCTGAGGGTCCGTGTGCCCGGGACAGGGGGTCCCTCGTGCCTGGGCAGGCTCCCTGATCTCCAGGGGTCCCTCGTGCCTGGGCAGGCTCCCCGATCTCCCCGGCCTGGCTGGGTTGCGAAGCAGGGACCGGCCCCGGGGACTGCGTTTCGGTCAGGGCCTGGGGTTTGGGAGCCCCCGTCCTGCTGCCTGCCAAGTGTCCATCTGCCCGGGACAAGGGTCCCTGGTGCAGAGCCCCGGAGACCTGCAAGGGCAGGCGGGAGCCCTACCGCTATGGCTCAGCTCGGGGTGGGCAGATGGCAGTCCTTTCGGTCCTGGCCATCTGGTCGCACCTCTCCCCTCGGCTATCTGGTCACACGCAATGCTTTCCAATGGGGCGGCCAGATGGCTAGGCCGCCCTGGAAGTCCCGATGAGGGATCATTTGCCTCCCGGATCCCAGCCAGGGCTCCAGGAGGTCGGGCACGTTCGCGCCCAGGGTCCCCTGAGCCTCGCGGTGCGCACGGATTCCCAGAAAGCGGAATAGCCTTCCTCCGGATTACTAGGGACAGGGTACTCTGGGACCCCTCTCGGCCTAACGGTCCTCAGCCGGCAGCTGGGCGGGCCAGGATGCCGCCCCAGCCCTGGGTCCATCCATGGGCCTGCCGCGTGGCAGGCTGCCCTGGATGGGGTCTGGCAGGCCCGGGGAGCCTCCCCTGCTGGGCTGGGTCCAGGGGGCCTGGGGAGTGCAGCCTCCCCACCCCAGGGTCTGTCCTCGGTCCTGCTGAGTGGCAGGATGCCTGAACGAGGTCCCGCGGGACTGGGGAGCCTCCCCCTGCTCGGCTGGGTTCAGCGGCTCCCAGGGGCCCTGGGGAGGGCGTCCTCCCCACCCTGGAGCTCCATCCTTGGTCCTGCCGCATGGCAGGGTGCACGGGATGGGGTCCGGTGGGCCCGGGAGGCTTCCCCTGCGCCTCTGGGCCTTTGGAGCCCCGGCTGGGTCCAGGGGCCCCGTCGGGCCCCGGGTCGGGTGCTCCGGCCCTGGGACCTGTCCCCCACCCTGCTGCACTTCCAAAGGCCGGGAATGGGGTTCCGTTGTGCCCGGGGACCCTCCCCTTGCTTGGCTGGGTTCAGGTTCTCCAGCCGGGGCCCCTGAGGGCCCTGGGGAGGGCGGCCTCCCCACCCCGGGCTCTGTCCTCGGTCCTGCCGCGTGGCAGGGTGCCGGGGACAGGGTCCCGTGGGCCCGGGGAGGCTTCCCCTGCGCCTCTGGGCCTGGGAGCCCCGGCTGGGTCCAGGGGCCCTGTCGGGCCCCGGGTCAGGTGCTCCGGCCCTGGGCCGCGTCCCCTGGCCTGCTGCTCTACCAAAGCCCCGGGACGGGGTTCCGTTGTGCCCGGGGACCCTCCCCTTGCTTGGCTGGGTTCAGGAGCTCCGTCCGGGGCCCCTGAGGGTCCCGGGGAGGGCGGCCTCTCCACCCCGGGCTCTGTCCTCGGTCCTGCTGCGTGGCAGGGTGCCCGGGACAGGGTCCCGTGGGCCCGGGGAGGCTTCCCCTGCGCCTCTGGGCCTGGGAGCCCCGGCTGGGTCCAGGGGACCCTCCCCTTGCTTGGCTGGGTTCAGGATCTCCGGCTGGGGCCCCTGAGGGCCCTGGGGAGGGCGGCCTCCCCACCCCGGGCTCTGTCCTCGGTCCTGCCGCGTGGCAGGGTGCCCGGGACAGGGTCCCGTGGGCCCGGGGAGGCTTCCCCTGCGCCTCTGGGCCTGGGAGCCCCGGCAGGGTCCAGGTGCCCTGTCGGGCCCCGGGTCAGGTGCTCCGGCACTGGGCCGCGTCCCCTGGCCTGCTGCTCTGCCAAAGCCCCGGGACGGGGTTCTGTTGTACCCAGGGACCCTCCCCTTGCTTGGCTGGGTTCAGGGCCCCGGGGAGGGCAGCCTCCCCACCCCGGGCTCTGTCCTCAGTCCTGCCGCGTGGCAGGCTGCCCTGGATGGGGTCCGGCGGGCCCAGGGAGCCTCTCCCTGCTGGGCTGGCTCCAGGGGCTCGGGTGTTCCAGCCCTGGGCCCTGTCCCCCAGCCTGCAGCCCTGCCAAAGGCCCGGAACGGGGTTCCATCGTGCCCGGGGTGCCTCCCCTTGCTCGGCTGGGTTCAGGGGCTCCCTGCGGCCCCGGGGAGGGGTGGCCTCCCCACCCCGGGCTCTGTCCTCGGTCCTGCTGCGTGGCAGGGTGCCCGGGACGGGGTCCCGCGGGCCCGGGGATGCTTCCCCTGCGCCTCTGGGCCCGGGAGCCCCGGCTGGGTCCAGGGGCCCCTCCGGGCCCCGGGTCGGGTGCTCCAGCACTGGACCCTGTCTCCCGGCCTGCCTCTATGCCAAGGGCCCGGGACGGGGGTCCGTCGGTCCCGTGCAGACCTCCCCCGCTTCGCCTGCTTGTCGAGGTGTCTGCGGGCCCCAGGTCGGAGGGCCCGTCGGCTCCCCCTCGCAGCCTCCATGGCTGGGGCCCAGCTGGGGCCGTGGGCCCTGGGCCTCCGGTCCCCGTGCCCCGGCACCCGCTCACTCTTTCATTGGGGCACCGAGCGACCAGATGGCTCCACTTTCGTGCCCGGCCATCTGGTCGCCCCTTTCCCCTCGGCCATCTGGTCTCCCGCAATGCTTTCCTATGGGGCGACCAGATGGCCGGGCTTCCCTGGAAGTCCCGATGAGGGCTCATTTGCCTCCACGATCCCAGCGATGGCTCCAGGAGGTCGGGTACTTTTGCACCTTGGGTCCCCTCTGTCACCTCGTGTGCACGGATTACAAGAAAGGGGGGTAATTTTCCTCCGGATTACTAGGGAGAGGGTCAATCAGACCTCCGTGAGGTCCGGCGATTCTGAAACAGGGGAAGGCAGCACCCGGGCCCGCCCGCCGGGGCCCCCAGAGGCCCGGGTACGCACCTGCCTCTCAGCCCCTTCCCGATGGTCCTTTTTCTCCGAGTTTGCTCAGTCAGACCTCCGTGA
>CAWUFW010000866.1:0-2500 GCA_963921515.1 Calotriton arnoldi | reverse complement strand
TTGAGCTCCGTCCGGCGGGCCCTGGGGTGCGGGAGCCCCCCCCATCCTGCAAGCCAGGCCAGGGTCTGGGCGCTGGGCACGGGGGGGTCCATCGGGGCCCGGGGAGGCTCTCCCAGGCCTGGCCTAGTGTTGGGAAGCTGGGACTGGGACTGGGACCTGGGCCCAGGGCTTGAGCTCCGTCCGGCAGGCCCCGGGGTGCGGGAGACCCCCGATCCGGCAAGCAGGCCGAGTGTCGGGTGGCTGGGGACAGGAGTGGTTCCACCCGGGGCCCAGGGAGTCTCTCTCCAGCCTGGCTGGGTGTCAGAAGCAGGGACCGGGCCTGGGGCTTGAGCTCCGTCCGGCGGGCCCCGGGGTACGGGAGCCCCCCGTCCTGCAAGCCGGCCGAGGGTCCAGGCGCTGGGCACGGGGGTCCATCGGGACCCGGGGAGGCTATCAGGGCGAAAGCTCGGGGCGGGCAGATTGGCATCCTTTCGGTCCCGGCCATCTGGTCGCATCTATCCCCTCGGCCATCTGGTTGCACGCAATGCTTTCCAATGGGGCGACCAGATGGCCGGACCGGCCTGGAAGTCCCGATGAGGGCTCATTTGCCTCCCCGATCCCAGCCAGGACTCCAGGAGGTCGGGTACGTTCGCGCCTTGGGTCCCCTCTGTCACCCTGTGCGCACGGATTACAAGAAAGGGGGTGTTTTTCCTCCGGATTACTAGGGACAGGGTACTCCGGGACACCCCTCCCGGGACAGGAGGTTCCCAGCCGGGGACCAGATGGGCTGGGCCCGGGGACCACCTCCCCAGCGTCCGGGCTCCCTCCTCTGGCCCGCAGCGTGGCAAAGTGCCCGGGACGGGCTCCACGGGTCCTGGGCAGTCCTCCCCCGGGAGTCTGGGCCCCGAGAGCTCCTGCGGGCCTCCCTGTTCCCAAGGCCCGGCCGGGGTCCCCGAGCCCCCGGGAAGCGGAGCCCCGAGCCCTGCAAGGGCAGGCGGGTCCCGATGAGGGCTCATTTGCCTCCCGATCCCAGCCAGGGCTCCAGGAGGTCGGGTACGTTTGCACCTTGGGTCCCCTCTGTCACCCTGTGCGCACGGTTGACAAGAAAGGGGGTGTTTTTCCTCCGGATTACTAGGGACAGGGTACTCCGGGACACCCCTCCCGGGACTGGAGGTTCCTAGCCGGGGACCAGCCGGGCTGGGCCCGGGGACCACCTCCCCAGCGTCCGGGGCTCCCTCCTCCGGCCCGCGGCGTGGCAAAGTGCCCGGGACGGGCTCCACGGGTCCTGGGCAGTCCTCCCCGGGGAGTCTGGGCCCCGAGAGCTGCTGCGGGCCTCCCTGTTCCCAAGGCCCGGCCGGGGTCCCCGAGCCCCCGGGAAGCGGAGCCCCCGAGCCCTGCAAGGTCAGGCTCCCCCTGGCTTGGCTGGGTTCAGGAGCTATGTCCGGGGCCGCGGGGAGGGTGGCCTCCCCACCCCGGGCTCCGTCCTAGGTCCTGCCGCATGGCAGGGTGCCCGGGACGGGGTCCCGTGGGACCGGGGAGGCTTCCCCTGCGCCCCTGGGCCCGGGAGCCCCGGCTGGGTCCAGGGGCCCCTCTGGGCCCCGGGTCGGGTGCTCCAGCCCTGGGCCCCGTCCCCCGGCCTGCTGCTATGCCAAAGGTCCGAGACGGGGTTCCATCGTGCCTGGGGAGCCCCCTGGCTTGGCTGGGTTCAGGAGCTCCGTCCGGGGCCCCAGGGAGGGTGGCCTCCCCACCCCGGGCTCCGTCCTAGGTCCTGCCGCATGGCAGGGTGCCCGGGACGGGGTCCCGTGGGCCCGGGGAGGCTTCCCCTGCGCCCCTGGGCCCGGGAGCCCCGGCTGGGTCCAGGGGCCCCTCCGGGCCCCGGGTCGGGTGCTCCAGCCCTGGGCCCCGTCCCCCGGCCTGCTGCTATGCCAAAGGTCCGAGACGGGGTTCCATCGTGCCTGGGGAGCCCCCCCTGGCTTGGCTGGGTTCAGGAGCTCCGTCCGGGGCCCCGGGAGGGTGGCCTCCCACCCCGGGCTCCGTCCTAGGTCCTGCCACATGGCAGGGTGCCCGGGACGGGGTCCCGTGGGACCGGGGAGGCTTCCCCTGCGCCCCTGGGCCCGGGAGCCCCGGCTGGGTCCAGGGGCCCCTCTGGGCCCCGGGTCGGGTGCTCCAGCCCAGGGCCCCGTCCCCGGTCTGCTGCTATGCCAAAGGTCCGAGACGGGGTTCCGTCGTGCCTGGGGAGCCCCCCGGCTTGGCTGGGTTCAGGAGCTCCGTCCGGGGCCCCGGGGAGGGTGGCCTCCCCACCCCGGGCTCCGTCCTCGGTCCTGCCGCGTGGCAGGGTGCCCGGGGTGGCTTCCCCTGCGCCCCTGGGCCCGGGAGCCCCGGCTGGGTCCAGGGGCCCCGGCTAGGTCCAGGGGCCCCGTCGGTCCCCGGGTCGGGTGCTCCGGCCCTGGGCCCCGTCCTCCGGCCTGCTGCTCCACCAAGGGCCCAGGACAGGGGTCCGTTGGTCCCGTGCAGGCCTCCC
>CAWUFW010000865.1:2993017-3469126 GCA_963921515.1 Calotriton arnoldi | reverse complement strand
CATCAGTAGGAGAGTCTGACAGTTAGGGTAAAGGAACAGCAAATTGCTGGTGTCAATCGACTTTGACCGGAGCACGGCCAGACCCTTGGTTGGGAATCCAAAAAGCGCATTAGTTGCAAGTAGATATCCCTTCATGAATAAGGAGGATGACATAAAAAGTACAGTACTGTATAATCACAAGGGGCAAATCAAAGAAAAGTGGCAGAGTTCCCCGTCGGTTGTTCTACAGACTGGTCTAAGCGAGGAAGAAAGGCAGCAAGATCTTTCCGATATTTTTGGTATTTCAATTCAAACCCCTAAGGTGTCCTGGAAGTAGGGAAACATTATCTCAGATAAAAACATAGGGGCCCATTACGATGGCGGGCGGAAGCACAACCGCCGTGCTGGCGGATGCAAAAACCACCAGTTACCGCCGGCACGCAGCAGTCCACACGCCCGCCCAATTACGATGCGAAAAGCAGGCCAAACACCGCCGGCAAGCCAGCAACACCGTCCGCCATCAAAGTGCGCCCGCACACGTAGCGGCGCAGCACAACTGACACACACCGTCCAACGAAACACGTCCCGCCCGGCGCATAAATTACGATGCCGCAAACAAACGGCTCCCACGGCAAAGAGACACCGCACGTGAAAGAGAGGCGGAAACACGGACGCAGTGCACGGACTACGAAGAAGCGGCACCCCGGGCATGAATCCAGCACTGCAGGCCCTTCCCATGCTTCTGCTGATGCACCACCAAGGACGCAACGTACCGCGGAGACGCAGGTAGGCACACACACAACAAGTGCACGCAAACAGCGCACACAGTGCAAGGGCGGAAAAAGAGGACAACCCCCCACCAGCGCGTGCACACTACACATCCACCATTGCATCCACATATGACACACAGGCCAAATCCTAACATCGCGGAACACATGTGTACACACCACCTGGGACTAGGAACCAACCACCCCGTCACGGCCCCAAAGCGCCGATGACGCCGCCACACATGCGCACAACGCAGAGGCCAACCGCAGCGCCATGCATGCGTCGCACACAGACACAGGGACACAACCAAGCAGCACACACATCAGCCCCACCCCGAACGCACATGACACGTGACAGGCCGGCCACAGACATGTCCCCAACGCCCAATTCACGGACAACACCCAACGCCACACAACCGACGCACACATGTCAGTGAAGACACGCAACTGCAGGACACACCCCAGTGTAACAAACATGGCGTAGCACACAGCGGCGGCAACACCAACTAGGAGAAGCATGGCCCCTTCGGGAAGAGGGACGCCAGTACCACACTGAAAAACCCATACCACCCTGCACATATGAACAAGACACATGAAACGGAACACCAAAGAGCCCGGGGACCGACAACAGGTGGCCCAAGAATAACATCCACACACAAGGCCCAACGCAGAGCGGAAAGGCAGGCTGCCGCCCACACAAGGGAGAGCAGACAGCACTGAATGACCTTCCATTCCAACTCCGAAACCACAGCCCTACGACAGAAGCCGGTGAATACAGCCATTGTCCAAGAATAGACCAACACAGGCATGCCGAGGAGACCGACCACAGGGCAGATAGCGCATATCACAGAAGCACACAACGGACGGGGAAGAAAGAAGAAAACACTCCCCATGTCGGCCACATGCAAGTTAATTGGAAGGAGTCACACAGCACTGACCTTGAACTGTCTGAGAAGCATGTGGGAAGAGGGCCCGTGTCCTCCAAACAAGCCAACAGAACACAAGTCCTGTCTCCCTACGACTACACAGAGCTCACAGCAACCCCGGAGCGTGCACATTGCAGACTGCACACACAGCCGGAGCACGCCACCTCAACGAACCGCTGCGAAATGGCAACCGCAACACACCTACCCAACTACGCCGAACAGCTCAAGCTGTACAAAACCAACACGATACATACATTGGGATGCGATCTCCTGTCCCTGCTGAACGTAAGTTACCGACTGACTTACCGCATCACATTGTTCAGCTGCGTCATGCCCGTCTTCTACTGTCGGAGGTGTCCCTACCAGCATCCCGTCGAGATATGCCTCTCCAACCCGGCATGTCTGAAGGCGGACCTGCTACCACTACTCCTCCCTCTGGACGCACACGACAGGGCCTGCTCTGCCTATGGGGGCATGGCGTATGTGGCCAACATCGCACCCGCACTGAAATGGAACCACTGTGCCTCCACACGACGGATCATCGAGAACAGCTACATCGAATGTCACCCAGCATGCCCCATCATGGTCCTCCAAGGGACAACCTACGAACAACACCTTGACAGCCACCATCCGCTTCATTGGCTGGCAAACATGTACACCACCAATGACATGGAAGCCCTGCTGGACGGCATCGCATACCTGACAACCTGTAAATACGTCGGACCACAACGCAGGTTCCCCGAGTGACCTATGAAGTCCAACCCCGCACCCATGCTCAGCTTCCGCACGGACTGGCCAGTCACCACCACAACAGCCATACCAAACGACCGGCAACTGTAACCACACCATCAACGACATCGCCATGACATCGGATATGACCGGGACATGCACACTGTTCCCCATCACATCCAGGAACACCGCATGCATCGTGGGAGGCAGTGGCATGGGCTCTGTGTATCGCACCCACATGGACGGAACTGCACGAACAACCAGGACACGACATGGATCCAGCGCACATGGACACACACACCGCTCAGTGGACATGAATAGGTCGCCTGGAGTCTGTGGGTGCTGCACCCCTCCCACCCCCGCCCCGGGAATCCCATACCAGGACCTTTGCATGGACGACAAGTGCATACAACAACAACACGACCCCAGTGACTGTGACATGTCCAGTAACCACCACAGTGCAACAACAAGTGGCACGCCGCTGCATGCACGCAAGCACATGCCCTGATGTCATCTCACATGCACGCGTGCATGAGGAACAACCGCAGCAAACCTGTCACATGGAACTGAGATGGACTGTGCCCATGATGCCGAGCGGTCTGGTAGGCTACATGTATACCGTCTGTGTCAAAGTCCGCAGCTCCGCAGCTATACGTAAATGTACATTAGCACAGCCTTGGCCAAGCAGATGTAACTCTGAAGCCCACATCCCACATGCAACAGCTAATCACATGTAACCCTACACCCTATCCCATTTGTAATCATGCTCAGTATATCCTCAACATGTATCCCGCTGCCAGTAGTGTCCACTATACTGCATCACAGAGGACAGAAGACTCAATATAATGTTTGAAACCAAAACTGTCTCCGCTGACTCATTTCACAAGTACGCCTGAGAGAGGATGAGTGTATGTGAAGTACACGGCAGTCGTGACATGACCATGTAGTCCACTGGTATTGGATGTCAACGCAAATGAGTAGCACTACTGTGGAAGACACACATGTGTCGTGTGAAGTCGTATGGACGCAGTGCTCAGGTGGGTGGGTGCGACGGGTAGATGCGCACATGCCAAGTTGGAGCACGCCGTGTTGGGAGGGGTCATGAACAGTACACCACCGCTTCCCTGGGCATTGTGAGAGGACACCTGTCGGGGGGAGTGAACACGTGTGTGCACAGCAGCCGGGCACACGTACAAAGCGGTACCAGGCGCACCTCAGCCCACCCTCTGTGAACAAGCTGGATCCTGTTGTGCGCCCGCCATGCCCCTTGACAAGGCACACACAGCCCCAGTCGACCAGGTGTAACCCCAACATAGTCAATCCGCACAGGCGATACAGGGCACGGGATGGCAGTGGAGCATGGTGTGTGTGAGGTCTCCTCGCGCTCCTCCTGGTCATATCACGCAGGCAATAGAACCTCAACGTCTAGCATGGCACAAGTCAGATGGAAGTGTAGGGGGACGCACCACAGCACGAGCAGCACTGACGTCACGGGAGGTGGCTCGCACCATCCCATCCATTGCCCATCATACCAACCACGACACATGCCATTGCGACTGGGTGCAAGCGCGTGCGCCACCACCCCCGAGCCCTCCCCAGAGAGGCCAAAGAGTGAATGTGTGGGCCAACAGCCACAGACGGACGCGGCCTGGCCGCAAGGGCAGCCACAGCCACTGGGTGTCGCAGGTGGCGGATCCGGAAGGCGAAGACTGTGATGCATAGTCCATGCAGGCCGGGTCTCCATTTGGGGCACCACGCAGGTGGACGGCGTCCCGCCACACATCATACCCTGAGACAGCCCACTCGTGCAACTGGACCCACACATACACTCCTTGCCCTCTCTGGTGCGAGCTTGGGGCTGCCTGTGCAAGCGCTAGCCTCGCAGGTGAGCATGCATATGGGGGGGGCGAGGGGAGGACATGAGGGCTGGGGCGAAGATGACTGTATCACTGTCAGTTAGTACAAGGGATGACCCAGATGTGGAAAGGAAGAGACGTGTCCCGTGTGTACTGCAACTAGTCGCCAATCCAACTACCCCCCATGTCCGGAATGTAAGCCCGCACCTAGGCCCGCCCATCCGCCACATCGAACATACCACCAGCACGACAACCTTCCCATTCGAAACACTGACTGGGGGTGGCGACCAGTGAACAATCATGTGTAGCCTACCCACGCGTACATGTGGGCCCTCCATGATCCATGTCACCTGCGGCAAAGACATGACATGCGCAATGAGGGAAGTGAGGAGAGCTGTCCGCCCCACGCGCAGAAGGTGCATCAGCTCCACAGACCCAGCAGCGAGTCCAGCAGGGGTCACATGTGCAGGGGCAGCTGTGCCTGGTGTGAAGGCACATGCATATAGACAGCACATCGACCAATGTGTAGTCTGCTCACATCCACAGTCCATCATCATGCGGACATAGGAATTGAGCACAGGGCAACACATCTTAGTTGGTGCACCCACCGTGACCAACAATGCGCAATCATCGACGTACCCGCACTGTGCATGGCCCCCCACCCAACGGAGGCACATCCAGTGCCACCATCCCACACACACAAGCCTTCCACGGAACATGCTGTGTCCAATGGTCAGTACAGAGTCAGCGCCCATCTGGTGGATCCTGAACAGGAGACACATGCACACACATGCCAGCTCCCACTATGTACGTCTGCCACCTGGCACGTGCAATGTAACCTCTCACCTGTGACGTGTGACTGCAAGCACACAGCCGTCTTGGCATGGGGCTGTCAATGTGGACACCAGTCAATGTTTCGGGAGCTGTGATCCGTACAGTGCTGTACATAGGGTGCAGTGCTGACACCTACTACTGTCTCATATCCCCTCGTGCCACAGGTCCCACTTGTATTGGCCGCTCAGCCCGTGCCCACATCGTCGTCGTCGTGTGCCATACTCATCCAGCCTCGGAAGCAGTTCCATGCTCAGCAGACACTCATGTTGCCGTGGCGTTGCCGCTTGACGAATATGCAGTCAGTCCCCATCAGCATGCCCCGCAAGTCATTGGGGCCTAGATCCCCATGTGCATGCACATGGCAGTGGTATGTCTCACTTGCCATTGCCATTGTTGGGAGACCTGTGTAAGTGTATTGTGGCCGTGCCGTCCCAGCTTGACAGCTGGGCTGTGGCTCATGTGCTTGCTCAGTCATGTCAGTGATGTGTATGCGAAATTGCTATGTGCCGTGTTGCTTTGACATGTGTCCTCTGCCATTTAACCCAGGCGGAGACCGAACATTGACCGCCCATACCAATTGCTGGCGGACATGGACGATACAGAGGTAATCAGGAAGTTTCGGCTGGACAGGCCAACTCTGCATCGACTGTGTGCCATGTTAGAGCCCCATCTCCGTCCCCGCAGGGTGTATCCGACTGCTGTCACCCCCACGGCTAAGGTGATGGCCGCCATGCATTTCTTCGCCACTGGGTCATTCCAGCACACAGTGGGCAGTGGAGGAGGGATGTCCCAGCCCATGTTCAGCAAGGTGCTGAGGGATGTACTGGCAGCCATGATGCTGTACCGAAACAGGTACATCAGATTCCCCAGGGCTCGTGAATTGGCGGCAGTGAAGGGTGCATTCTATGCCCTTGGCAGAATCCCACACGTCGTGGGAGCCATTGACTGCACACATGTCGGCCTTGTTCCACCACAGGCCACTGAGCACCTGTACCGCAACAGGAAGCACACGCACTCCCTGAATGTGCAAGTGGTGTGCCTTGCGGACATGGTGATCACCCACGTGTGTGCCAAGTTTCCAGGCTCGGCACATGACGCACACATAATGCGCAACAGCATCTTGCCACGACTGATGGCCAATCTGCAACAGGATCATGGCTGTATTGTCGGTGAGTATGTGGAGTGGTGTAGCGTGCTGGTTGTGCGATGCTGTCCCCTGTCCAGTTGGAATAGCAACGGTTCTCTGTGTCCCTCACACCCAGGTGACTCTGCGTATCCGAATGGGGCATGGCTGCTCAGTCCATTGAGGAATCCTCGCACCCCAGCAGACGATCGATACAATGAGGCACATGGGAGGACCAGACGTGTGGTCGAGCGTACCTTTGGCCTCCTCAAGTCCAGGTTCAGGTGCCTGGACCGCACCGAGGATGCACTGGCGTACTCCCCACAGAAGGTGTGCCAGATAGTGGTGGCGTGCTGCATGCTGCACAATCTGGCCATTCGGAAGCAGATCCCCCTCATTGTGGATGACGGAGATCAACCAGGGCCCCAGCCCGCAGACCAGGACAGCTCGAGTGAGGTGGACAGCGGAGAGGAGGAAGCTGGGAATGTGCGCCAGCAGCTCATCGCCCGCTACTTCACTTGACGGTGAGTGTCCATGTACGACGGATGATGTGTCTGTATCTGTGCAGGTGTGTGTGTGCTGTGTCAGGGTGGCCGTATGTTCACTGCGTGCAGTGTGTCAACGCTCCGTGGCCAGGGTAGTATGCCACTGTTGGTGACTGTGGCATTGTGCCCTATTGCTCTGTGCGATGTGTGTACATTGCTTGTAGTTGTTGACATGTACTGTGTGATGGGTGTGTGACACACTCATTGAATGTGCTCCTGTTCTGTCTCCCACCCCTAGGTCCCTACAGGCCCTCCGGATTCCATTGCCATGCCACGCATCAGGTGCCTTTCCGCCCAAGGTGGCCGTTGTATTCCGTACAAATAAAACACAGGGCACAAACAGCAGTTAGTGAAAAAGGTGCATTTATTACAAACTGTGACATGTGATTGTGTGTAAGGTGATGACAAAAGTGGTGCGTGCAGTGACAATGAGCTGTCGGTCATGGCTGCGTGATGATCAGGGTGTACCCACTGGTTCTATGTCCATAGTCCAACACACACATGCCATCCAGATGGCTGTGTGGAGTGGGATCGTAGAGCAAGTCAATGCAGTGGCTGGTCAAGGAAGGCTGGCGGAAGGCTGGCTGGCTGCCTCACTTGCGACTGGAGCGTGCGAAGTCCTCCCGGGAGATCTGTTTCCTCTTCGGACGTTTGGGAGGGGGGGTGTGTGGTGGCGACCTGCTGGTGGTGGGTGAGGTGTGCTCACTGGCTGTGGACGCAGGGGAAGTGGACACTGCTGCCCGACCCTGCGCCCTAGCAGGTGGTGGCGGAGGTGGTGTTGCTGGCCTTGCCTGTGACCCCACCGCCACCACCAGCTGGCCCATGAGGTCCACGAGTTGGTCCATACGGGACACGAATTGGCCCATATGGGCGTCCATGGACCTCAGCACCCCCAGCACCTCCCGCGTGTCAGTAGCAGACCTGGCCCATTGTCCTTGGGCCTCTTCATAGGCCCCAAGGACTCTGGCCATTTGAGGCAGGGCATGGCTCCCAGGGGAGGCTGGCGTTTCCCTGACCCTGCTCCTCCTACCAGTCCTGCTGCCACCGGCCTGCCCACTAGCCACATTGCACACCACGGTCCTCGCTGTGGCTCCCAGGGTGGATCCAGTCGGCCGGGCCACCACCTGCGCTGGGGCTGGTGCCAGCGAAGACGTGGTGGTGGTGGAGGCGGTGGTGGTCGGTGCGGCGATGGTGGCGGTTGCGGCATTGGTAGTGGCCGCAATGACCGTGGGTGTGGCCGCAACGACAGTGGCAGCAGGGGACTGGGACTGTTCAGCATCCCTGGATGATGGGTTGGTGGGTAGGAGGGGTCCTGGGGAGCGGCTGGGCCCTGCCACGCCAGATGGGCCAGCTTGGTGGTCCGTGTCCGACGAGGAGGACAGATCCTCCAGATCCGTGTGTCCTCGTTGGGGGCTTGTGGGCTGGCTGTGCTGGCTGCTGTCTCCATCCCCAGCATCCAGCAGTTCGTCACCTGTGGAGAGAATGAGATTTGTTATTGTGTTGCACCTGGCGAAGTATGTATTAGTCGTCTGACATTGGCAGTTCGTGCAATCTCGTACATGGGTTTCCCGGAGGCGAGTGTGTGGCTGTGGCATCTGTAGTTGTGTGTGCTAGGCAATGGGACTGTGTGCTGTGCACATGTGGCATGGGACGGATTGGCCATGCCGATGGGTGTGTTGCTGTGCCCCTACTCATTGTGACTCTGGTGTATGCGGGCTCCTGGCCCATCCTGGGTCTGGTTTGTACTTTGCTTTTGGAGTTCATATGGAACGCTTAGGAACGCATATGGCAACATGGGGGCAATGCCCCAGATTCGCATTTGGGAGGGGATATGCTTTTGGGGTTCAAATGGAACGCTTAGGAACGCATATGGCAACATGGGGGCCATGCCCCAGATTCGCATTTGGGAGGGGATATGCTTTTGGGGTTCAAATGGAACGCTTAGGAACGCATATGGCAACATGGGGGCCATGCCCCAGATTCGCATTTGGGAGGGGATATGCTTTTGGGGTTCAAATGGAACGCTTAGGAACGCATATGGCAACATGGGGGCCATGCCCCAGATTCGCATTTGGGAGGGGATATGCTTTTGGGGTTCAAATGGAACGCTTAGCAACGCATATGGCAACATGGGGGCCATGCCCCAGATTCGCATTTGGGAGGGGATATGCTTTTGGGGTACATGCTGTGAGCCATGGGTGCCGAACGTGACATGTGTTGTGGCAGCATGACAGTGCATGGTCTGAGGTGTGTGCATGCCTGACATGCCCTGCATATTTGCTGTCTGTTGTGATTACTGGACATGGCATTGGACGCATCGTTATGAGTGAGTGATAGTTGTGTGCCAGCCAACGTATTGCAGTTGTCCCATCTCCTTGGTGTGCGTGCTGCCCTGTGCCATGTGCATCACTGCAGTGCTCGGGGGGGTGGCCCATGTTGTGTGTTGTTGCTCACAGTGTGTCGTGCGCTTAATTGACTTCTGGCACATGGTTGGTCATGGGCATGTGTCTTAGCGTGACTGCTGTATGTGTGGCAGCTGTGCGGATGACATGCCTTTCATGAGACTGGGGCTGACGGATGGGATGGATGGTATGTTGTATGTGCATGGTGTGTCTGTGAGTTTGATGGGTTCAGTGGTGTTCGTGTGCATTTATGTTGTTCCGCTCTGTTGCGTCTAGTGTTGTTTGTCTTACATAGGCGTAGTTGTGGGGTGTGGGGTTGACAGGCAGTGGGGGCTACATGGACAGGACTTCAATGGTGTTTCGGTTGTGTGTGATGAGTTGCACAGTGGCTGCCGTGTGGTACTATATTCAGTGTGGCTTGTGCATGCAGACGTGGCTCCTTGGGTGTTGCTATGTCTGTGATGGGTCATGTGGGGTGTGAGTCTGTTGTTCATGTCCGTGTGCACATTGTTCACTTGTTCGTGACGGTGGGCGGTGCTGCGTGTTCGTCTGCTACGTGACATGTCCCATGTGTTGGTGGTGTTATGGTCCTCATGCCTCCAGTAATCCAGCCCTGTCCAGTTTCCCACCTGCAAGTTGTTCGTGCGTGCACTGTACTGGATGCCACATGGCTCTAAGCGGGGGTGCTCCATGTTGCAGGTCTGTGGGGGTGGGGGGTGTTGTGGGTCGTGGGGGTGGCTGTACACCCACTGACACCGATTGCTGTGGACCGTGATGTCTGCCTTTCGGCTGTCGTTGTGCACTGCGGTGGCTGACACGTGGCTGTGGGGTGTGGGGGATGCTCCTCCTTGCTGTGCTGTGGGACTGGGGCCTGGTGTGTGTTGTACTTGGGCTGTCCACCGTCCCACCCACTGCACTTTGTGTTCCTGCCACTTACCTGTTACTTGTCGGTTAGTGCAGCTGTGGCGGACACATGGGTGTGGTGGGTGCTCGTTGTGGCGCTTCTGGCATATTTGGGGACCTGTTGGTGGTTACGTGGCTGGCTTAGTGTACACATGTCCCCACGCATCTTACAGTTGTTCGGTTTGGGCTGTGTGTGGTAGTGTCTGTTGCATGTGTGTGTGATGTGTTGTGTATTGTGTGCTGGACATGGGGGTGTTTGTCCCTGGGAGCTGTGGCATGGTAGTTGCGCATGTGAGTACATAGCGGTGTGCTGGTATACATTAGTTTGTACTTACCAGCCTCCACTCCCCTGCTAATCCGGCGAGGATCTCCGGATGGATTACGACTCGCACCTTCTCCTCCCACGCTTTGAAGGTCTTAAAGAGCGCGGGATTCCCTCCGCCAGTGACGGCAGCCAGCTCTCTGTTTTTGCCCTCCTTCTTCTTGACCAGGCTCTTTACGTCATTCCAACGTTTGTTAATCTCGACTCTGTTTCTGGGCAGGGTCCCGACTGCATTGACCTGGTCTACGATCCGGTTCCACATTCTGTTTCTGGTGGCTAGTGGTGTGTGCTGGACCATGTTCCCATAGATTTGTGGGTACACCTTGATGATCTCGTCGACCATGACCGTCAGCTCCATGGGCGTGAACTTGGGCATCCTTTGTGGTGCCATGGTGTTTGTGGTGCTGGTGCGGTGTGTGTTGTGTAATGTGCAGGGGGTTTGTGGTGCCGGTGTTTGGTGGTGGTGGTGGTGGTTGTGATGTGTGCGTTTCTGTGGTGTGCTGCTGTCCTTGCTGTGTCACTGTGTCCTCTCCTCTCCTCTCTGGTTTGCAATGTAGCAAGGGGTTGTAGTCTGTGGGAGTGCTGCTTTTGTACTCACCTATGTGGGTGTGTCCTCATGGTCTGTTGTTTTCAGGTGTGTTGTGTCTGGGGTTCTGGCCTTTGTATTTTTTGTTTGTCCGGGGGGTGTTTTCGGGATGTGTACTGTGCTTGTGTATTTGTGCGTGCCTTGCTGTGTGGACTTGTTGGCCATGTTGTGTGCTATTGGTTTTGTGTGCGGATGGTTTCTGTGCAGGTACGTTGGCGCCATGGCTTCTGCCGTGTCGATTCTCATCGGCGTTGTTTGCGCTGGCGGGCGGTATATTTGTGGTTTTTCCGCGCTCATGGCGGTGCGATCGTAATTTCACGTGCGGTGTGTCGGCCGTGTGGGCGGGCGGTTTTGTGTTGTCGTGCGTGTTTCCGTCCGTGGCGGGCGGTTTGACTCAGACTCGGACGATGGCGGGCGGTATTTTGTGTGATTTTTCCGCCGATGGCGGTTTTCGGTTTGTGTAATCGTAATGGCGTGGTCGGTGTTCAGACGGTGTGTGCGGGCGGATTTTTGCCGCTTCCATGCCTGGCGGATTTATTTACGCCGGGTATCGTAATGGGCCCCAAAGTGAGTAAAAATAAAACATCCCAAGACAAGCCTAAAGATTAATTATAATTCCCTATGAGACAGATGAGATTGAATTAAAATGTATATTTCTATGGGCCCATGGAGAACCCCCGTGTCCATGTCATAACCCTGGAATTCGTATAATAAGAGTCACCCATCATATTAGAGGCCCTTCGTGATGCATTCCTCACAGATATTTAAGATTCAGGAGTTTGAAACATGAATGGGGATCACATCCTCGAGCACCCTAAATAGTAATTTATATTCATGATAATATTGTAACATGTATTGCGTCAGGCACAAATCCTCTTAGACCCCCTTCTAAATGCCCCCGCTCCAGATATAACCATGGAAGAAGTGTTACACAGACTAGTGATAAGTATGCTTGATGTTCACCACTTTGGTCTCACGTTAGTATATGTGAAGTCAGGTAACACTGCATAACATCAATACGTGTTCACCACTACTATCGGTTGGCGATATTCATAGAACACAAATATATTAGTAAAGGAGACAGATCCAAAAGGGGCATAAGACAGTGGGCGAATGAACAAGGGATTATAAGTGACACTTCTACATAGGAAATGCACACACCCTTAGGGGACAATGGAGACCCCTCTAGAACACATGTTAAAAACTTTCCCTTCAGACAAGAAGAAGATACAAAAGTACTGTAAATAATGGTACAAAGGTACCAAGGGCCACGCCCAGCCGTGGCCAAAAGAAGGGATATTCGATGAAGACATAATTGAACACACATTGACTTACATTTGCTCCAAGTATGATAGAAAGAAAAGACAGAAAAGGGAAGCCACCCTGTCATTATGGCAGGTATTCCGCAATACAAAAACAAACATGAAACCAACAGCACCTGAAGAGGTAATAAAACAGTCCCCAGAGAAGCCCCCGTCTTATGGTCTTTATCCCATTCTGGCAGTTGTAGGGTACCAAGATCCTGCTAGAGTTGCACCTTAAGAGAAGAGACACAAATCACGGGGAGACAGGCACCCTCGGACCCCAGCCCTACAACTCCATGGGCCGGTCCAGAACCGGACCGAAGAAACAAACTCATAAATGCATTGTAGCACACCGTTAGACAGGCTGAACGCTCTAAAAGCCCTGCTCCCCTACGAGGAGAATGGACTACGGGACATGTTGTTCTTAGGCTGGGAGACACTTCTGCAGAAACTTTGATTAAGGCAGCTGGAGAATGCAGTCGCGGCTGGCATTAATCGCGTGTGGGGGGCGGGGGGGGCACGGGGTGGGTTTAATTTAATAATAAATAAAAAACTTACCTGTCTGCCGGGCGGGCACTGGGTTTTCTCAGCTCCTGCTCCTGCTCTCCTGCCTCCAGCAGGAACAGGAAGCAGGCAGCCTCCCTCCCCTCCTCATAGCCAATCACAATGCTGCAATGGTAGCATTGTGATTGGTGGGGACGCCACCCAGCCAGTGGCTTACAGGGAGGCCATGTTCTCCATGCAGGCTGCATTGCAGCCTGCATGGAGAAAGGGCAGAGTGCGGCTGACTGGTTTGGGCCGCCCCAGAGGGCCGACCAAACAGTCATTGCGCCTTAAGGAGTGGGCACACCACTCCTCCCCTGCTCGCAGAGCAGCCTCGCCCGCCCGCCCGCAACTAAAGATAAAATGGTAATGACGGTTATTACCATTTCATGTTTCTGCTTCTCGCACTGCGAGAAAGTTGTGGGGTGACGCTCCTCTGCCCTAGTGGAGGAGCCGTCCCTGGGAGAATGGATAAGAGAAGAAGAATGGGAGAGGGACATAGATACGCCACAATATCATGAACCCCCAAATTAGTTACAAGACATGGGGGGGCAGAGAAAGATGAGGGGTGGGAAGAAAGGCCTAACAGGGGTTGAAATGGACAGGACACTAACCGGAGACCATAATATTTCCACCAAGTCCTCTGTGGGGGTTGTTAATGGCAGTAAGAGACACCCAGAAATGTTGAAGAACTCAATCCTAAAAAAGAGTAGGTCAGATCTAACCCCCTTACAGGTAACAGAATATAAGGAGGGTAGTTACTATTGGCAACACTTCTGAAGTGGACTGAAAAGGAGAGGAAGAAGTCATGGCCCCAAGAAGCGTCTTTTAAACCCATTGACTTAGCAACTGCTGAAGAATGTATACGGCAGGTACAGGGCAACCCAGATTGGAACTACCCCTATATTCAAGAGTGCCTCGCAGTCTGGGAGGAGTATGCTATAGACAAACCAACTGAAGTGATCCGAAGTAATAGACCAGATCTGAGGTTAGGCCCAAGACCAGTAAATCTTCGACCAATAACTCAGTTACCCTAATTTTCAAGAGTGGACAACTGCCCACATGCGTACCATGGCCACAAATGGATAAAGAGAATTTAAAGAGGGCACTACACCACTGTCTTAGGGAGGGGGGAAATGGATAGGATGCTTTGAGAAACACACTGCGGTAGTGAACCTCGCCTTGGGCGATGTTAAAAGCTTGTTAAGTTCTCTGGTGGGAGACAAAGTAAATACCATTTTTATAAGGGTAGGGTTCCCTCAAATAACATTGATAAATACACAGTTTAACGGGTCTTCCCTCAACAATATCTGTCAATATGTTTGGGATGTGCTTCAGCGGACATACCCAGACAGACCAGACATTAGAGCTCTTATGGCAGAGGGCATAAACTGGACTGAAGACATTACAGAATTAATTACCAGAATGAAAGAATGATGGGTACAGGAAGTAGGATGTAACTGGGAAAATACTGGAGGGAATGTAATACTATTTTATAATGTATTAAAACAGGGCCTGCCCACGGATATACAAGCAAGCCTAGATGGAGTAGGGGGGAATAGAAGCTAAACCATGGCCAGAAATGCAAACCCATATAATACATTATTACAAGCGAAAGCAAGAAAAGGACAGAGCAGGCAGAGAAAGGGCCGCAGCTAAGTTGGTGCAACAGAAACTTAAAAACCAAGTACAGAAGGGGCACTTGTAGCAGCACCACAAATGACTGTCACAACGACAGTGCAGGTGCAGGCATCAGGAGGGTAGCCAGTAAGTAATATAGGAAAGATACAAGAGGTTTTTTCAGGAGGCCTGGTGCCAGTGCAAGGAAGAAGACAAGGAGGATATAGAGCAGGACAACAGTGTTATTATTGTGGCAATATGGGTCATTTTGCAAGGGAATGTAGAGTGAAAAGCACAGGGATGGGTCACTCCACAGAGGCAGATGGGGCCACAACAGATGCAATGGGTCCCCCAACAAGTAACACAGGGACCCATGCAGGTCCCTCAGGTTCAGTGGACAGCACAACAGGTGCAAATGCCACAGAATATGCCCCAGGTTGTCAGACGTACTACAAGAGGACCCACACAGGTCCAGATGGTAGGAGTAACGGTACAAGGAGGTCATCCCTTTTCTGCAGAACCCCAAATTTCCAGAGGGACATCAACCAACAGATACAGAAAATGAGAGAGCCCACAGACAACCTTTACTATTGGTAACCCACAGATCAGATGAAGAACCCACTGTGACGGTAGCCATAGAACGTGGTCCCTATAGTTTTTTAATCAATACTGGGGCCACTAAATCTTGTATGATGGAAGAAACACTACCACTTTCACACAAGTCAATGGACACATAAGGGTTTTCTGGGGCTGTTAGGAGGGTTCCCTTTAATGAATCAGTGAGCATGACAAAAGGGGAAATGCAAATTGAAGGACCATTGTTATATTCCCCAGAGGCACCGGTCAATCTTCTGTGAATAGAGACCTGGGGCAGTATTACATAAAGTGCCCTGAGGGCACAACTGGCATTTGCGCCCGCTTTGTGCGCCCCCGGGGCACTTCGGTATTAGAGATGGGGCTGTAGACGCTTGTGCGGCCCCTACTGTAATACCGATAGCGCTGGTGCAAATAAAGTGCCAGCACTATCTTCAGGGGGCATTTCCTCATTTGCGTGGGAGCGTGCTCCATGCAAATGAGGGAATCCCTTTGCCTCTGTGCTCGCGCCTTATTACAGACGTCGGCGCAGGGGCAAAGAAGCTCTCAGGAGGCGCATTGACAGTGCAACACCAAAAAGGTGGCGCACTGTCAGTGTGACCCCTGTGAGCAGCCTTCTGGAGGGGGGAAAGGGGGTCCTTTGGACCCCCAGACATCCCATTGCAGGCGGATGCAGTCACAGCGGGTGCAGTCACTGACTGCACCCGCCTGCAAGGGGATCTCTAATCCCTCTTCAAAGTGCAGGCGGGTTGCCGCCCGCACTGTGAAAACACGGAGCAGCTTTAAAGCAGCAGCTCTGTTTTTCACATGAATGCGCTGCCCTGGGGCCAGCGTGAGTTCGCGGCTGCCCTAGCACATTCCATGCAATAGGGTGCATTTTCCCTGTTTGCGCCCGGTGCTCTTGTTTTAAGGTGCGCCCTTTACATATTAGCAAAAACAACAGTTGATGGACAGAATGCAGAACAATGTCATATATTCACCCCAGTACAGAGATCTGGGCCTAAATCCATCGTTGTTTTGCTCACCATGCCATTCCAGCGTGAACACAGCCATATGCAAATCAGTCTTGACCCTGTGCCTCATGGGAACAGTCCAGCCCGAACTGCCAAGCCAAGATGCTTGTTTCCGGTCCAGGGAAGACATGGCTTGGCAGTTCGTGCTGGACTGTTCCCATGAGGCACAGGGTCAGACTGATTTGCATATGGCCAACACTCCGTCCATCATCCCTTTGGTTTTGCTAAGTTCGCCCTAATTTGGCAGGGTATGTCCAGATGTGGGTCCCTTGCTCACTTTGCCACTGGATTCAAGATAGCCTGGCTGATGAGGGTTATGAACCCGAAACCGGTCCCAGGATGCTTGTTTCCGGTCCAGGGAAGACATGGCTTGGCAGTTCGGGCTGGACTGTTCCCATGAGGCACAGGGTCAGACTGATTTGCATATGGCCATGTCGGAACTGGGGTGGCGGAGTGAGCTAAAGAATGATGATGGATTAAACCCAGATCAGTTGACTGGGGGTGAGTGCTTGCAATGTTCAACACTCCGTCCATCATCCCTTTGGTTTTGCTAAGTTCGCCCTAAGTTGGCAGGGTATGCCCAGACGTGGGTCCCTTGCTCACTTTGCCACTGGATTCAAGATAGCCTGGCTGATGAGGGTTATGAACCCGAAACCGGTCCCAGGATGCTTGTTTCCGGTCCAGGGAAGACATGGCTTGGCAGTTCGGGCTGGACTGTTCCCATGAGGCACAGGGTCAGACTGATTTGCATATGGCCATGTCTGAACTGGGGTGGCGGAGTGAGCTAAAGAATGATGATGGATTAAACCCAGATCAGTTGACTGGGGGTGAGTGCTTGCAATGTTCAACACTCCGTCCATCATCCCCTTTGGTTTTGCTAAGTTCCCCCTTTACATATTAGGGCCCCTGATGAGTAAGTTAAATACGACCATCTCTTTTTTGGAAGATGGGTCGCTGGTATGTTACACCCCTGGTATCATACCAGGTAGGATGATGTCACTCATAGCTCATGAAGACTTGGCACAACAGGTCAAAGTAATTCCTTTCGATACAGAGGCCTTTCGCGTGGCATATATGTTTTGATAGTGCATACCGAACAATCACAATTTGTACGTCTAGCTATTTAATCAAACAAACAGGACAAACAGATCACATGTATCAAGGTTTGGTCCTGTGTACTCACTAATAACTGTTTGTAAGAGAACCTCCGGAAAAGAAATCCTTTTAGGACAAGAACCCTCACTCACCCAAGGGTGACATGCTTCATCATCGGGTTCCTTCCTCACACCTGGACTGCAAGGTCCATGGTGTGGGTTACGACTCCCCGAAGGGGAGGAGCTGAGGTGTTTTGCAAAGATGAGCGATGGAAAGGGGCTAGTGAGGGGCAGAGTGCAAAAGAAGTGTTGGGGTGATGGATAAAACTATCTCCAGGGCTCCACGTAAACTTTATTTAATGGCCTCTGGGATAGTGTTTAAAAAGAGGACTGGGGATTAATCTAATATATCCCTCTCAGGGACCCCAAACAGTTACTAATGAGTACACAAGACTAAACTTGGATACATGGGATCTGTTTGTCCTGTTTGTTTGATTAAACAGCCAGACGTACAAATTGTGATTGTTCTGACTACTAGCGATCCGTACGTTTCTGGTTTCTTTGATCCCATTAAGATCCTCTGTGTAGAGACAATTGATAACGCATACACCAGCGGTACTGGGGAAGACAGTGCAGATATCAAAAGAACTAGTGTTCAGACCCGAGAGACATGTAGATCCCATAGAAGAACCTGACATGGTGTTGGAGATAATGGCCCTTGAAATAAAGCCACGTTATGCATTATTGATAGCATTTGACAGGAGACAAGCAACGTGGGCATCAGAAGTATTTACGGATCAAGAAGTCAAATTGAGAGACATATCACATGAAGAAATATTTGATGATAGCCCATCATCTGAGACAGTGGTATTTCAAATGGATATTCCCATTAGAGTACAGTTGCAATACAGGATGGTGCCAAAAGACGCAAAAGATAATACAATGAGAAAAAAGAGTTTGGAAAAGGTACCAGAGAGTCTGTGGACAAAGGGACCACACGATGTGGGACTGATTAAAGGAGCTGAGCCTGTGAAAATAACACTGAAACCCGGGGCTATACTGCCCAGGTACGTCAGTATCCCTTATCCAAAGAAGCAGAAGAAGGCATCTTTCTCACAATACATGCGTTACTTGAGCAGGAAGTAATATATGAGAGAGCATCACCCTGTTATACACAGATTTAGCCATTAAAAAAGGCCAAGGGGGGGAACTTGGAGGATGATTCAAGATTTCACATTGGACTGAAATCTAACTCGCCACAAAGGAAGTAGTACTTAAAGGCACTATACCATCACATGCACACTAAACTATGCTTTTGATCAGCAATAACCCAAGCTGGATCAGTATAATTTTCCCTTGTGTACAGAATAAATCACCACTATTACACTCCTAATTAGTTCTCGGTCAAAACACAACTATAGAATCATAAATTCCAACTTATAGTTAGACCTTCCACGACCCCTTCATCTAATTTCAGTTCAATATCTTCACATAAAATACACAAGGTCAAGACAAATAAATCATCAACAATATTTAAGCAAGTAACCCTTGGACTCTCGGTGCTTGCTCCCGGACCACCCCAATTGAATTGGGTTCATCGCCCTTCACAAATACCTACTTGCTTAATTCGTCTGACGCCCCACGGCGCGTCCCTATTCCTGTGGCCCTTTGTGACCTGCCCAGCATTCGTTCATTCGGTGCTCTGCTCGTGCCACCCCAGGCACCAACACTCGTCGCTCAACGGGATTGACCGCCCTCTCATCCTTCGGAACTTTAATTGTCCAGGATTCCACCTGCTTACACTTGTTTTGTCCTGATGATGATCTCACCTTAATGAGATCGAAACGCCGTCGACTTTTACAACCAAAAACTCCACTACTGCATTTAAATAATTTGGAGTTTTGTTTAATGTTGTCAATGCGATGTAAATTTTAATGTCACGACCACCCCTCACTTCACGCACTTTCACTTTTTGTGTGAGCACTGGAACTATTACTAGAAAGAGAATTATGATACTCCATTTATGCTTTTAATAAATGTGATGTCATACCAAAACCTTGTGTCCCAGCATACATTGCGTAACCAGTCCCTCCTGGACTTTCTCTAATAATTGTTCTTCCAGATTTATGCTGTTCCAAGGAAATCTTAGTAGCCTAGGCTACATGAGGACCCTATTGGCCTCCCACTGACCACTGTTTTTCCTAATGCTCGTGCTCTAGTCTGCGCTTAACGACGTTTGGCTCTGCAGGCAGAGACTAACCTAACAGGCATGCTAGTGAGGTGACACTGGCTTCCTCAGCTATGAAAGGAAGAGCTGGCATCTTTTCATGTCTGTCCTGGCCTGTATATTACTTCAAGACCTGCCTCGCATCCTAACAAACGTCTTGACTCCTCAAATAAACACATTTTGGATGACAGGAAAGTACGAAGGAAGAAAAGGCTCATGCATGCATAGAGTGCTGAGAGTGGGCTGAGAGAATATCAATTCTTACTTCCATTTTTATACTCGTGGTAGGTGACGTTCAGCTGTCCTTGTCAGCATTTACTCCATCAGCTGGCGGATGTTACCTGATTAAGCAAAACATACTGGATAACCCAGCGTCTCACTGCCATCTAACCACACAAACACTGACCTTGTGCAAGGAGTGCTCCAAATATAGTTGGTTCGTACAACACGTAAATCAGCAGCAGGGAAACGAGCCATGGTTGGCGAGCAGACGCTGTATACCCGTTTCCACGCTTGATATCCGCCATTACTTTGAAAGATGGACCAAATAGGCAGCATTGGATCAAAACTGGATTCTATTTCTTCATGTCCTTCAAAAACATTGCGTGGCTGCATTGCCTCCATGTTGGAAGCATGCTAGGTAAAGAGAACCCAATGTAAGACAAGAATGACAATAATAATGATACTAGATGAGCCTGTAATCACGTCTACACTGATGGAACTCTGTTGGCTCCCCTTGCCAGCCCAAATAATGTTCAAAACTATCTGCATCATTTACAAAGACATGACGACCAGAATCTCAGCTTATCGTGCATACAAGCTCGCCATGTCTGATAGTTCTTCCCACACCCGTAGGCAGGACACCATCAGACCAAGAAATGTAAAAATGTAGGCCTTGTTCATCTATGCACCCAGGATCTGGAAACACATCCCAATATCCATCAGCCCTGCTCCAATGCTTCTCCAATTTATGAAAGAGTTTACGAAGTACCTATGTAAAGAACACCACATCACAATGGAATAACTGTCCACAACCCAGCAGCCTCGCCTATCACTTGCTGACTTTATGCTGCTCTTCGACCTCGTAAAGCACTCCAGGTGCATTTTGGTTATGTTTGCACTATAGAAATACCATATACATACTTATTTACATGCATACAACATCCAGGTCCAGTACTTAATTTATGCCGATGATGGGCAGAGGCGCTTATGTTTAGAGGCAAGGACTCATTTTTCATCATCAGACTCCGAGCCAGAGGAAACATAAGAAAGGAAGAAAATAGAGAAAAGAAAGCAAGGAGGAAGATAGATAAACAGTGAATAAAAGGAGACTGCAGGGGAGAAAAAGGCAAAGGGAGCATAGGGTCTTTGAAGGAGGAGACATGATATAGGGTGTGAGAAAGTGCCCATTTTTGGAGTGATTATCCCCATTTGTTCTAAACTGATGCTGCTGCTTTTTTGACACTGTGCATTGGAACACTACTAATCAGGTCCAGTGCAGGTGCTCTGACTCCTAAAATATGTAAAATTGGCAAACTGCTAATTAGCTCATTTAACTTTCCTTTAAGGAAATATAAGGTGCAGAAATACACCCATGGCACGGAAAATGACTATGCTCTGCAGTATTTATCATGGTATCCCTTAATGTGACACAGGAAAACATGACCTCACCCTTACCATAGCTGCCTGATTGCTGCAGTTTAAATCTGCATTCTGACCTGTCAAAATAACCCTTTTTCACAGAGAAAAACCTCCCTTTTAATTATTCATGTCACCCCAATTTGGGCCTTGTTGCCCACAAGGTAGGGTGCATCCTATTTAAAAGCGGGACATGTAGAAATTGAATGTTACCATGTCCCACAGTGGCAAACCCCCAAAAGCTAATTTTGCTATAGAAGGGTCTGGCTATCCTGATGAAAACTAGAGTACAGATTAAAATATTATTTCTACTGTCTTGGGTTTGGGACAAGCAAGAGAAATGGTTCAACCACTATTTTTAACATTTACAAACAATTAAATGTAATCACGATGTTAGAGTTTTAATAAATATTTAGAAAAAATAACTTTTAGAACATTAATTTTTCCTGCCTGGAGCTTCAGGAGGGTAATTTGCATTAGCCTGCTAGCAGCTGTCCAGTCAGTGCTTGACATTAATGATGTGTGAAAGCTCTTCTTAGAGCAGGACAGTGGCTTAGTCCTGGTGATAGGATGGGCTGAGTGCAGGGCAGGTGATCCCTAAAAGCACAGAAGGGGCAGTTGGGGAGTTTCCAGAAACTACATTAACTTGAAAATGGGCAGAGGTGAGGCCTGTTCATTCATAGTTTAGTGTAAGGAGTGATTGGGAAGAGATTGAATTCTTTGATCCCAGGCCAAATGGTAGCTGTCCTGGCTCTGTCACAGTGGAAGAAAGAGGTGGTCCTAGGACCACTTTAGTGTAGCTTAGAATGAGGAGACTTGCTCATTTACCTAAATACATCATTGCATGGTACACAAGCTCCCTCCAAAGAAAGAAGGCTTGTGCCATCTTGGACTGCCTCTAGAAAAGTGCATTTGGGGCCAGTTTGCAGTAAGGCAAACAGGATGTTCTATATGTGAACTTTCTACCCATTGGTTAGGAAATGTCCAGGAGCCACATCCACCCACTGACTACTGAGGTGCCCAAAAATAGACCTCACCACCAGCTCCTCAGAACACTTTCTGGATCTGTGGAAGAACAACTGCATCTTGTGTCTGAAGCCTGTAAGGGGAGAATTAAAGGACTCGATATGCTCCAACGGGTGCCCAGGACAAAGAAGTGGATTCAAATGGTCAGTTAGCTGGCATCCTGTGTGCCTACAGTGACAAGCTGAAGGAGGCATTATTCCTGAATTGCCCACCGGACCAGCTGCAACTGGACTTGGACTTGTCCCTGCGTGTGGCCTCTGATGGAGTAAGTTATGACCCCTAAGCACTATTCCCCCAAATTCTTTCCTCAGTGTGCGGCAGTGTAAGACTCTGTGCTGCAGACACGTCTATGTGCACCAAGGAACTGATCATGCGTGCAAGCACTGTGCTCAGCTGTACAAATTTGTGTAAATCACCACTCTAAACTTTGAGTTAACAACAGTGTCAAGAGGTGCATTTCACAAATACAGCAACATTTAGGGCCAGATGTATCAACATTGTATTTTGCGAGTCCTTAATAGCGAATTTTACCGATTCGCTATTATGGACTCGCAAAATGCAATGTATGTAGGTTTCGCAAATAAAATTGCGATTCCTACGCATTCCTTATTTGCAACTCGCAAATTGCGACTCGCAAATAAGGAATAGCTTCCCATTAATTTCTATGGGCCTAGAGGCCCATAGGAATGAATGGGAATTGCATGCGCAATTTGCGAGTACCCAATAGGTACTGGCAAATTAGGCATGCAATTTCAAGGGTGCAAGGGGGCCAAAAGGACACCCTGTTGCACCCTTGAAATATGCATGTGTGCACATGTGGTGCACATACATGCCCTAAGGGCATGTATGTACGCCACATGGCACCTAGAAAAATGCAAAAAAGTGCATTTTTCTAGGAATTTGCAAATTACCACCAACTTGAAGTTGGTGGTAATTTGCAATTCCTTAAAGCCAGGTCGCAATATTTTTGCTTCCAGCATTGCATTTAAGGAATCGCAAATTGCGATTCCCTAAATGCATTCGCAAAATAGGTAATCGCAAAAATTGCAATTCCCTATTTTGCGAATGTTTTTTGAGATGATACATCCCAAAAGGCTTTTTACCGTTCGCAAACGGGCCAATTCTGCGAATTGGCCCGTTCGCAAACGGTAAAACGCTTGATCCATCTGGCCCACAGTGTCTTGAGACTGTTTTGCATTGAGACTGTTTTGCAATGCAGATACACTCCGTCATGACATGAATTGTTTATTCTAGTGGCACCAACACCCCAGGTTTAGAAAAGAACAGGACTCAGAAGGTTGTACCATTATAAAATGTAACTGAAGATAAAGTGTTGTACTGGGGACAATGAACTGGATGGTTTAGAGCTGGTTAATGCAGCCCGTATGGCTCCGAAAGACGAGGTTGGGTGTGTTAGTATTAACCCTGGGCAAAGCACTACGCTACGCTCGCGTAGTTTGCGAAGTTTGCGCTACTTCGCACAACGCGAATTGCACGTAGCACAGTGCAAACACGCGTAGCGTAGTGCAGCGTTCATTTTTTGCTTGCTCGCGGTCCTCAACGTCAAGTTGGCGACCGCAAGCAAGCAAAATGACATCCCGGGAGACTTTTTCTCGTTCGCGATCAGCAACATCAAGTTGCCGATCGCGAGCGTGGAAAATAAACCTCCGGCGAGATTCTCAACGCGGGGAGGTCAGGTTTCTCATTGCGAGTGGTCGCGTATGCTCGCGACCGCTCGCGATGAGAAACTACCAGTCCGCGTTGAGAAGCTGCCGCTCGAGTAAAAATCTACTCGAGCGGCAGTAAAAGACAGCTTGCACTGTGCAAGATGCCGTTTTCAATGATTGCACAGTGCGGACAAGCATCCGGCACTGTGCAATCATTGCGAACAGTGCACTACGCAGTTCGCGTAGTGCTACGCGTAGCTCGCGTAGTGCGAACTGCACTTTGCGTAACTTCGCGTAGTGCTACTTCGCGAACTACGCCCAGGCTTAGTTAGTATTAACTTCAACAGCATTTAATTAGAAAACATCCCCCAATATGACCTCAAAGGTGAACATGTCATCAGGGACTAACAAAGAGGCGGTGGCGGTTGTCTGGAAGAGCATAAGCCTCTTCTCCGTGGAGTTCTGGATCATCAGTGTGATCATGGCCAGGTAGGAGTATGAGGTCTTGGCATGGCACTATTGTTTTTCTTCTGTTTTACTTTCTCCTTCTGGTCTTGTTCCCCTGAGTATGGTCCCCTTCCGCCCAAGACCACCCTCTCCCAAGGTTTTCTTCCTTCACAGAATCCAGGACCTACTCAGTGCTAGGACTGTGGATCTTGAACTCCAAATTATCTACTTTATTAAATCTGTTCAGTAACACAGTCAGTGCCCCCGCACTCCTGGACAGACCCGCTATACTACTCTCCTCAGCTGGGACCGTGGACAAAAACTATTTTTCGTATCACACTGGTGGGTCTCAAACAGGGCAAAGGGTGTCTGTGATTGTTGAACAATTTAAAGAACTGCTTGACTTTGGCTGGGCTGTCAAAGTCAAGTTTAAACGAATAATGGTCACAGACTGAGAAGTTATTCAGAGTTTTTGCTTGGAATTCTTCTTGAAGCTGAAAATTGGGTCTCCCTAATTCAAAATCTGCACAATGCACAGCCTCTACTTGTGACTTGATTGTGGGGTGAAATCCTACAAGAAGACTGGTAGCAGTAAAAACAGCTATGCAGAGCATAGATAGCCATGGTAAGCGTGATACTAGCACCCAACTATGAAAAATACAATGTTAATTCATGTCACTTTTAACTCAGTCTGCCATAACACATAAACATGATTTAGTCTTGTACGTGTTACAAAAACACGCATGTTTCGCCCTTTGAGGGCAGGCCTAATGGAAAGTAGATAGTGTAAGAAAATTGCATGAATATGGACCGGCCTAGTCATTGTGTGTCAGTTGTGACACATCGAACCAGCACTTTATATGCAAGGTTTTTTTTCTTTATATATGTTAGGATGTTTGCACCCATGCAAGCTCGGGTTGTTTTGCTGGGAAGAACTGCCAACCAGTAACCAACGGACTGTGAAAGTCGCGTGGAAAGCGGCACTGGGAACTATCGCACTTGAGAAGAAGTGAGGACTTTTAGGAGGGCATCACATCACACTCACATAGAGGTGAGGATGTGTCTAAAGGGCACTTACAGTAATGCTTGCTCGGGCAACGGCCACTTTGTTGTCTAGGTTACTGCATTCACTGCTCCTGTGTATGCAGCCTTTCATCTCCCTGGCATGTGCAGCCCTCTCATTCCACACACACTCTACTACCAATGATTTGTGCGCATTCTGCGAACCAGAAGCGTCTGACATGCCAGTGCGTCTGATGTAAGACACCGGCGGCCATCTTGGATCAGGCATCGCTGTGCTAAAGGACCCTGATTTGAAGTTTATGCCCAAGAGTTTTCTGTGAAATGCAGGTGGCAATTTTGAATTGGGCTGGATTGGCTCGATTCAGTTGGAGGCTGGTTATCATTGCTGTGCTGTAGTGGTCTAGTTTTTAATGAACTTGGGTGTGGCGGAAGACGTAGGCAGCCATCGGAATCAGGCTGTTCCTGTTCTAAAGGTCTCTGCCTCATCGCATCAGAGGGCCACTGTAGTACTGAGTTTGAGAATACTGCAGTATTTAAGATTCCCTATGGAGCTGTAAGGTGGGTTTAATAATTTTTGGTTTGAATTCTAACAGTTTGGTTGTCATGGCAACGAGTCAAACTGTGGTACAACCACCCTCTTTTCTTCAAAGAGCTGGCAAACCAGAGACAAAGTGGAAGGAGTGTCTGCGCATATTGAGAATTTTTTGACAGCAATCCATGCTAGTAGATATGAGCCTGCGAGGAGATTGGCTCTTCTTTTTAATAATCTGGGAATAGCAGGTCAAAGAGGATTTGTCAATGTGCCGATAGCTACTGCACCCGCAAAAGAAAAAGCGCCTCGGGATGTGTATCTGGAAGCGAAATAAAGTATACCTAAACAGTATTCTGAAGTCATGTGTGCTTCTGGAGAGAGACACATTTTTTATTTTTTTTTATGTTCAAAATATTTTATTGAATTTTACAGCAGAGAGATACAGTGGTAAACGAAGTTAATCCACAGTAGGAAAGGAAAGTAACACCTGGGGGAGGGGAGGAGGCTGTGCATAAGTTGGTATAGTAAACACTCTACATCAAGGGTAGAATGGTAAATTTTTTAGAGAATAATACGTAGGTATGCAGATGTAAGTATCGCAATCATTCTACATTGAGATTAGAGCAGTACTATAAATATTGAATAATACATAGGAATAGAGCACTACTATATATATTGAATAATACATAGGCATGTGAAGATGAATATTGCAGGGTTACATAGCATGTCATAACATATCGTATGGAGTGAAGTACAATGCCATACGTACAACTTATACATTAACCATTATTCAGGTATGAATATTAGAAACCGGCACGTTAGAAGTCATGTAAAGTTATCGACAATAACATCTATGACATAATAGAATGCACAGGGGTGAATAAAATGGATGCGTCTCATATGAGTGGGGGGAGATGGTGGCGCATGTGGTGGTAGGACCTGGTGTATGGGTGGCTGAAGTAGCATAGGCAAGTCATCTACAGATTGAACTGAGAGAGTTGAGGGTGAGGTAAGTTTACCATTGTGATGATCATGGTGGTTTATAGGTGAAGGCGCTTGTGTCTAGGGCGTTCCAGATCGAGCATCTCCACGGGGAGGATTGGAGAGCAATGTTGTCAGCATCTCTAAGAAAAGTTAGCCACTCACGCCATTTAGAAAAAGAAACTGCTTTGAAGTTTTTCCAGCTGTTTAATATTAGTTTGCAGGCTAGAGTAAGCATTAGGTCCAGAAGGAACTGATCATTGTCGTTCTTGAGTTGGGGGTCCAATATAATGTATGAGAAGTCTTTCATGGGGTGATTTTTAGGGTATATGTGATGAATTCGAACACTTTAACCATGTAGTCGTGGAGCAGGGGGCATTCAAACAACATGTGTGCAAGGGATCCCTCGTGTTTGCCGCAACACCAGCAGTTGGGGTCTTTTGTAAGGCCTATCTTGAAGAGTCTAGCGTGTGTCCAATAAGTCCTATTAATTAACATAAATTTAGTTTGTGAAAGGGTAGGCGAGATTTTATGTGAAAAGGGAGACTTGTTGATGGCGGGCCAGTTGAAAGCAATATTTGACTTGGTAGCATCGGTTTCCCACTTCCGTTGGTTGCGAGAGAGGGTTTTGTTTTGGTTCGGTAAGAGAATTTTATATACGCATGAGACAAGGTGTCCTACCTTGGTTAGGTGAGACAGGAGGGTGTTGATAGAGGGGCTCGTCCCTGATAGATTCAATTTGGTAAGCCCTACCTTAAGCTGGAGGAATTTGTAGAAATCTAGGTTAGTAAGATTGAACCGATTTTGCAGGGATGAGAATGGCATAGGTGAAGTATTTTCGTAGATGTCTTGTACTAGATTAATGCCCTTGCGGGACCATTCTGCCCAGAAGACTGGTGAGCCGTCGATTTTGAGTGTGTGATTGTACCATAAGGATGATAGGAAAGATTGTTTTATCTTCACCTCCATGCGGGAATCAAGGAGTAGGATGGCTCTTTTGGTGTTCTGTATGATGTTTCTTGAGTGTGGTAAATGGGATATGTCCATCGTAACTAATGCCGCTAACGGAATATTCTGTATGAGGGACTTTTCTATCGCCACCCAGGGTGGTACATATGGTGGATTGTCCAAAAACCAATTTGCACCCTGCTTGCACAAGAAGGCCGTTTGATAGTTTCTGAAAATGGGTAGTGAGATGCCCCCTTTGGTCTTGGCCAGCTTGAGTTTTTTCATAGAGATTCTGGGCATCTTGCCCTGCCATAGGAATTTGCTGAAGGATTTGTCAATGTTTTTTAAGAATTCATTAGATAGGGACATGGGTAGCATGCTAATCAGATAATTGACAAGTGGGGTTCTCATCATCTTCAGGGATTCTGCTCTGCCCCACCATGATAGGAATTTGGGAGACCAGTTATCTAGAAGTGATTCTATTTTTTTGGACAATATTTTTTCGTTAGCATGGAGAGTGGTTATTAGTTCATTTGTAAACTCAAGACCTAGGTATTTGATAGAGTTCTGTTGCCAGGTTAGGCCTGATGATCCTAGGATACTTTTATCACCGTATCGGCTGAGTGGTTTTACCTCGGATTTGTCCTTATTAAGGGAATATCCAGATACTTCTGAAAAATGGTGTGTGGTATTCATCAGTGCTGGGATTGCGGTGGGGTCCTCTTCAGTGACAATTAACACATCGTCTGCGTAGGCGGCAAGTTTTACATTTGAATTTCCAAAGGACACACCCAGAATGTCTGTATTTTCCCTAATGTGTTGGAGGAACGGTTCCAAAGCCAGGAGAAAAAGGGGGGGCGAGAGGGGGCAGCCCTGTCGAGTCCCCTGTTTTAGACTCAAAGCAGGGGAGACTATACCTCCAGCTCCAACTTTAGCGGTAGGATTGTGGTAGAGAGCCATTATCATTTTGATCAGGTTATCGCCCAGATTAAACTTCTCTAAGACAACCTTGTCAAAGGCTTTTTCCGCATCTAATGTGATGGCAACCGTGGGGGAGTCGATAAGTCTAGCCTTTTCTATGGTATGACATAATAGACGTGTGTTGTCACTGGAGAGCCTATGTTTTAAGAATCCCACCTGAGACGGGTGTATTAGCTTAGAGATATGTTGTTGAACTCTATTTGAGAGAATTGATGCGTAGATTTTGCAATCCAAGTTTATTAGTGAAATCGGTCTGTAGTTTTTAGGTAAGAGGGGGTCTTTACCTTCCTTTGGTATAACGATTATAGTTGCTTCCGCAGGTGTACCTGTGACTTGACCAGTATCTGAGAAGTGGGTAAATAGATTCAAAAGTGGTGATAATAGGGACGGAGAGAAGGTTTTGAAACATTTGGCGTTGAATCCGTCGGGCCTGGGGCTTTACTCGATTTCAACTTATTGATTGCTATCAATATCTCACTTTCAGTGATCGGACCATTTATTGACGATTTCTCATGGTCTGTTAGGCACGGGAGAGTAACACTGTTTAGGTAGTCCTGACATTTTGAGTGTTTTGAGTGTTTGTGAAGCGGGTCCCCAATATACGATACTCCAATGACGACACTCCGCATCGTCGCAGAGGTGGTTACCGTAACCCTGTAGGATATGCTTTACTTGCTAGTACCAAAGAAATTGACCTCCTGTCAATTCGAATTGTGCCTGGAATTCAGGAAACTGAATGATCTTACCCTCCCACCAGACATCACCCAATTTAGAGATGCCCAGAATGTCCCACTTCCTGTGGCCCTCTTCTTTCTTTAAGCATGCAGCAAAGCGGACTCACAGAGCAGCGTTTCAAGCTTCAACTGGCCCTCCCATCCCAGTGCACTTGTCACTTTTCTCCATATCTTGACCACAGTTGCACTTGCGCCTGGCTGCTGTATGCCCATGTCTGACCAGTACAGCCAGTGGAGGTATCCATCAGGATCCATGGCTCTCCTATCCCCGTACGTCGATGGTCCCTGCTGCATCATAAATGCTCAATCCTTGACTATCAGCAATTGGGCTGCCATTCATACAGTCTCAGATTTGGAAGTTCCGCAACCCACCCCCCCCCCCCCCTTTCGGGTGATGGGCTTCCACATCATGGAGGAGGGGGCAATCCTCAACAGACCCCGGTCCCACGACAACAATAAGGTCAACGCGTCCCCGTCTCGAAAAAACTTGTCCGGGACTATAAACTGGGCAGAAGGTGGTCTTAACCAATTCTGAGATAGAGAGTTTCCGCCAATGATTCACCACCCCCTAATACTCATCCAGTATCCATTCCAGGCTTTCTCAGCGGAACAATTCACTGCGCCTGATAACGTAGATGCCTAGGTACCTAAATCATGTCAATTCCTACTTCAGGGACCTCCCCCACCCGCAAGGCTAGGTCCACTTGGTCAGTGGGAACGCAATAGATGTGTTCCAATGAATATAGATCCCTGCATACATGGCAAAGACTTCAAGGATATGAAAAATGCGTAGGATCGATACCCCCAGGTCGGCCACATACAGCAGAATATCATCTACGTACAATGAAATCACGTCTTCCCAGTCCGGATCACATTTCAATCCCCGACCAATTCGTCCCCTCACTAATGCGAATAAAAGCGTGGACAAGAGGCATCCCTGTCTGGTGCTCCTGCCGAACCTGAATTACCTTGATCTTGCACCAATAACCCTGAACCAGGCCAAAGGCTCCCAGTACAGCAGCCCAAACCCACCCAAGTAAGACAATCCGAGGCCCATCTTTTGCAAAGACGCCATCAGATATGACCACTTAACTGAATCAAATGCCTTTTCAGTGTGCAGTGACAGCAATATCTCCGGTTTCCTACCTGGCCTGTGCGGGCCAAATAAGCTCAGCATTTGTGTCTAGTCGCTCTGTGCATAAACACAAATGGTTCTATCGGAGAGAGTTTGCTACACATATAGTTGTATAATTAATCCATATGAGGAAATAAATCCAAAAAACACATGAGTCTGTATAACTCAATGCATCACTTTTTAAATAATGCCCTGAAGATGAGAGAACGTAAGTGGACACACTTGCTGGACACTGTCAACAAGGGACTCAATGAATCTGAGGAAATTACCAAACAGGTGGCCGTTTTCAACAGTGGCTGAAATTGGTTTAGTTGGTGCCCCCAGGTGTTCGATGGCCACAGGACCCAGCCTGGGCCACAGGGGATAGGATAAATGTCCCCACAGGCCGCTAGGTGCCAGAGCGGATCGCTCATACGGCCACCGCCATGCATGCTAAAGCTACACCCCCATGCCTCACAATCTTCTTCAGCCTTTATTCTCTAATCTGCTAATATCGGGAGCGCTTAGAAGCAGACTTAATTCTAGAACAAATTGGCGAGTTCAAAGGGGTGGGCACGCACCACAACTATATATGCTCCAGTACAGTGCTTCCCAAACTTTTGCGAACCACAACCCACTTTTTAGTACAACAAACCTTTGCGACCCATCTAGCTTTAATGGACATGAGGCCGGCTGTTTTAATGTAACTAAAGCATTGTGTGTAAAACTATCTTACACACAAATGATAATCCATAGAAATCAGGCTTCAGTAAATATGTATTATTTGTGCATCACAAAATAAAGTGTCCTGATTTGTTCTGATTCTATTAAAAAAATTGTTTGCATCACACTTCAGAATTACAAAACAATGTGCTTAATGTTTGCTTCCCTAACTGGTGAATGTGTGCAACTCATTTACAAGTACTTACACTTTATTGTGTGTTATGAAAAAGTGACATCCTACAACACTTCATGTACCCCAGGAAGATTTTCACTAATTCACTTTACTTTTCTTTCTCTTGCGGCAAAGTGAGAGGAGCTTGTAAACACCAGTCCGAAAGTTAAAAAACATAAGCAGCAGAAGACCTAGCTTGACATTTGACCTCTGTCTTTGAAGAGTAGAAAATGTGACAAGATGAAACCCAGGTCAGGGAAGGCGCAGCCGGACCCGATGGGGGGCCGGGGCAAACGCCGCCCGGAGGCGGGAAGCCCCCCCCTCCTCTCCCCCATCGCAGAAGCCCGCGAAACAGGGGGCGACCAGGATTGGTCGCCCCAAAGTAGCCGACGGCCCCATCAATCAGGGGGCGAGGCGGCAAGCAGCTGGGGGGGTTAAGTAGGGGCGCAAGGCCCGGAGTCAGCATTCAACCCCCCACTGCAGGAGGAAGATGGAATCGCCGCCGAAGAGGAGCAGCTTACCGCAGCGAGAAACCGGGGACGTCGAGAAGTCGCTGAGTCACCCGGTGGACCTCGAGGGTCGGCGGCAAGGACGAGGCCTCGCTCACCCGAGGAACAAGGACCGGATCGTGGGGACGGTGAGCAGCAAAGCCTGGGCATCGAAGGCAGCGCGGACCAGGCTGCAGCCAGCGGGAACCCGTCGGCGACGGAGCGTCCGACGGAGAGGCTGGAGGAGGCATCAAGGAGGCGCCAGGAGTAAGCGGGAGCCAGCGCTGGCGAAAAGAGGAGCCACCTGCACCGGCTGCGGGGAGGAAGAGAGGAACGGCTGAAACCGCCCGCCCCCCCCCCGCAATAGCCAGGAAGCAAGAGGAATCGCCCAGGGCAGCGGGGATACAGCAGCATCAAAGGAGCGGCCGGGGTGGCAACAAGAGCCTGGGAACAGGAAGGCTCGGTCGGGGCTTCTCCTAGCGAGGCGGGAGCAAGCTTTAAAGGGGCACGAGCCTCTTAGTGAATTGTGGGGGGAATCCAGCGGCAATCAACTCGTGTTTGTGGTTCAAGAAGGAAGGGAGTTGGGGCGTGGCCAACAGCATGGCCGGGTAGCTGCGTTGCTAGCGAGCTCCGCCGGTCCTGCATGATATCCTGCAATTAATCCTGTTCATCCTCCCACATTTCGACAGCTATCCTGAGCTAAAGTGCTGGAGAGCAGAATGGTGTGATCGCGGAAACAACGAGGCGGTCTTTTTGCAATACCGGGGATCCTTTCGGCGCGATGATCGGCGCGCGGGGTTTCTAAGATGGCGGCGAGGACGGACAAAGGACGGGCGTGAGCTGGAGCCCTGAGAACCTCGTCCCTGGAAGTGGGGGAAAAAGAGGTCGACAGGCGGCGACGAGGCAGCTGGACGCCGTGAAGTGTACGGAGCCTCCCCCCCTCCCCCCTGGTGACCGGAGCGGCGGCGGGCAAAGATCCCAGGCGGCCTCGGAGTGCAGGCGACTGTAGGTGAGCTAACGAAGGGGAAGAGGCTGCCGACTCCTGTGCTGCCGGGGCCGGCGAGAACCCGCGAGGGTTCGGCGGAGACTACTGAGCTGGCCGGTGACCGCCGCAACGGGAGGGGTGGCGGCCCCTGAGACAGGTGATTCCTCTTCTACTCTCCCCTCGGCGGCAGTGACGCAGAGGCAGAGAGGTATGCGGCAGCGGAGGTGAATACACCGGGGACTTTAAGATGGCGGCCAGACCCCTGAGGTTCTCACCGGGGACACTCGCGGCCTGAGACAGTAGACTGTGGCCAAATTACAGCCCATCATATTTAGCCTGGAGCTGTTCTGTTGCGCAGAAGGTACTGTGGATGAGCGCTGGGGTTGCCTCTGTGGTGGAGCGGACGGCGCTGATACGGACAGAGGGAGGTGATTCCTGCCGGCAATGCTCCTGGGGGAATGACGACGGGAAGGGATGAGGGCCGCAGTGGAGCCCTGCTGATGGTGCGCGGTGTGAAGTGACTGCCCTGGGAGAGAGGGGCCTGATTGTTGTTCTCACTCGGCCACCACACCCATTAAGAGCCGCGGCCGCGGTGGTGCACCGGCGCTGACGCGCTTTTTAGATCCTCACAGACAGCACTGGACCGTGCGGCTGCCGTGTCTCTGCGACACCCTGTGGGTGCCACACCGCCGTTAGGGCTGTGGGGGAGCTGTCGACGTGGGGCACTCCCTGTGGTGAACTGTGGCTGTGTGGCTGCCCTTGTGGTGCCTGCTCTGGGCTGCAGGGGAAACACCAACCTCAACGAACGACTCACTGAGCCCAGACCAGCGGAGGCAGGGCCTCCCTGGGATCCTAGTCGCCTCCGGGGACCGGAGTAGAGATAGCTTGCTCCTCCCGGCGCTGGATGGAGGGGGGCGCTCCGCCGACCACTCTACAAACACCTGGACGGTAATATATGCACTCCCATTGTGGCGTGGGGGGGTCGCTGGCGGGGTGAGGAGGTGTGAAGCTGGCATTAGAAAAGAGGGTGCACGCCGCGGGCGCCCAACTTCCGTGGCGACGCGGAAAAGAGTGGAGGAGACGCAGTCTGACATAGTGGCGATATCCACCGATTCTGGGGACAGACCCGGGCACCTCCTTGGGAGAGCCTGCACCTTATGCCTCAAGTGGCTCCGTCTGCGCCAAGATTAACCGGATTCCCAAAATGTATCTCAATTCAGTGAATAGGGAACCCTGCTGGAAGGGTGACAGGCGGTTTGATCCCCTGGTGGCTACCCTGATGGGGTTTGAATAAAGCACTGTTGAACGTACTCCTGGCTCCACGACCAAGGTTCGGGGAACCCCACTACCTAAATAGCGAAACAACGACACCGAGAAAGCGGCTACGACCTTCAGATTGATACGACCTGTTCACACTGACGCACCTTCGGGTCACCGATTTGCACAGGGTATAGACACTATGGCTAAAGACAAAGAGCCTAAGTCCTCTAGACAGGGGAAGCTGGACCGCTTCACCAAAGCAATACCACCTGCCTCCGGCGATGGGGGAGACACAGCTCCCAGACAAGACACGGATGCAATACTACAGGCGATCCATGCTTCCCGTGAAAGCCTGGAAGGGAAAATTGCGGAGGTACGGACCGAGGTCTCCTTTCTGCGCCAGGATTTGCGAAAGGTATCGGAGAGAGTAACTGAGGTGGAAAAAAGGGTATCGGACTTGGAGGACACCTCAAGGACTTCAAGTAAAGAAATAAAGGAGCTCATGACGGCAGTAAAAGAGGTTGCTTGGCGAGTCGACGATGCCGAAAACAGGGCCCGAAGAAACAACCTTCGTTTCATAGGCTTTCCGGAAAATGTGGAAACCTCAGATCCAGGTCGCTTTCTGTTGACATTTCTTAAAGAAACTCTGCCGGAAACGCAGTTCTCCTCTTGTTTCGTCATAGAGAGAGCTCACAGGATGCCGGGGATCCGGCCGCAGCCGGGTGCCCCACCGACACCGTTGATTGCTCGGTTCTTAAATTTTCAAGACAGGGACACCATACTTAGAGACCTCAGACAGAAGGGAGAGATCAAATTCCAGAATACCCGAGTGATGGTATTCCCTGATTATTCACGGGATGTCCAGAAACTGAGGCGTACCTTTGAGCCGGTGAAGGCAAAGCTGCGAGCGCTTGGGTTACAATACATGTTACTATTTCCTGCAAAACTTAAAGTCCTCTACCAAGATAAAGCACACTTCTTCCAAACACCGGAAGAGGCCTGGTCATGGATAGAGGAACGGCCCCGGCTGCGACCCGGGTCGCGGCACACGATGGCGATCCCAGTCAACAAAATACGAACCTCCGGGTGGGAATTACCTAAAGAACGTAGACGACGGAGAGTGCTGAAGCGACGGACAGCCAGTGACGCAACGCCGGCGAGAGTCCTAAGGAGGAGCGACCGGTCACAGAACCTATCGGACACTGATGAGGACACGGCACTAGACTGCGAATCACGCACATCTCGGAGATCGAACGACAACATGGATTCGGACCAGTCAGAGAAACGAGACGTGGTGGAAACTAACACTGAACACCCTCTGCTAGACAGTATCCAACGGATGGAAGGCTCGGGACTGAGCCCGGCGGAGGCTGATCTACGTAATCAACAACTGTGTCGAGGTGGTGAGGATGAATGATGATTTGGGGCCGGGCGCCCACATAACAACACTGTAAGACTTCCGAGAGTTGGTGCATGTTCTGGGATCTAGACATACCAAAGGGAAGTATACAATAGGGTTATTTTCATAGTGTGGTTTTATTTGTGTGATTAAGGGGAAGAGGGGGGGGTACAGACCTTTGAGTGGTTTCCTACACCAAGATTGTCATGTTGACTAAAATGGGGTTGGTGGGGGGCCCTGCAGAGTGTGGGGAGGGGGATATAGGGGTTACTGAAATTCGTCTTGAGTATTGTTTGTTGGGGAGGGTACAGGGTAAGTTGTTCTGGTTTTCTAACATGAGTGCCGGCGAGACTGGGAAGGATGAGGCCCGGGTAGTGTTCGGGATGTGCATTGCAGGGAGAAACTTACATAATGGATGGTACAAAACACATGCACGTACAATTGGATCAAGAGTACTACAATAGGTACATTCCACGGGGATGGCAGTGGGGACTACGCACACTACATTTGCTAATACCATGGCCAGAGAGGATTACACAGTATTGACGTGGAACGTCAATGGGCTAGGGAATAAGATCAAACGGGGGTTAGTATCGAATTACCTCAAAAGGCTCAAACCAAACTTCGCACTGTTACAGGAAACACATCTTATGGGTCCACACTGCTCATTTTTGAATAGGGGGCAATACATTACGCTAGCACATGCAGGCTTTACTCGAGGTTCAAGAGGAGTAGCGATCCTAGCACGAAAGTCGCCTCCATTTAGGGTTATACGTAAATGGGCAGACCCAGATGCCACATATGTGGCGGTACAAGGGGTCTGGAACCATACCTCATGGGTATTGGTTAGCGTATATGCTCCCCCACGTCTCCAGCAACGCACATTAGACAAGATAACTGCAATACTTCTGCAGGCAGGCCCTGCCACGCATATCATTGGGGGTGATTTCAACGACGTAAGTGATCTCGCCCTGGACCGTTCACTGGTCCGGAGAGGGACTGGGGAGGCCACTGCGGTGGCAAAATTTCAGCTGACCCTGGGGCTAACTGACTTATGGAGAAGTCGACACCCGTCCAGACGAGCATATTCTTACTTCTCCGGAGCCCACAGAGTGTTCTCACGGTTGGACTATTTATTCGCCCCAGCTGGAGAACTTAATCATGTAGAAGAGGTGGAATACTTGGCTAGAGGCATATCTGACCACTCACCGCTCTATTTGAAAGTGGGGACACGAAGGGGTGGGCATAGGGCCTCCTGGAAGTTGAATGCATGGGCCCTGAGGGATCCACAAGTAGCCAAAGAAATTAAAGTAGAAATAGAACTTTATTTTCGGGAAAATACTGGCTCGGTCCAATCGACCATCACACTTTGGGAAGCTTTTAAAACAGTGATACGTGATCGAGCACAAAATATCATTGCACATCAGAAAAGACGCGAAACTCAAGCACTCCTGTCTTTAGAACGCAAATTACTTGAACTCGAGAACAAGGGGGCCCCTACATCTGACCCGCACCACCTCCGTCAGATCGACATCACCAGGCGAGAATATCAAGCGTTGGCTACTAGGGAAGTGCGTTCACACCAGTTGGCAATACAACATCGATTATATGAAACTGGGGATAGAGCGGGTAAACTACTGGCATGGCTGGGAAGAAAGGAACAAGAAGCTAGGTGGGTTACCTCTATTAGAGAGGCAGACAAATCTTACACTACGCCACAAGATATAGCTGGGGCCTTTGCCCGATTCTACACCACACTCTATGCAGCCCAAACACAGGTGTGCGACACACAAATAGGCAAATACCTCGAAGAAATTGAACTTCCTCGTCTCTCCCCGGAGGAGACGGAGGCTCTTGACATAGACATCACACTAGAGGAGGTGTCTGAAGCCATTAATAGGTTGAAACTGGGGAAAGTCCCGGGCCCTAATGGCCTCCCAGGAGAATTTTTTTTAAAACATACCTCTCTTCTGGCACCGCATCTACTTATGATGTTCCAGGAATCTAAAGAGAAAGGGCTACTCCCTGCTGATCTCAGAGAGGCGACCGTAGTGGTGATTCACAAGGCCAGGAAGCCCCCAGATGATTGTGGCTCTTACCGCCCTATATCATTGTTGAACATTGAAACTAAAATCCTAGCCACCATCCTGGCTACCCGTCTCATAGGGGTGATTACATCGCTGGTTAAAGACGATCAATCCGGCTTTATGCCGAAACGTGCCACTCGATATAATCTACGCAGGGTGGCCAACTGGATAGATGCCACTCGAGATCGGGAAACGGCACACTTATTGCTATCCCTAGACGCTGAAAAAGCGTTTGACACTGTCCACTGGCCCTTTATGAGGTGTGTTTTGGAGAAATTCGGGTTCGGGCCAAGTTTCCGAGATTGGGTAGCGCTGCTGTACACGAAACCCGGGGCTAGGGCCCGGGTCAATGGGGTTCTCTCTCAACCTTGGCCGATACAACGAGGAACTAGACAGGGTTGTCCCCTTTCCCCGCTACTTTTTTCTCTTATTTTGGGACCCCTTGCCTGTGTTATTAGAACCACCCCCGGATTGGGTGGGTTCATGGATGATGCCAGGATGCTCAAAGAGGAACGCATATCTTTATATGCAGATGATATATTATTATATGTGACTGACCCCAGTGTGACCCTCCCCCAAATCTTGCAGATTTTCAAGGTATACGGGAAATATGCGGGCTATAAGATCAATTGGAGTAAATCCACACTATACCCAATTGGGGGGGTGGCAGACCCACAGGGGTTCCCTAACTGTCTACGTTGGTCGACAGAAGGCTTCACATATCTTGGCCTTTATATTACCACTGATGTTGCTGAGAGCCTGGTACGTAATGTGAAGAGAGTTATCCTCAATTTTCAGGAGGACGTAAAGAGGTGGCGCAAACTCCCACTAACTATCATGGGAAGGGCCGCAATGTATAAAATGATGCATACGCATTCCCCAGCTGCTCTATGTGCTGAAAATATCTATCATAAAATCCCAGACACATGGTTTAATCAAATAGATAGTGAGGTACGCTTGCTTCTATGGGACGGGGCCTACCCACGAGTGGCACTCCAAACCTTGCAAAGAAGTGCATATGGTGGTCTGGCCCTCCCAGATATCAGAGCATATTACAGGGCATCCCACCTTATTGTTATTAATGAGTGGATCCATATACAAGGTGATCATTCGACATATAGGCTGGAAAGACTACAATTTAGTAATCGTACACATCTCCATTATATATATGGTGGGAAAGGCAGTAGTCAACTACTTCCGGCAACACAGAGGACGTTGGAGGCTTGGAAACACGCTGAGAGGCAAATGCAATGGGATAAGAAATGTACCAGGGAGACCCCGCTGTGGGAAGGGAATAGACTGCCCGAAATAAGGAAGCTCAGAGGTTTTAAAAAATGGGACCTAATTGGCATTTCCAAGATAGGGGACCTTCTGGAAAAGGGGTGCTGGCCTCGTTCGAGACACTTAAAGATAGATACCAACTTCATGCCACACAACTTTATGCATATCTTCGCCTAAAACATGCATGGATGGCGGAGGGATTAGAGGGGAGGCATTACCGGAGTATGCCCCACTAGAGGGTCGCCTACTGCAGGAAGAGATTCCAACTAAAGCTGTTTCCTACACATATAAAACCCTACTCAATAACATGCCGGACAAGCTTGGTTCACTTCGAACCAAATGGGAGGGAACTACCGGAACATTGGAAGACATTGATTGGGAGGCCGCACTCATGCACCCACGAGAGGTGGCAATCAAGCTTCGACTACGCCTCATCCAATACAAAATTTTACATAGAACATACTTTGACAGAGCCAGACTCCACAAAATGGGGAGGGCGGATAGTCCGAAATGTCTTAGATGTCCTGGGATCGATGGGACCTTCATACATACCCAATGGGAGTGTAGCGCAATACAGGAATACTGGGGTAAGATCGTGCATGAGCTTAATAGCATACTTGAGGTCCAGATAGAAATGGAGACGAAATTCCTTCTTTTGGGTATTCCCACAGAGGTGGATATTCCACGACGAAAACTACTACTAGCTAACCTGGGAATAGTGGTGGCCAAGCGTGACATAGCGAAATATTGGGGGGTGCAAAAAATACCCACACTGAGTGAATGGAGGACGTGTTTGGACCTCTATATGGTTGCAGAGCAGGTGACATACAAAGCTAGGGGTTGCCCACGGAAATTTAAGAAAATATGGACGCCATGGATGAAATATTATGGCTTAGAGTTGGATGGGGAAGCAGAGAGTGCGGGTTCGCAGGATGGGAGGGTGTGAGGAGAACCCTGTTGAGATATATTATGACCCACTTGGCGCTGACAGGAAATGTGTAATTTTGATGTTATGATGTATATACAATTGGATATTTTATGTCCCGCAATGTGCAGTCCTGTGATGGATATTCATTATGAACACTGGCCGGCTGAAATTGCTATACAATCTGTTGTGTCGAGCACTCATGGTGTGTTATGCATGTTATTTCATTGGCAAAACAAAATAAAAATATTTCACACAAAAAAAAAAAGAAGGAAGGGAGTTAACCACAAATGGACAGAAGGCGCAGGGCAGCTGGGAGGGAGACACGCCTGCCAGCACGCTTCCGGGAGGCGCAGGGGGGTGAGGAGGCCCCCCAGAAAGAGCAGAAAAGGCCACGAGGGGATTCAGGGCCCGAGTTGCATGCGGACCTGCAATCTATGCTTGAAAAAGCCAGGGCTTTGGTGGCCCTAAAAGGGAAGTCATGGATGGACGAGCAGATCGTGGGGGGCCAGCTGGAAGGGTAAAAGGCCATGGTAGGCCTCCCCTCCCCCACCACCCCCAAGCGACCAGGAGGCAAGGGGCAGTCAGCCAAAACGGAAGCCCGCAGGAAGCCAAGCAAGACAGGAGCAAGGGGAACAGCGGGTGAAAAGGCAAGGAGCACCGGGGCCAGAAACAAAGCCCAGGTAAGAGGCAGAGCGGCATCATCCCCAGAGGTGCTGTCTAGCTCGGATACGGGTGGGAACAGCAGCAATGAGGGGTCTGTGGCCAACACTGCGGCTCCTCGAGAATCACGCAGCGGGAGGAACACGACGGACAGCGACGAGGGTAAGCGCCATGCAGAAAGCACAAGGGGCGGGCGCGTTGGGAAGCAGCGCGCTGGTCCAGTGAAAGGGGGGCCAGGACAGATTGTGAACTTTGGGACACAGCTAGGGGCAAACAATCTGGCAATGCGGTGGCCATGGCCTCTCCAACCACCCTGGGTAACAGGCCGGGGAGGAGACCAACAAGAATTCCAGGGCGAGGCTTGGGGTCAGAGACCAGCTCACCCAGGAGCATGGGTGCCATGGTGGCAATGGCTGAGGCCAGGATCCCCGTTTGGGGGGGCCCCCAGTGGAATGCAGAGTACAATAGGGAGAGCCAGGGAACGGAGCAAAGATCGAAGAAAAAAGGAGAACCAAAGGGGGCAAAGGGCGGGGGCAGGAGAACCCCCAACGGGAAAATCTGAATGGAGGGACAGGGGATGAGGAGACCACATGGGGGGGCAGAAAAAAGCGGAGCAGGGGAGGGCCCGGACCCAAGAGGGAAACCGGCCAGCGGGCCAGTGGGAGACCCCGCCACCACCATGAAGCTCTTGGGCCTGGCCAACCTCATCCCACTAACAGTAAAGGAAAGGATTTGGAGAAAAGAGTTTATAGATATTTTTTCATTGCTGGAGGTGCGCCAGGCAGGCTTGGACCTGATGAGGACAAAAAAGATGAGGACGGGAGGGACAGACGCAAGCCCAGGATGGAAAGGTCACTTGAAAATTGGCTAAGAGCATTCAGGACCCTAGCATGTTTATTCATAGAGAAGTTCCCCCAAAGTGCAGCAGCAATAATTTTATACGAGCAAAAGGTACATGATGCACAGCTAAAATACCAGGGTGATGCTTGGTTAATGTAGGACGAGGGTTTCAGGGAGAAAATGCAGACATGGCCAGTGTTTGAATGGGACTGCCAAGATATGGAGGGGTTCACAACACACATGTAGCAGCCAGAGAAGGGCTCAGCACACGGGAGCCTAATTTTCGTCCCCACGGGGCCAAAGGACGTACATTCGACACGGGGGGCACAAGCTGGGGCCATTGCTAACGCATGAGAATGGGTCGTACCTGAGCCGGTTCCAATTCATAGCAGTAATGAGGAAAACGCTAGAAAAGGTTGGGCTCCCAGCAAAGGCGTTCGGGTCCCACTCCTTCCGAATTGGGGCGGCCACCACTGCAGCAAACTTAGGTTTGGGAGCCGACCAAATCAAAGTGATAGGGCGCTGGGCATCCGGCGCGTTTAAGCGGTACATACGCCCCACATTTCACTGATTCTGGTGTCTCCCCCCCCACCATTTAGGTCCGGCGGAGCGGCGCAAGAATGTATGGATGGTGGGACACTCGTACGTAACGGGGGCACAACGGTGGGCAGCGGCGAGACGCAAATTCGGCGGAATATGGCTTCATGACACGGACGTAATCTGGATAGGGTGATCGGGGATGAAATGGGACCAACTGCTCCCCGCGGTGCGGGAGGCGCTGGGACAAGGTGGCAGGCCAGATGCGGTGGTGTTCCAACTGGGAGGGAATGACCTGGCGACGGTAGGGAGGAGGGGCCTATTGGAGAAAATGTACACAGGCCTCACAGCTATAGCAAGACTAGTCCGCCCGGCCAAAGTGATTTTTTCAGAGATCATAGTTCGCAAAGCGTGGAGAGGGGCCGTGGATCTGGGGGTCGTGGAGAAATCCAGACGTAAGTTAAATATCACCATGGCAAAAATATGCAGGGCCAACGGCTGGGGTTTCGTGAGACATGGTTTCATCAACTTAAGATCTCCGGGTTATCATTTGGACGACAGGGTACACCTGACAGGGGTGGGAATGGACATGTTCTTGCTTAACATCGTAGGGGTTCTAGAGCAGATGGGTATCTCATGAGTAAGGAGGGGAAGAGGGAACAGGGGGAGCTCCCTCCGATCGTCAAACCGTATGTAGAGTGGCGGAAGAAACCCAGGAAAGAAACACAAAAGAGAGAAAAATTACTGGCGGTAGATGGAAGGCTCACACAGTGTCCTTGGGATGCCTTGTGGCAGGGGCACTGAGGGAGCTAATGACGGTATAAAAAAGGGAGTTTCCTTTGGGCTGTGCTTAAAGACTCATTAGAGATTATAATCTATATACACGCATGCTCACCTCACTCATAGCAATTCACGCTCACACCAATCATCTAAGGCACGGGTACTCATAGTACGGCCCGCGGGCCGCCAGCGGCCCGGCAAACCTTCCTTGGCGGCCCGCGGACCTTGCAGACATCATACCTGTTTTTTTAATTTTTTTTAAAGTGTCAGCAAACACCGCAGCGCGGACTCTGAGAGACTCTGCTTTATGGGGGCCGGGCGATTCTTTAAAAGACCATTCACTTGTTAATGAGGCTTTGTTGTATTTTACCTCTTCTTAGCGCCCCTGCATCTAAAGTGAATGGTCTTTTAAAGACCTGTGAAGTACTCGGGTGCTGCTGTGTGTGTTCCCGGGAAGCTGTCTCAGCCCCGGCTGACACACGCGGGGTGAGGTGAGAGAGGGTGACAGAGAGAGGGAGAGACAGAGAGAGGGAGAGACAGAGAGAGGGAGAGACAGAGAGAGGGAGAGACAGAGAGAGGGAGACAGAGAGAGGGAGACAGGGAGACAGAGAGAGGGAGACAGAGAGACAGAGAGAGGGAGACAGAGAGAGGGAGACAGGGAGACAGAGAGAGGGAGACAGAGAGAGGGAGACAGAGAGAGGGAGACAGGGAGACAGAGAGAGGGAGACAGAGAGAGGGAGACAGAGAGAGGGAGACAGAGAGACAGAGGGAGACAGTGAGACAGAGGTAGGGAGACAGGGAGACAGAGGGAGGGAGACAGGGAGACAGAGGGAGGGAGACAGAGGGAGGGAGACAGGGAGACAGAGGGAGGGAGACAGGGAGACAGAGGGAGGGAGACAGAGGGAGGGAGACAGGGAGACAGAGGGAGGGAGACAGGGAGACAGAGGGAGGGAGACAGGGAGACAGAGAGAGGGAGACAGTGAGACAGAGGGAGGGAGACAGGGAGACAGAGGGAGGGAGACAGGGAGACAGAGGGAGGGAGAGAGGGAGACAGAGGGAGGGAGAGAGGGAGACAGAGGGAGGGAGACAGAGAGAGGGAGACAGAGAGAGGGAGACAGAGGGAGGGGGACAGAGGGAGGGAGGGAGACAGAGGGAGGGAGACAGAGGGAGGGAGACAGAGGGAGGGAGACAGAGGGAGGGAGACAGAGGGAGGGAGACAGAGGGAGGGAGACAGAGGCAGGGAGACAGAGGGAGGGAGGCAGAGGGAGGGAGGCAGAGGGAGGGAGGCAGAGAGACAGAGGGAGGGAGGCAGAGAGACAAAGGCAGAGAGACAGAGGCAGAGAGACAGAGGGAGGGAGGCAGAGAGACAGAGGGAGGGAGGCAGAGGGAGACAGAGGGAGTGAGACAGACAGGGAGGGAGACAGAGAGGGAGGGAGACAGAGAGGGAGGGAGACAGAGAGGGAGGGAGACAGAGGGAGGGAGACGAGAGGGAGGCAGAGGGAGGGAGGCAGAGAGACAGAGGGAGGGAGGCAGAGGGAGACAGAGAGGGAGGCAGAGAGACAGAGGGAGGGAGGCAGAGAGACAGAGGGAGGGAGAGAGGGAGGCAGAGGGAGGGAGACAGAGGGAGGGAGACAGAGGGAGGGAGACAGAGGGAGGGAGACAGAGGGAGGGAGACAGAGGGAGGCAGAGGGAGGGAGGGGAGGGAGGGAGGCAGAGGGAGGGAGGCAGAGGGAGGGAGGGAGGGAGGCAGAGGGAGGGAGGCAGAGAGACAGAGGGAGGGAGACAGAGGGAGGGAGACAGAGGGAGGGAGACAGAGGGAGGGAGACAGAGAGGGAGGGAGACAGAAAGGGAGGGAGACAGAGAGGGAGGGAGGCGGAGGGAGGCAGAGAGACAGAGGGAGGGAGGCAGAGGCAGACAGAGAGGGAGGGAGACAGAGGGAGGGAGACAGAGGGAGGGAGGCAGAGGGAGGGAGGCAGAGAGACAGAGGCAGAGAGAGAGGGAGGGAGACAGAGGGAGGGAGACAGAGGGAGGGAGGGAGAGAGGGAGGGAGACAGAGAGGGAGGGAGACAGAGAGGGAGGCAGAGAGACAGAGGGAGGGAGGCAGAGAGACAGAGGGAGGGAGGCAGAGAGAGAGGGAGGGAGGCAGAGAGACAGAGGGAGGGAGACAGAGGGAGGGAGACAGAGGGAGGGAGGGAGGGGGGCAGAGGGAGGGAGACAGAGGGAGGGAGGGAGGGAGGCAGAGGGAGGGAGACAGAGGGAGGGAGACAGAGGGAGGGAGGGAGGGAGGCAGAGGGAGGGAGGGAGGCAGAGAGAGGGAGGCAGAGAGACAGAGAGAGGGAGGCAGAGAGACAGAGGGAGGGAGGCAGAGAGACAGAGAGGGAGGGAGGCAGAGGGAGGGAGACAGAGGGAGGGAGACAGAGGGAGGGAGACAGAGGGAGGGAGACAGAGGGAGGGAGGGAGACAGAGGGAGGGAGGCAGAGAGAGAGGGAGGGAGGCAGAGAGACAGAGGGAGGGAGGCAGAGAGACAGAGGGAGGGAGACAGAGAGACAGAGGGAGGGAGGGAGGGAGGGAGACAGAGGGAGGGAGACAGAGGGAGGGAGACAGAGGGAGACAGAGGGAGACAGGGAGGGAGACAGAGGAGGGAGACAGAGAGGGAGGGAGACAGAGAGGGAGGGAGACAGAGAGGGAGGGAGGGAGACAGAGGGAGGGAAAGGGAGGGAGGGAAAGGGAGGGAGGGAAAGGGAGGGAGACAGAGAGAGAGAGGGAGTGAGAGAGGGAGAGAGGGAGGGAGTAAGGGAGAGAGAGGAGACGGAGAGAGAGAGATAGAGAGAGGGAGGGAGACAGAGCGAGAGAGAGAGATGTGTGTATGCCGGGTCTGGTGGCTCAGTGGACGAAGGCGTCCGCTGCAGGGGCCTGTGTTCAACCTCATGGTCATAGTTTTTTTGCTCTAGCCCCGCCTCCCTCCCCCACTGACCCCGCCCCCACCGGTGCGGCCCTCGGCCACAAACCACACTGTAAATTTGGCCCCCCGAGAGAAAGTTTGTGAGTACCCATGATCTAAGGGAAATATAATCATATACCCAAAGTCAACAGACTGGAAAAGGTTTTTGTTAAAAATTATATTATTTTTTAATTATATCCTCACAGCAGGGGTACTGAGGGAGCTAAATGACAGCACACATCCACAGGAAGAGTAGATGAAATGCTCACACAGGGTCCTTGGGATGCCGCACGGCAGGTGCCCTTGAGGAGCAGGCAAGTGGCCAACAAAGGGTCCAGGGCAAGCGGAGCGGCACTTGCAGCCCGGGCAGGTCCTGATGGACGCCCACAAAATTCGGTAGCAAGGTGAAGCCTGGAACCGCAGACACAAAGGCCCGGCAAAAGGGGCACCTCGCAAAATTGACTGTCTGGGAACAAGCAACGAGAATTAATGTACAAGGACAATGAAGATATACAATAACATGGATGTTTATGAATGACCAAGTAAAATTGCGAAATATACAACCATGTTATGTTTGAATAAACTGTGATCTTTCAAGGCACCAAATCACGTTGTCAGTGGAATAATTAAAAGGTGAAAGGGACGCAGTTATGTGGGCGGGGGGGAGAGGATGGACCCGCCCCTGGGAGGGGTTTAATACAGAATTTAAAGGCGTCTTTGTTTATTGCTAGGACTTTCATCAGTTCACTACCAGCAGGTACATTTTAGCCAAGGGCCTAGAGGAATGACTTCTAATCTCAGTTTTACCAGTCTGCTAAATTATGCTGGTAACAAACACTGGAATAAAAAGGATTCAAAGGGTTCAACCACACAACTCAGGTAATGAACTTTGAAGAAAGGGAATTTATAAACACCTCTCAAAATTGATTCAGAATTTGAGTACTCTAAGTGGATTGTTTTGCTAATTTATTGAAACAATCAAATGGGGGAATGCGTTTATCCTACAGATTCACTGGATTATTACAATGCATCCCCAAAATACCCACGTGGAGTAACATGCATCACTAGTGCTCCTTCTTTTTGCTATCAACTTTAGTATCAGCAGTTATTTTTTCTAGTGCCAAGATGTTTCCTGAAGTGAATACACTCTCATAAATAAAAGCAAAACTGTGGATCATGTATCATATGAACCATGGTACATTAGGTATGATGGCTGTGGCCCAGGTATCTCATGGTAGCTCTGCAACGCATTTTAGCAGCATGAGTATACTAATCGCTTCATAATCACTTTGGTTCAGGTGTATTGTAGGAATTCTGTTGCATTACGTAGTTTGCAAACAAGAGAAGGGGTGCTTATGCGTAACATTATTGCTTTACAGATGCAGCGATAGTGTCGCGTTCCGGCTGCATGTGCCCCGCAACACATTATCACTGCGACTCAAGGGGATTATAACGTCAAAAACACCCTTAGGAAGAGAGTATAACCCCTTTTAATTGTGACATGATTTAGGTGAAGTATAGCATGTGAGTAAGACACTGCACATCAGTAGAACTTTGTTTTATAACTTGGAGGTAACCCAGTGCCCTTTTACAGCACATGTTTAAATGAGAAACGGCTTCACTCTAGCTAGAACCCTGCCAGGAGAGGCGCTTGAGCTGGACCATGTTGCCAGACATAGGGGGGAGGGGGAGTGCCCCCTTTCCCTGGACCATCGCCGCAAGGCCCAGGGGTCCCTGGCCTGCAGCGCTGGAATCTGGGTCATGTCTGCTGGGCCCAAGGGAGGAGGAGGATGGCCCATTTCCTGACCTTACAGCACTAGAGCCTGGTAAAAGTTGGAGGGGCCTCGTAGCGGGCAGCTGCACAGACTCCCAGTGCCTTGTGCCTGCCTTGGCAGCAAAATCGAGCTCACTCGAGTTCGGATTCTGAAATGAGGTCGTTAACTTCGGGGATTGGGGAGCGGCCTGAGGCGTGTCGAGTGGTGTGCACTGAGTGTGAGTGTGGCTAGAGGACACTGGACTTTCCACTTCTCTCCCTCGCCACCTCCTCTAAGTAGAATGAATGCGCCCTTAACAGGTTCAGTCTCCAACAGCTTTCATAAGATGAGGTCGAGCGGTTGGGGAGGCCGGCGAGTGGTTTTTCACTTGAACCTCTCCTGACGCGTGCTCTGTGAACGACGTGGCGCGTGGGGGCCTATATTCACCATCCACGACTAACAACGCCCTCTGAAGCCTATTTCTGGAGAGAAGTGCTCATGCAAACGCACCCCAACTGTTAAGGTGATCTTTAAAGTCTGCCCTAGAAGCCGTTCTGCATCTTTTCTTAAGGGGTTCCTCCGAGGATATGGTGGGCAATAAAAAAAAGGAAGGATCTCCAAGGCCGTGGAATTTCGCCGTCACTCCCCTGCGAGCCAAGCCTTCTTCCGAAGGTGCAGAGACTCTCCCGCGGATGGCAAATCAATCATTATGCTCCGGTTCACCCGCTAATTATACTTATTATGCGCACAGTCGTTTTGTTGTTACACAAATAACACAGTCTCCAACCCCTGGCAAGCGCCGACGGCGCGATGTGTCTCGCACGCAGGAGCTATGTGGGTTTTCTTGTTTGACAAATTACTCCCTCGTTCCTGCCTCGGTCCCGGGCCTGGAGAGGTTTTTTCTTCTCGTGCGGATATTAGCATGACACCGAGCCTGCTTTGTCTTGTCTGCGGTGCCTCCCCTTTAAGCAGGGGCGTGAGGATTTCAGTTGGATTTGGTGGGGGAGGGGGTGAGCTTCAGATTAGCCAACAGTATAATGTTTAAATACATTATTGTATTGTAGTGTATTGTAATTGTATTTATATAGCGCTTACTATCCCTGACGAGGCGTCGATGCGCTTTTCGGCGAGTAGCACGCTACTAAGGAACCCAAAACGGATTAGTGGTGAATTAGTATAGGGAAATTGAGTTAATTTGAGTGGTGGACATGTTAGTCTGTTAGTTCTGAGGGATTTGGGGATGTCACTCCATTCCATAGGTATCCATGAAATGCAATGTTTATCGCCATGAGAGCAGGGAGTAACGCGCACATGGACTGTTACGGAAGACGTTTGTCTTCTTAGAGGCCCGATACACTGCCTCTTCTCGTCTACTATAACGAGTTTTCTAGCTCTCCTGCTGGTAGGAGTGACTATCTTTATACCTTGGCGATAAACATTGCATTTCATGGATACTTATGGAATGGAGTGACATCCCCAAACCCCTTAGAACTATAAGAAGAGGGTGTTCAAATTGATTTTGTTCTCGTATTTGGACACTATCTGTACTAAAACCAGTGCTTAAAATGGGCCGGTACTCACCGGTACTGAGTACCGGCACTTTTTCATTTTCTCCCCTTGAGTACCGGCACTTTTCCTAGAGTGAAGAGAGTACCGGTACTCATGGGACCTGACTTCAACCCAGGCAGCGCTCCTTTCATCCCTCAACCTTTAACGAGCACTGCAGGAAGTAATCGGAGCTCTTGTCACCAGGACCCAGTGTGAGCTGCTGGAAGTCATCGAGGGGGGGGGTGGTGTCTGCAGAGTGGTTATCTTATCCATTGTTCTTTCACAGTATTATCCATTGTTCTTTCACCGTGGGGCTGAGAGGGGGCTGTAAAATCAAATGGGTGGCGGTAGGACGCACTGTTCAGGATTGAATATTCCGTGGACAGAACAAAAGAACGTTTGCTAATGCTTTCACCATTGGCACACATCTGAATTGCCTACCACACATGTGAATTGCCTACTTGCCTGCTGCTGCTTTCTGTGTTTTTCTGTTGTTGAAAATGTTAGTTATCACTGACCAGCAGCGTTTAATTTAAAAGTGGGTTTATGGCTGTGGGAGTGATGTCCACTGAGTGTTATCTAACAGCGGCACATTAAGCGCACCTGAGGACAGGCGCCAGCTGGCCTGCCCGTCTCGGCCTCGGACCCCTCACGGATACAGGCCTCGCTGGCCTTTCCTGGGTGTATGATCCACCGGAGGGCACCGTTCTTCAGCTCTTATTAAGCAAGTGCTTCACTGGCTACCATTACAACTTGATCTATATTTCCAGAGTCCCTCTTCATTCTAAAACTCTATCGTGTTGTGAAATGTGTTCTTTCTGTAAAGTATAATAATGCCTCATACGAGTAACAGTAACTCCTTCTAGAATGAGTACACTCACGTAGAGGGACGACGAGGCACGGCTTTCGAAATTACGAAACGTGTTTCTTTATATCGGATAAGTGCCAAGTGTTTGTGTACGTGGTTGAGAAAATAAGTAGGTGCTGGAGGGGCACTGAACTCTGGCTTCTGTTTCAGAATGAGTCACAGGAATGAACACAGCTCACTCGGAAGAACACACTCTTCGGATACCCTTCAATACTACTAATTAAATAAAAAAAAAAAAAAATGTTCATGAAATGCACGATTTCACTGTTGCACAAATAAAACACACACTCCACAAATAGACACGCACCGTAGGCAAACACAGTAGTGATGCACACAACACAGTAACGGATACATGCACACAAACCATAATGCACAGACACGGATGAGTACATACTGCACAGATGTACATGCACCAAAGATTCATGCTCAAGCACGCACACGCAAACACTTGCGAAAACCACAAGCACGGACACAAAGCACACACATTCCATCGGTAGACACACACACACAACATGCACACATACAATTAAACCCATACCAAACGCATACGAACTCACAAAAGAAACTATGGACCTTCTACTGGTCACCTTACAGTATCTTGCTGCGCCTTTCTTCACAGCATAACATTTGATGACGTCACATTTCCTTTATGGTTATCTTGATAAATAACTACCACGTATAGTGTGTGCTGTACAAACTGAGCAAAAGACACAATTGATGGACGGAATGCAGAACAAATCAAAACATTACTGTTTTTGTTGCATAGAGCCTTGTGTTACCTGCAGGTCAAAAGTTAAGATCCTTGTAATATAGCTTAGTGAGTTATGACACTGCAGCAAGGACCTGCCTGCAAACAAGAAGGCATATATTTAGAACCTCGCTGTTATTTCCTCAATCTTTTCTTATTTTAAGGATGCTAAAAAGGCTACTTTGGGTAGTAATAAACACTTATCAGTAAGTGCCATATATATAGTTATTAGTGAGATAACTAATGGACAGATACATCCGACATTCTAACAATGCATGCAGATTTTGTGCATACAACCTTGGCAAAGTCAAAAAGCTAACCCCGCCCCTTGTCCAACCTTAGCACCTCCCTAAACTCCGCCCACTGCTCCTTTTGGTGAGTACCTGCACTTATTTTTTTCCATTTAAAGCACTGACTAAAACTGAGCCTTGAGAAAGTCGTCTTACGACGAAACACGTGTCGGCTGTATGTACGCTTCATCTACGTGTCAACATATCAAGAACTGATCCACTTATGATATAGACTTTGTCATACTGTTTGTTCTATAACTGCAATTTTTTAAATTAAATTTTTTACTGACAACATAGTCAGTTAGAACTGTTTGTTGTGCTGTGCTCTGTTATTTAAATTTTCAAATGAGGTTTTGGAGAAAGCTTTCTTCATTTACTGGGTAACACTGTTGGTGGCACAGTGTTTACATTGAGCACGCACTTAGACTAAGTGAACTTACACCTGCAAACTTAACAGAGGTGCTGGCTATTCTCTTAAACCACTGCCATCATTTGTATAGGGTGTTAGTCTGTTAGTTGAATTGAAAAGGATAATGGGGGATAGAAGAGGGAAGAGTCTAGAAAGTGTTTAATGGGAGATCATAGTAGTAAAATGAGTTTTGGAATGAATCAAAGGAGGGATAGGTGAGGTAAGAATTTAGAAGGGTTTGGGAGATCATAGTATTAAAATGAGGTTTGGAGGGATCCAAGGAGGGAAGAGTCTAGAAAGGGCAATTCTGGAGATCATAGTAGTAGAATAAGATTACACCACAAGAAGGGCACATGGGAGGGCCTTAAGGGGCAGTGAAAAGGGAGAGGAATGTGGATCAGTAGGGATACTATGTGAGAGAAATCACAATATGTAAAAAAAAAAATAAAAAAAACATAATCGAATACTTTCAAAACAGAGATGGAGATAGTGTGTATGTGTTTTTGTCTGTTTGCATGTAAACACTCCTGGTGAAATTCGACAAATATCCTCACCATACCCGACTGAAAGCACCTGTAACCAACTATTTACCAGTAAAAACATTTATTATGGGGGTGTAACAACCCCCCTCCGAAGCTACGCCCCTGCCTCTAAGCAACCACTGCTGCTCTGCATAAAGCAGGAATAGAAGGTACAAGATGGGCAGAACCGTGCTTTTTCTTCAGTGAGGCAAAACAAATACATCAAGAGTGCAATATTTCAAGAGCAATTTTAATTGAGTCTTTATTTTTTTCTGCTGAAAAGGACCTGTTATGAGCTGCAGGAGGAAAGATGTGCTTGGAATGCTAAGACTGTGAGGTAAAACTGCTCTCTGAGGTGGACCGTTCTTTCATGGGTAAAAAGAGGTAACCAATTATTCAATAATTTGTGGTGGGCTAGACCGTGTTTTTTCATTCCATGAACATTTTCTCCAGACAGGGCTTACTTCTGTGGAAAAGAACGTGGCAGGAGGATGCAGTGTAGCCATTGTGCCCATCCAAACAAAGCTATCTCCTTTTCATCTGTTTACAGGGTATAATGCAGCCAGCCTCGCTCCGGCATATCCACCTCTCACTGTGCAATGCCCTTGACTTGACAGTCCACAGTAGCAGTCAGCTGCAGTATCAAATATATATATATTCACTGAAAAAACCATAGGTTTCAGGGACGTTATAGTTAGTTGAACATTTCACTCATACAAAACCAGAGAAATTCGCCATCCCCCAAGGATACAAGATCTCCAGGAAGGACCGCCGCACCCTCCCAGGAGGAGGAATCGCCATCGTCCACAAATCCAGCCTCCGCCTGAGCACACTCCCCGATGAGCCCACAGAACTGATGGAACACCTTCACTTCAAGATACTGGCCAGCCCCACCGCCACCCTCCGAGGAACCCTCATCTACCGACCCCCTGGACCTCGCGGACCCTTCGCCAACTCCATCACGGACATTATCTCCCCGCAGGCCATCGCATCCACCAACTACACCCTGCTGGGAGACCTCAACTTCCACCTCGACAACCAACTGGACCCCAACACCACATCCCTCCTGGACAACCTCCACAACATTGGACTCCGCCAGATCGTGACCGAGCCCACGCACTCAGCAGGACACACCCTCGACCCCCTCTTCACTACAGGAAACTCCATCACCTTCAGCCACACCACCAAACTCCCATGGACCGACCATCGTTGCGTCCACTTCACCTTCAGAACACCCACCATCCACAGACACCAGCACCTGCTCCCACGAAGAAACTGGACCAAAATCACCGACTGACCAGCTCACCTCCTCACTCCAACAACTCCACCCCAACCATCGCGGAAAGCAGCGACCCCAACACCGCAGCCCGAAACCTGCATAGATGGATCTCGGACAGCACCAACACCATAGCCCCGCTCAAGAAAAACAACAATACCCGCGCCAAGAAAGCCAGATGGTTTACCACCGAACTTCGAGAGTCCAGACGCACATGCCGCCGCCTCGAAAAGGCCTGGAGGAACACCAAATCCACAGAAGCCCACAACAACTAGAGAGCCACCACCAACGCCCACCGTCAACTCATCAGAGAAACGAGGAAAAAAGCGATTGAAGACAGAATCTCCACCCACGCGCACAACAGCAAGGAACTCTTCAGCATCATCAAGGAGTTCGCCCAACCCACCAGCGAGTCTACCGACATCCCTCCCTCACAAGACCTCTGCGACAAACTCAGCACCTTTTTCCACCACAAAATCAAGAGCATCTACGACAACTTCGACGAAGACAACCAACACACTGAGCCCTCACCAACCACCCCCGACACCCGGAAACCAGCGATTGACGACTGGACAGCCCTCACCACCGAAGACACACTGAAGACAATGAAGTCAATCCACTCAGGGACCCCCACGGACCCCTGCCCCCACCACATCTTCAACAGAGCCTCCGACACCATCGCACCCATGCTCCGCCACACCATCAACCGCTCCCTGGCGACCGCCTCGTTCCCCGACGACTGGAAACACGCTGAGGTCAACCCCCTCCTAAAGAAACCCTCAGCGGACCGCACCGACCTCAAAAACTACAGACCCATCTCCCTGCTCCCGTTCCCAGCGAAAGTCATCGAGAAAGCCATCAACAGCTGTTAGAAATGGGATTTCTGGTTGGCTAAGGCTTGCGCCAAAGCCAGGCAGAAACCACCACTCTAGTCAGGGCAAGGGAGTTACACACCCAAGATAACCCCTGCTCACCCCCTTGGTAGCTTGGCACGAGCAGTCAGGCCTATCCCGGAGGCAATATGTAAAGCGTTTGTGCAACACACACATACAGCAGCAACACACTAGGCACACTACAAAAGGAACTCCACACAAGGTTATGTAAAAAATAGCCTTTGTATTATCATAAAACACATTAGAGACGTAATCACATATTTACACTGTGCTAACTGGCACGGGCAATATTCACAGGGGAATTATATACAGGACCAGGCCAATCGGGCCACGGTCAGAACCATCAGGACAGGTAAGTAAATGCAAATATAAAACACAACCAGTAACTACTTGTACCATAATGACCTAAGCATTATCCTATTAGCATTAGACATAAACCCACCATTAGGCCCAAACCTCATTAGCATAAACACATTACGCAATGGGCCTCACCTGCATAAACACATTATGCAATAACCTCATAAGCATAAACACATTACGCAAATAGGCACTACCTCAAGACATCATAACATGACATTAGGCATAAACCCACATTAGGCCCAAACCTCATTAGCATAAACACATTACGCAAAGGGCCTCACCTGCATAAACACATTATGCAAAGGGCCTCACCTGCATAAACACATTATGCAATAACCTCAAAAGCATAAACACATTACGCAAATAGGCACTACCTCAAGACATCATAACATGACATTAGGCATAACCACATTAGGCCCAAACCTCATTAGCATAAACACCTTACGCAATGGGCCTAAATCATTTTTGGCAACATTCAGAGTAGGCATAAATACATTACGCCATCCTGTAGAGCCTGGTGCTCTACCCATGTCCCCAACCTGCCCCCAGGCCAACTGGCCTTCTACAGGGGCTCAAATGCCCAATGTCCCAATGTCAGGGCGCGCTGCCAAGGCAGCGGAAAGTCAAGGGTGCGCACTCTGCGCAAACCTAAACGTTGCAGCTGCCCACTACTTGCTGGGCAGCTGTAAAAGTACTGGGGCCAAGGAGTGCATCTCACTCCTGTCTCCCTAACAAAATGCCCCCAAGAACTAACAGCCTAAACGTTGCAGCTGCCCACTACTTGCTGGGCAGCTGTGGAACAAAACGGGGGCCTGGGCACTCACTGTGCCCTCTGGGGCCCTACTCTAGGGCCCTTAGCACGAATTGCCCCCTTGGTGCAGCTGCCCTCTGCCAGGCGGGGCAGCTGTAAAAAGAACAAAGAAGGATTTAGGTATGGGCACCTCTGGCCCTCGGGACCCCCACTGGGCTCTTGAACAAATACGGCCACGTCGCAGCTGCCCACTGCCAAACGGGGCAGCCGGGAATACTGCGAGGACACCCCTGGTGTCCTCAGGGCAACCGCATGGGGGGCGGGCACCGACAATGTGCCCCGTCGCACCCCCCCAACCCAAAAGTTAAACACGGAGCCCCACTCACCGGGCTCACTCTCGTGGTCTGCTCCGTTTCCTGGTGGGGGAAGCTCCCTCTTCGTGGCGCCTCTCGCCGGGCAGGACTCGTCTGGGCGGCGGGCGGGGCTCTCTCAGCTCACGAGAGCCCCGTGAAGACTTGCCGGCTTCTTCCTCTGCTTCGGGCGCCGGAGCTCCCAATAACTCACGGGAGCCCGGCGCGGGCAGGCCATTCCTGCACTCTACTTCTGGCGGCCTCCATGCAGGCGGGGTGGGCTCCCGCCTGCCTGCAGCTTCTATCGACTGCTGGGCACGAACCGGCGGGGTGGGCTCCCGCTCCGGTTTTAAAATAAGCCAAAGTGCGGGGCTCTCCCTCGGGCATGGGAGCCCCGCCGGTCCCACACTGCAGTTTCCGCCTCAGGGCGCGTGGCTCCACCCCCAACCAGGCGGCTCGTGCCTGGCTTCCGGGTCGCGTTTGACAGCGGCCCGGCGATTGCTTTCGGCGGCTTCCCTCTTCACTCGGGCGCAATGCGGGGTGGGCTCCCGCTCGAGACGCACCAAATGCGGGGTAGGCTCCCGTTAGAGAGCACAAATATGCGGGGTGGGCTCCCGCTGTTGAAGGGAACTCTGGGGAATCCCTGCTCCGGGATTCCCTCCAGCGATCTCGGCAGCAACACGCTGCAGGCGCCAGCTCCTCATAGAAATCAGAGCGCTCACGAGGCGCTAGAGTCCTGAACAAGTCCAAGGGGCATAGCTGGGCCCAGGGAGGCCAGCACACAGGGCCCTCCAGCAGGGAGGCAAGCCCCCATGGCGGTTCCTCCTGGGCCCCAGCAACAGAAAGCCCCCAGCAGTCCAGAAACAGTACAAGAACAGAACTGAAAACTGACCAACCTCATGGGGTCACAGCCCCTCTTTTTATACACTAAATCCCTTTGTGTCACAGCACAGGGCTTGGGGATACCAGACGCAACTGGTTTGGGGAGCTTTGGAGCACTTTGTTGTGCTCAGCTCCTCTCTCCATTGTCAGGTGGGGGCTAGGTGCTCAGACGCACCACAGGGGCGGAGCCAGCATTGTGGAGGGAAGGCACAGTCCTATTCAGGTCCCAGGTGCAACTCCTCCCTCCCATCTACATGCAGATCTCTCTATTCAGCCCCTGCGCTGACTCACCCTGCCCCTCCTGGAGCCACACACACCTCCCAGCCCCTGTCACTCACAAGCCAGACATGCAATTCACATCAGGCAGGCAGACACAGCGCACACATAAATGCCAACTTCTAAAAGTGGCATTTCTACACCAGTCACAATAAATCTGCGCACACCATTGCGCAGCATTTATTCTCACAAATTCATACATACCAGACTTGACCACACTGCTCCTCTCATACCAGGAATTACCATGGACACACTTATCCCCCATGCATTCCTATGGGAGGGCAGGCCAATCTCACCACAAGCACACAGAGAGCGCACGCACTTTCCACTGGACCACAGTGCGAAAGTGCTCAGAGGCCTAAAATCACCAACACCAGGTTACAGACAAGGCAAAAAGTTTAGGGGTGAACCTGCCAAAAAGGGCCAAGTCCAACAACAGCCAACTCGCCACATTCATTGAATAACATAACATCCTCGACTCCTCCCAATCCGGCTTCAGAAAAAAACACAGTACGGAAACCGCCCTCCTCGCCGCAACAGACGACATCTGCACCCTACTGGACAAAGGATAAACAGTAGCCCTCATCCTCCTTGACCTATCAGCGGCGTTCGACACAGTCTCCCACCGCACTCTAATACGCAGACTCTACGACGCAGGAATCCAGGACAAGGCCCTCGACTGGATCCACTCCTTCCTCTCCGGCAGGACGCAGCGGGTCAGACTCCCCCCTTTCCTCTCGGACCCTACACCTACCACCTGCGGAGTCCCCCAGGGCTCCTCCCTCAGCCCGACGCTCTTCAACGTCTACATGGCTCCACTCGCCCCCATCGTCAGAACCTACGGACTCAACATCGTGTCATACGCAGACGACACCCAACTCATCCTCTCCCTATCCAACGAGCCCAACACCGCCAGACGCAACTTTCGAGAAGGCATGGAAGCCGTCGCCAAATGGATGAAAAACAGCTGCCTACAACTAAACACCAACAAAACAGAAGTACTCATCATGGGCCCAAACCCAAACGCCTGGAGCGACACTTGGTGGCCTCCCGCCCTCGGAAACCCGCCAACCCCCACGGACCACGCACGCAACCTGGGAATCATCCTGGACTCCGAGCTCAAAATGGACCGCCAGATCAACTCCGTCTCATCTTCCTGCTTCCACACCCTCCGCCTCCTTCGTAAGACCTTCAAATGGATCCCCCTCGAACACCGAAAGACTGTCACTCACGCCCTGGTCACCAGCAGACTCGACTACGGCAACGCACTCTACGCCGGAATAAACAAAAACCTCACCCGCAAGCTACAGAACATCCAGAACGCCGCCGCAAGACTCGTCCTCAACCTGCCAAAACACTGCCACATCTCCCTGCACCTGCGCACACTCCACTGGCTCTCCGTCGAGGCGAGAATCACCTTCAAGATGCTCACCCACGCACACAAGGCCCTCCACGGCACCGGACCAGCATACCTGAACAGCCGACTCAAATTCCACGCACCCTACGATTAGCCCAGCTCTCCTACGCCATGGTCCCCCGCACCAGAAAGACCAGATCGGGAGGCCGCTCCTTCTCCTTCCTCACGGCCAAAGCATGGAACGTCCTTCCGCTCCACCTCAGACAGACAACATCGCTCCCCATCTTCGCAAGAAACCTCAAAACCTGGCTCTTCGACAGACCCCCTCCTTGATGGAATGGAACCTGCACCCCCCCCCACCCCTAGCGCCTTGAGACCCTTACGGGTGAGTAGTCGCGCTTTAACAAACCCCTGATTTGATTGATTGATTGAATTCGGCTGTTATAGTTAGTTGAGGTAACTATAACTCGCGCCTCGCAATGCACTGCTGATGATGTCACATATTACATCACTCATGACATGGTCAATGACATCGCTGATGACATCACTGATGACATCTCAAATGACATCACTGATGACATCATCCAGTGACTGTGTGTTTCTGTAAAGTTTAAATATGTTTTATATATATATATATGCCAAGGTGTATTGAAGAATGAGTGGGTGTATGAGTGTCTGTATGGATGATTTAGTAGGTGTGTGACTGACTGTATAAGTGAGTGATTAAACGTGTCTTACTGAATGCATGAGTTAGTGACTAAACTGTGTGAATGTCTGTATCAGTCTGTCTGTTGGTGTGTAAGCGTCTGCATGGGTTGGTGAGTAGCTACATGAGTGTCTATATGGGTTATTGATTGGTTGTCGGAGTATCTGTATGGGTGCCTGAGTATCTGGGTGGGTGGGGGTGTGTGACTCTGTGCATAGATGTGTGAGTGGGGGATTCACTGGGTGTATGGGTTCATGAGTGCGTCTGTGAAGGGCTGTATGGGTGGGTGAGTGTGTATGGGTGTGTTGGTGAGTGTTTAGATGTCTCAGTGGTACATGTGTGAGTAACTACATATGTGAAAGGCAGTATATGTGAGTGTTGGACTATATAAATGACTATATGTGATTGTGAGTGATTGTGAGACTGGCTGTAGGGATGAGTGTGTGCTTGTGTCAGTGATTGTATAACAGAGTAAGTATGTGTTAGTATCTGCATGAATAAGTGAGGGTGTGTGTGTATAATTGTTTAGGTGAGTAAATGGGAGTGTGATTGATTCTTTGCATGACTGACTATGTGTGTGAGTAACTCTATGGTGAGTGGTGGTGTGTGAGTGTCTGTATAGGTGTAGGAGTGCATATGATAGTGCTGTATTGATGAGTGACTGCATGTACGAGTGACAGTATGGGTGAATGAGTCGGTGTGTGTCTAGACCTAGGAATCAGTGAGTGGGTATGTGGTAACTGGTATTGGTGTGTCTTTGGTTTTGAAAATGGCAGTCTGCATTTTAGAGTGGGTGTATCAAAGGTTATATTAGGGTGTGAGGAGGTGCATCAGATTATCACATGGATGATGTCATCAGTGATGTCATTTGAGATGTCATCAGTGATGTCATCAGTGATGTCACTGACCATGTCATGAGTGATGTAATATGTGACGTCATCAGCAGTGCATTGCGGGGGCGCTGATTATAGTTACCTCAACTAACTATAACGGCCGAATTTCTCTGGTTTTGTACGAGTGAAATTTCCAACTAACTAGAACGTCCCTGAAACCTATGGTTTTTTCAGTGAATTTCTAAGGTTTTTTAAATGCTAATTTCTAAATATAACGTCCCTGAAACCTATTGTTTTTTCAGTGAATTTCAAAGGTTTTTTAAATGCTAATTTCTAACTATAATATTCCTGAAACCTATGGTTTTTTCAGTGAATTTCAAAGGTTTTTTAAATGCTAATTTCTAACTATGCCTACATATGTAGGACATATGCAGAAAGAGGAAGAAAGGCACAGAAAGAAGCAAGAGAAATGCAGAAAGAGGCAACAGAAGTCCAGAAAGACAAAGAAAGGTGCAGAAAGAAGCAAGAGATATGCAGAAAGAACCAACAGAGGTGCAGAAAGATGCCTTGTTGCAAAGTCATCCAGTGTCCCCAACTTTTTGCTGACAGGTACTGGTGGTAACTGACTCTGACTAACCAGGCCTAGAGCCAGTGCTATGCTAAAAGACACGTAGAATACAGTGAAAACACCTACATACACTAGGGTACACTATGGGTTGGGGTACCCCTGTGATTGGCATGACCTCCCCTGTAAGGCCCTAGTACATAATAGGGCAGGGGGATTAAAACTACCTCTAAGTCAGAGGTGCAGAAAGATGCTTCTTTAACTAGTAGTTGCGTTTGCAGAGTGGTAGAGAAAGGGTGCTGGGCCTCCGACCAGCGCTCAGGAATTCCGCTGCATAGGGCTTCTTGGCCCCCAAAGTCCCTCAGGAGTAAAGTGGACTTCATCCCCCATCCTGTAGTCTGCCAGGAGGCGCGTTTGCAGAGTGGTGGAGAAAGGGGGCGTGGCCTCCGAAGACGCCTTAGCAATCCTTCTGTGTGGGACTTACTGGAGGTAACAAGAGGGTTAGTTGGCCCCCAGGGACATCCTTGGGGGCAAACTACCCCTCCTATTACCTCCAGTAAGTACCACACAGCAGGATTGCTAAGTTCTCATAACAGGCCACGGCCCCTTTGCCCACCACTCTGCAAACGCGCTCCCAGGCGCGCTCTTGGATGGGGATTGAAGTCCCCTTCGCTGCTGGGGGTCCTTAGGGGCCAACTAGCCTACCTCTTACCTCCAGTAAGCCCCACACAGTGGGATTGCTGAGAGGTGGACACAGGCCACGCCCCCTTTCTCCACCACTCTGCAAACGCGCCTCCTGGCGCGCTCTTGGTTGGGGGATGAAGTCCCCTTTCCTCATGAGGGTCCCTGGGGGCCAACTAGCCCACCAGGTACCTCTAGTAAGCCCCACACAGCTGGATTGCTGAGAGTGGTCTGAGGCCACGCCCGCTTTTTACACCACTCTGCAAACGCGCCTCCATGCGCACTGCTGCTCGAGGGATGAAGTCCACTTTAGTCCTGAGGTCTTCAGGACACAAGAGGACCTCATCGCCCCACCAGCAATGCGCCACGAGGCACGTTTGCAGAGTGGTGTAAAAAGGGGCGTGGCCTCGGAACACCTCTCAGCAATCCAGCTGTGTGGCGCTTACTGGAGGTACCTGGTGGGTTAGTTGGCCCCCAGGGACCCTCCGTATTCAAGGGGACTTAATCCCCCAATTTAGAACGCGCGTTTGCAGAGTGGTGCAGGGAGGGGGTGGGGCCTCCGGCGAGATGCCTGATTTAAAAAAAAAAAATTGTTACAAGGGGGGCTGTGTGGCCCCACTTCTTTCAATCTTTTTTGGGCCCTGGGGACCCCATCCCCCAGGGCCTGCCACATTAAAAAAAAAAAAAAAAAAACCGGGAAGGGGCCAGCGTGGCGCCCCTCCTGAGGCCAATTTCTGCCCCGGGGACCCCATCCCCCGGGGCCTGGCCACATATACATATTTTTACATTTTTAATGGGGGGGGGGGCGCGTGGCCCCCCTCCTGAGGCCTTTATCTGCCCCGTGGACCCAATCCCCCAAGGAATTGCCTCTATTTTTTTTTTTTTTTTTATTCGGGAGGGGGGCCGCGTGGCCCCCCTCCTGAGGCCAATTTTGGCCCTGGGGACCCCATCTCCCGGAGCATGGCCACATATACATATTTTATCATTTTTAATGGAGGGGGGCCGCGTGGCCCCCCTCCTGAGGCCTTTATCTGCCCTGGGGACCCCATCCCCCAGGGCATTGCCTCTTTTTTTTTTTTAAGTATTTTTTTTATTCGGAAGGGGGGCCACGTGGCCCCCCTTCCCTGGGCCACTTCTGGCCCCGGGGACCCCATCCCCCGGGGCCTGGCGTCTTTGATGGGGACCGTGGGGGGAGCACCAATGCCTCCACGGTCCCTGCCGGCTCCCCGCCTCCTGCGGGAGCCGGCATTGCTTTTGGGCAAGGGGAGCTGCTAACATGCAGCTCCTTGCCAAAAAGCAAATCTGCTTTGATTCGTTGAAGCGAGAGCAGGTTTCCTGCTCTCGCTTCAAAGAAGCAAAGCAGTGTTTGCTATGGCAGGCCGGGAGCCGTGCTCCCGCCCTGCCATAGCAAACGGCAATGTCCCGGGGGTGGGCACCCCGGGACATTGCAGGAGCCGGCCCTGGGTGGTGGCGGTCCCCAGGGCCATTGAGGGCTCCAAGAGGGGTGCCGCGCGGCGGGGAAGAGGCGAGGACAGATCGTAGGAGCACCACGAGGGACGCACCTTGAGGCAAGCGTGACTACAGGGGTCCCTCATTTCCTCCCTTCCCATGTAACATCCCAACCCCTAACTTGGGGTTAGGAAGTCTCAAAGTAGAGTTTGACAAAGCATTTTTAAAGCCCCGGGAAGGTGCTGGTCTCCGGGGCCGGGGGTCCGCAACGGACCCCCACCCTTTATTTAAAATTGCCCTGGGGAGGTGGTGGTCCCCGGGGCAGTGTGGGGAGGGGCAGGAGCCCCCCCCCACACTTATCTACATTAATTTAAGCCCCGGGGAGGTGGCGGTCCCCGAGGCTACGGGGAGCCACGTGCCCCCCGCATATGATAAACAAAGCCCCAGGGAGGTGGCGGTCCCCTGGGGCAATTAAGTATTGTCCCAGGGACCTGGCCCAGCCAGGGGCTTGAAACAAACGAAGCGCTTAGTTTTTAAAATAATTTCGGCTGGATTCACGCACCCAGCGCAAACTCGGCCGAAATTATAAAAATAAAATGCTTTTTTTGGCCCGGGGGGTCCTTGTGGGACCCCCTGAGCAGGCCTAGGGGGTCAGGGTGTTTCTACCCTGCCCCCTTTTCTTGTTTTTTAATGTTTTTTTCTACAGTTTTCTTGTGACCCGGTTACCGAGTCACAAGATGGCTGCCAACACATTCTGGTTTGGAGTGTTGGCAGCCAATCATAATTAAGCTCGTGCTCGGGAGGATTCGCGAATCCTCCTCGGTGCTCAGATATCGATTTAAAAAAACTACTGAACGGATTTACACCATTTAAAAAAAAGGGCGCTTTCTGAACCAAGAGCTACCTTTTTGCCAAATTTGGTGCCAGGCATCTCCCGCTTCGCCTCGCCGCTCGAGCGGCAGCGAACCCACAGAGTTCATGTGGTGGTGCCATCCGTGACCCGGGGCGGTCACTCAAATGTACAAACAAAGTTCCCCTTGCGGTGGAGGCACACTCAGGATCGTCGCTCAGGTCTCATGTGCATAGCCCCTTAGAATTTGCTGCCAACGCGTTTCAAGCATTACGCCCTTCCTCATGGGCAGCCTGTGAAGCCCCGGGTCACGGATGGCACCACCACATGAACTCTGTGGGTTCGCTGCCGCTAGAGCTCGAGCGGCGAGGCGAAGCGGGAGATGCCTGGCATTGCAATTGCATTTCTCATGTGACATTTGTTTCCCCGATTATTGATTGTTTTTAAAGCCTGAAATGGTTTGGCGGTATCCTATTGCAACTACCAGTCCCAGAATGCACCATAATTATTGAATCAAGGAGTAATAAAACCAATGAGGGAAAACGCTGGTTGTTGACCGCCATTCTTTTGCTTCACAGGCTGCCCATGAGGAAGGGCGTAATGCTTGAAACGCGTTGGCAGCAAATTCTAAGGGGCTATGCACATGAGACCTGAGCGACGATCCTGAGTGTGCCTCCACCGCAAGGGGAACTTTGTTTGTACATATATACATATATTTGCATATATATATATATATATATATATATATATATATATATATATATATATATATATATATATACTCACTGAAAAAAACAAAGGTTACAGGGACGTTATAGTTAGGAAATAGATTCAAAAAACCTTAGGAATTCACAAAAAAAAAAGGTTACAGGGACGTTATAGTTAGATTCAGATTTTACACACACAAAACCATAGAAATTCAGCAGCTATAGTTATTTCAAGTAACTATAACTTGTGCCCTATGGGATTCAAAAAGAAGTCTAAGTACTTAGAAACATTTTCAAACAAGCTGTTTTGGGCCGAAATTATAGGCCTCCCTGGTGGATTGTATTTATCCTTATGAACCTTTGGGATCATATAAAAAGTGGGGAGGACTGGATGCTCTTGTTTTAAAAACTTGTATTCGTCCCAACTTAAAAGATCTTTCTCTCTCCATCCAGATAATTTGTCATAGAATCTTTCTTGTATTGTTTCATATTCACTCATTGTGATCCTCTTGCAGCATTCCACATTATTAAGTTGTTTCAAAGCCTCTTCTTTGTATAGTCCTCTCCCCCAAAGCACGACATTGCCACGTTTGTCCGAAGGCTTAACTATTACTTCAGAACTCTTTTGATTTTCTCGATAGTTCGGAACAGTTATCTCTCCTCGGGATCATGATATGTTGATTGTTTGCTGTTTGAGTAGTAAAGATGTCTTAGATCTTGTATGACATGTTCTGTGAAAGTGTCCAAATTGTCTTTGCCTATTTGCGGTATGTATCTCGACTTGGGTCGGAAGGGTGTTTCTGCTCTGGCTCGTGTTACCAGTGTCATGGGGTTACTGCTAGTATTTTGAGGTTCTCTTTCCTCTTGGGAGTCATGTCCTGATTCATTTTGTAAGGACCACATATCCTCCAAGATTGGTGGATTGGATACGGTTAAATTAGAAGTAGTTGCAGGGTCTCTGGTCTGTTCTTCTGCCATGTCATTTCTATTGGAATTAGAATGCAGTTTGTTCAATTTTAATTTGCGTATAAATCTAAATAGGTCCATTCTACCGTGAGCATAATTGAATTCACTGTTGTGACAATAGGATAAACCTAATTCCAATGTTTTCCTATCTTTGGTGGAAAGATCTATCTATATATATCCAGGGCGATTAGATGGAGAGCTTGTAGGTCAGTAGAATAGACTATGTCTTTATCGTTTTGCCCCTATGAAAACATGTTCTAGATATGATGGTCATACCTAGGAGCGACAGCGATCATCATGCCATTCATTGTACCCTCTTGGACATATTTAAACACCCAAAGTCCAACAGTCGCTATCTAGGGATCCCATGCTGGTCAACAATAGGCGTACGCTAAAATGGTCATGAGTGTCCTCTTACTCAGAGTCTAGGGCTATTATAGCCGAGTCCTTGCTTAACACACAAATGAAGCTGGATACATTTCAGCTCTCTGGACCCTATATTCACACTGCCCTGATTATTCACAAGAATATATTTTTCTGTAGTTTGTGACAGCTTTCATCAGAATCACCTAGGGGCCCCACCAGTCAAGAAATCGAGAGGACATGGTTCAACAAAGATTGCAGGAGAGGTAAAAATGATTTTTGTCAGGCCCTAAAAAGTGCAGATACTAATGTTATCAAATCAAAAAGGAAGCACTATAAAGTAACACAGGCTAAGGCTCATATGAGCTGGGACACACAGCTTTGGCTAGACCTTTATGATGCCAATGAAAATAAAGATTCTAAGAAATGCTGGCATATAGTGGCTAACTAGCTTAATTGCGAAAAAAAATTGTTGGCTAAATTCCATCCAGCTACATATATGGCATAATCATTTTTCTAATCTATACGGTCCACATCTAGAGGTCAAAACACATTCTAGGCCGCCACTAGTTCCAGATGGTACTCCTGTTTGTAACTCCCTGGTAGTTAGTCTTCAGGAAACGATGTGTGCCATCAAAAGAATTGTTTCTGATAAAGCAGCTGACCCAGACGGAATCCCGGGGAATCTTTTTGTATCTGAAACTGAGAATTGGGCTAAGTATATAAATAAATTAACCAATGCCCTCTTGCAAGGAGCAGGAACTCCAGGTAGTTGGAAGGTTGCCGAAATCATTCCACTCTATAAAAAAGGTTCTAGGGACCCCTAGCAAATTACAGGTCCATTAGTTTAATTGATGCTATTCAGAAGGTGTTCTGTAGGCATATCTTAAATAGATTAGACTTATGGTCTTTCCTTTTTACAAGGTGGCATTAGGAAACAAGTAAACACAGTCGATCAAGTAATGAGGTTCCTATTGGAAGACTGTAGTCCTGCAGAAGCAGCACCTTTACGCGGTGTTTGGAGACTTAAAGTCTGCATCTGATTTAGAACCATATTGTAAACTTTGGGAAGTATTAGAGCACAATAGAGTACCCCTAGACTTACTTGATATTTTGATTTTTCTGCATGAGTGGGACTTATGCCCAAGTTCGATGGGGATCCCAGGGAGAATTAATGGAACACACAGGGATTCATAAAGGGGGTACACCAGGGGGGTGTCCTCGCCCCCACCCTATTCTCCCTTTATTTAAATGATGTTGCAGTCTATTTGGTGAATTGTAAAAATTATGCTCCCTGCATAGCCAGCCAAAAGATTACATTGCCTCTCGTTGCAGACGATACACTGCTGGTATCCTAAACTCCTGCAGGTTCTTGTAGACCGCTTTGATACCTTTTGCCTATATAGGGGATTAAAGATCAAACATTCAAAAAACAAATTTATGCCTATACCAGTGGCGGCTGGTGACATTTGATAGTGGTGAGGCGTAAAATGATTTTCATACTGCACCGTAGTGAGCGAGCGCCCGAACAACCTAAGGGGGGTTCGGGGGGGGATCTCGCCCCGAGAAAATTTTGAAAAAAGAGTGGACAAATGGTGCATTTTCAAGAAAATTTGAGAAAGCAGGAAGGTTAATAAAGCAATTGTGAAAGTGCAGTTATTACATTAATAAAGAGATGTCATAACATAGGAAGCTGCTTATTCAGTATAACCACAGAGCTTCATAACAGACTTCGAGATACAATGCATTTCTGAGTACCTCACAGATGTTTTTTATTCAACAAACAACTAAACATGTCGCAAACTAGCAGCATTAAACGTATAGCATATCAGAGCATACATACTATGCTATTACATAGCATAAGACAAGAAACATGATATCACACAGCAATATAAGACGCCGTGTGCCTGAGTCCACCTGGAGAGCGGTGACAGGCACTGTACTCCCATCAGAGCCCCTTCCACACCCTGACACTCGGAGTCAAAGTTGACTGAAGAACTCCCTGCCTCCCACGCCTGCCACCCCGCTTGTGATGAGTCTTACGCGCCAAAAATGGCACAGCGTAATTTCAAAAAAAATTATATTACATACAACGCGTGATATGAATAATTACTTCACAGCTGACAGTGTGTGATAAGATTCACAACCCAATGCCATCATGTGAATGACCACCAGATGACACCACTTGAGCTATCAAGAATGACGTGACAGAGCACTTTATGTGATTCACTGATATCGCAAACCTATCTATCACAGAGGCAGCAGGAAATACATCATAAATGCTCATAGAAGCACGGGGAGCATAGCCTATACAATGGAGTACAATGACGCACACTAATCTACACATTAGTTCTGAAGGGACTAAAAAAAAAGCAAGAACCGGGCCGCAGCTCGATTGTTTTTGCATTTTACAAATAAATTATTCAATTATAATGGGAATGAACGCCCACCCTTGAAAGTCAAGTTTAGTAATTTTTATAAAACAGTCTGCACTGAATTGCACCTCTGCTCATAGTTCTTGCAACTGCTCAGCGATCAAAGTGATTGTTGACCCCGCTCTTATATGACCAACCTCCCACCACATCACTGCCTATGTGGACCACACCTCCCTTCTACGAGTAAGCGGACTTGCATGCAACATCGTTACAAAGGCCTCCGAGTCAATAGATCAATCAGATGGGGAGACCTATGTGTGTGTGTGACACAAAGGACAAATGAGCTGATGTATTATTGGACTGGGAGTTAATAGAGGGTGCAAATTGCTTCTTGTCAGTTAATAATCAGGCACCAGAACAAACAATTGTAGGGGGAGCAAATCCTCCTGCACCCTCATTATAACATTTTGCAAGTCACATTTATGTTTTTTTATTTTTTAATCTTTATAAAGCGCTGCTGCATTCACCCAAAGGTATCTTGCAACTAGAATCTAATTGACATTAATAAATGTTACTGCGTCCATGGAAAAACAAATGACTAATAAATGGGAAAGGTCCAGGTTTTCAGACGTGACCTAAATTTCAAGAAAAAAAACATTACAATAACTAATCAGGATATGAGACTGTTTACCAACAGCTGCAAATGCACGTAGGTAGACCTGAGTGAGACAGTACACCTCCATCACCGAGTTCACGCTCAGCATATGTCAATATTTCTTTTTAAAGTAGTCCCCGTCTAGTTTTTAAAAAAGTATTGACATACAAGTGAGACATCGGGTGGAGCAAGCAGTGGTGCATGGACCTCTGTGAGCTGCCCAAGTGGCCGCTTCACACGATTCTCAAAATGCAAATCTGTTACCACCCCAAGTTGAGGGTCAGTACCTGATCAATGGTTTTGGTTTGGGATCACCATCCCAAACCATCTATACATCCCATTGCAACTCTCAAACCTAAGGGGAGAAGCGCCTTTCAGACCCCCAAACAATCAGAAAACGGTGACAAAAGCGTTTCTATGACTCAAAAAGACTTTCCCAAGTTGTAGAATGTTTTTGTACGTTGCTAAAATCTCTTTTGTGGTCCCAAAACCTATGATTTTGCGAACCACAGACTTTACAATCATGACAGAGCACATCAGGACCTGAACTCCCCCCCCCCCCCCCTTTCCCCAAGCGTCTTGAGACCCTCACCCGTTTCGCGCTTAATCATCACTGATTGATTGATGGCATCCTTTCTACATCAGGCCCTCAGACATGCCTAGTATTCTTAAAATATTAAACAAAGATCCTTTCACATGAATGTTCTGATCTGAAATTGCGAGCCTCTTCTGACCAGAGAGAGTTAGTGCTCAGCGAAATTTGGCAATAAAAGATGAAATACTACATTGTTTGATTGCGCACACACACTAGGGGCATAAATAAAAGTCACACTCACAGCGTTGTTTTCCAAAATGTGTGAATCAACCCAGGACTTTGGAATAATTAATTGAAAACAGGAAGGGTGGTTCGAAGAGGGATCCGAGGTGAGCTCCCGAATGCAAACTAGCCAAATAAGGAATCCACTATATTTAAATTGCAGTTGGGATGGCGGGTGGGGTGGTGGGAAATGTCAGCAGAACATAGGAAAAGGTTCATTTAAAACCAGTCCTGACACATGCCATGCCCTGTTGGTGAACACCGGGCTCTGTGCGCCTAACAAGCCGAAGCCTCGCCGCACTCCTGTCCGACACAAGGGCGAAGTGAACACGAACTGACTCACTCCAGGAGAGGGCGGAGATTGATCTAATGAAAGGTTAGAAGACACAGAGGGCAAGCCGTGACTGCAGGCTGGAGACTGAGGCCTGGGTAATGCGCACAGGGCGCCATGTAAAGCAAAGAGGGCTAGGAGTAGCACCCTCAATGAACCGGCAGAAAACAAGAACACCGCCATCAACACACACTGCCCTACCAGTCAGTGCTTTAAATGGGACAAAAATAGTGCAGGTACTCATTTAAATGGGGCGAGTGGGCGGGGTTAGGGGCGGGACTAAGAGCAAGACATGCTGATACTTATGGACTTCAGTACTAGTTGCAGCACATACCAAAACACATGAGAAATACGTTTCTATAAACAAAACAGGTTAACTCCTAACACAAAACGAAAGCCAAACGCTGTGATGTTTTAACATTTCCTTGTTTTATAATATTTAAAGTTTCCATACTGTTATTTGCTGTTGCTTGGCACAATACTATATATTCTCGGGTGCGCACACACACAGAAAGAAAGAAACAAGCAGACGTGCACACACAAAGCATTCCTCACATTTCCTTTCATATACCTCCCAAGAGTGTCTCGAATCTCCCCCCCCCCCTTCTCTCACTTTTTTACTCTCACAAAAACCGCCACAGGCAAACAGACAAACATAAGCAGACACTCACGCAAAAGAATCAGGAGAGATTAAAGCCATTTTAACCTCGTTACCTTCTTTGGCTTTCTTAATTGCGCTGTCACCTGCCTGCCTCGAACCTGTGTTTGCAACACAGCATGATGGTGAACACCAGACGTTATGCAATGAGCCCACGCTGAATAGTTCAGCGGATGCTCAGCTGCCGAGTCACGGCTACAGAAGTACCTTGGCTGTCAGACAGGTCACCAGCACTAGCAGCCAATGCGCCTACCGTTTATAAGTACCGGTACTCTCCTTGGCAGCAGAGAAGTGCCGGTACTCAGAGTGATAAAAATAAGAAGTGCCGGTACTCAGTACCTGTGAGTACCGGCCCATTTAAAGCACTGCTACCAGTACAACTTAGTGGTGGCTTGCACTGACCCGCGCCGTCCTACTGCTGCAACCCCCTCCGAGCACCGCGATGGATCTCCGATCCGAGCAACGTTTTGCCATCCTAATATTAATACCAGAGGCACCTCAACTAATTGACCTCATCCTTACATTACGAGCACCCCTGGTGTCCAGCACAATCACTCCCACACAGTTCTACCAATACCGTAATATTCCCTAAAATTGTTTCACCGGCATTGGTCTGCAGCTCTGCATGCAGAAGAAGCCAATATAAGACAAATCAACGCTTTTCAGAAACCCAGTTTCCCAAGCCTACGGGTCCCGTGGTAAACCTAACTTCAGCTGCTAAAGTGGGGGGCGGGGCGTCACTGCATCTAACCATATTTACCACCGAAGCCCCTTTTTAGGTCGAGCCTCGAGTAGCGCGCAAGGGCTGCTAGGCGAAGACTTTATGTAAGGGGGTTTCCAAAGCTGACCAAACGCTCGTGCGTCGTGGCCTTTTTCGGGCGGTTACGCGCGCAGGGCCAACATCTGTTTCCCATTATCGTGCCCAGACGCGTGCACGATAATTGGAAACATATGCCGGCCGTGCGGGGAAAAGGCCATGACGCACAAGCGTCTGGTCAGCTGAGCAGGCTGCCGCGCTCGCTCGCCCCCGCTCCTCCGTTTCGATTCCGTGCTTGTTCTGTAAATCGACAGTCAGTAATTTGGGTATCAGCGACACTCGTTACTAACATAACTGTGTGGAATACAAAGAGATCTGATTGTTGTACTGTCCCGCACACGCTTTCGTGTTAAGCGATGTTACAGACGAGAACGAAGCCGCGCCCCTTATTGCAGATACCGGCCCGACCGGAGCCCAACAACGTGGGCAGCAGCCAGCATGTTCTGCCCATTCAGCCAGCAATGGGCCGGCTCAGTCATCCGACTGGTCGCCGGGGACGCACCGTGACCAGGTCCACGTATCGATCACTCTGAGCACCCTGAGGAAGCAATACGCAGCGAAGAGTACTCCTTACTCGCTCTTCCCCTTCAGAAGCGCGGCAACAACCTGGCTGGCCTGCCCGGGCGGAGGTATGCTCCTCGTACACGACTCGCCCGCCCCAGAGGCAATTTCAGTAAATGCTCACGGGCTCCAAAATGAGCAGTGTGCACCGAAGCGTCCGCGGGCGTATTGGACAGAGGCGCGTGCGGAAAGCTCGTCGAATCAGTACTTGCGAATCATGTGCGGTGCACCAGTATTGGCTAAAATGGCTCCAATCCTAGATCACCTTACACATTAGCAGAACCCCCCCCAGTACTCCCAGACGACTCTCACAGTATGTTTAGTTGTGGGTTTGGTGGTATGCGACCCGGAAGTGCTGAAATTACGTTAAAAGATCAATAACGGACATTAGGCTGAATTCGCGGACCGACCGTGTAAGTACCGTACAGGTGGACAGTTGACACGTGGTAGCAGTAAAGGCGGTATCTGGTGAGTAGAATTGACACTTGAGCATGGCTGACATTCCTCCCAACCAACGTAACCCGCCAAAGGCATGCATGTATGTGTACCTACGTTTTGAAGGCTTCTCGGGCATTCCTTCCTGTCAACACCAAAACGTGCTGATAAAATTGACAGTAGTCTAATTTCCCTTGAATGTAACGGGCCCAGTTCTTAACATTTGCGCGACGCACTCTGTATTATGCACACCATAATCCTGCTTTCAGCACTTGGGGTCAAGGTACGGTTGATACGTTGTTCAGACTCGCCAAAGTACACTTCCAGCCCTGGGCTTTCATTTGATAAATTAATGTATTTTGGATCGTGGATTGTTACCATTGATCCAGATACCATACGATTCTAATGCTTTATATTAGGACTGAAGCTCGGGTCTAGAAACGGCAGTGGCGCTGAAGGAGTCGGAAGCGGTAATGGCAGAGTATCCGGTACTGCGACGGTGATACTGCAAACGTTTGAGGTGTATCTTGTCGGTGTTTTATTGAGCCAAGAATATTCTGAGGGCATGAACATGATTTGGTTTTTGCAGAAAAGTGTTGGTGTATATCATGAGTGTACCTGCCACTGCCCCCCACCCCTCACCCATCCACTCCGAACAGGTTAACCTTACTGGTGAGTGCCCATTTGGGAATCTTGAAACTGGTCTGTCATGGGTGCCCTGTGGTGGCGTTGGAGAAGGCGCTTGCGCAATATCATTTTGCAGCATTAGTGACAGTCTCTGGTGGGTACCTGTGTTTTAGTACCATGGATAGTCTCGTGTGACTGTTAGACCTGACCGCTCTATTTGTGACCTAATGTAGCCACAGGGGCAGTCTCAAGTCAAGGACTGCGATAGGCAGTGATGCAAATGCTTCACTTATTAAATGATATTTCCATGGAGGCTACCGTAACGATGACCACCCGAGACAGTGTGCACAGGTGCAGGAACGTCCCTTAGTGCCCGTCACTAAAGCTCCTGTGTGTACCGATGTAAGCCTCACACCCATCAGCAAGGGTAGATAGCAGTCTTATGATACCGCTGATTTTCCCAAGGACTAACCCTGCAAGTGTTCTGGGGTCAACCCCTGATGAGTGCCCACTGCAGTTTTTCGTGAGTGCATTTAGTGGTCCTGGCACCCAGTGGGACTCAGCTGTTCCTTGATGCTTTCTAAGGGTACGTCATGCCGTGCACCACAATGGACTCAGATGTCCGCTCCTCATTGATACAAGAGACATCCTTGGCAGCAGCGTATGTAATGTAACACACAGACTTTAGATTGTAATGAAAGGAAATCTAGATTTGTAACGCGCGCTAATACCCGAGGGTGTGTTTTACGTATATTCTGCAATTTTTATCTTTTGTCTTCAGTCTTACTTGCAAAGGAACGTCTTTTCTAAAGACAGCTTCCAGCTCATCACGCTTGAGATGACTCCTTGCCAATGACACATCACTATCTGGCAGGGAACTTGGACACGTGCTCTTCACTCCGGGTTACTTTTACAATACTGACATTTAATAGAGGAAGTGAGTGCACGTATATTTAAACTCTGTTCTGTATTTCTTGAAAGTAATAGTCCTGAAGCCATTGTATAGGAGGTTTTAAATATATATTTTGTGGCATTAAGCCTAATAACACTTTTCGCTAGTAATGCAGTTTTTAGTCACAGTGGAAACACGCTCTTCTTTAGTTTTCCTTACAATCTTTTTTTTAAAAAGATTGTTTTGATATCTGTCCCCTTGATCTCGCTTCCATTTTTGATGTTTACTTGTACGCCCAACAGCATATTTGTACACCTCCTTTTCCTGTCCCAAAACCAACCATCGTCTTTCTCTTTGCCCTGAGAGGTCATGACTGATCAGTGCCTGTGCTTAAAATTAGCTTATTACATTAAAATGTTCCTTTGCACATTGTTTGTTTAGTCATGGACTATTATTGATCGTGGATTCTTTTTTGAAACATTGTCTATTTTCAATACTTATTTTGATCTAATCGTGTGAATTTTAGAGTTGGGCATAAGTAAAAAAGCACAAAATGCACATGTGGACTGAAAAACAAGTTAGCATTTTAATGTAATCTAATTTCTTACATGTTTGCTGTAGGTGTATAGTGTTTCAGCTGTGAGTGTAATCTGTATAAAGTGTCAAACAATCTAATCCTGCCAACCTCTTATGTTCTGATTGCCCTTTTGGGTTCCGTTTTCATTTATTTATTTTCTTTAAGAGTTATTTTTCTTTATGATTTCACCTGTGTGATATTTATTTAGCCATGTGAATGTTGCTTTCGCCTGGAAATTGTGGCTCATACTTTGGAGCGGTTGGCTGTTGTAAAATGTGAACAAGTATGAAGGGGAAAAAATAATATCAGATTTCACTAGTAACCTTACTGTATGGAAGTAGAAATGTTATTTTTGCCTAATGGAAGAATCAAAGTTTTAAGGATGAGAGATGCAAGAGTAATTGTTATCTTTTGTAACTCAATTTCTTGGCAGTGGCCATAAAGTTATACATAGGCTTAGCATGTTGGTGGCGTCCAAACCTACTATTGTAAACAAGGCAGACAGGCTCGGGGTGGTTATGATTTCACCTGTACACGAATACAGTCTCATGGGATCAACATTTCTTTCTAATCGTTGCCTAACCAGCGAGTCACTTGTGTTGCATTTGGGAAAGCATGCATTTTCGCCTTTACATAAATGCTTCAAAGAAGCTAGCGATCAAAATGCCTTTTTGGGATGTAAGCACAGTTTTGCCTTGGAATGTAAGTATTGTCGCCCTTTTAGGTCTCGGCCTGACGTAAGCAGCGCATGCGCTGCTCTGTCATACGAGGGCTTCTTGGAATCGATATGATTCCCGAAGCCGTGTCCCAGCTCAGCCTTCAGCTTTCATTCGTGCGTGTCGTTTGGCGTCACAAATTATGCCAAAGGCAGTGCAATGATTGCACCGAACGCATGTCAATCGCTGTTTGTTGTCACCCTGTCTCCTTTTAGCCCCGCCCACGGGATTGGATCTTTTACTGGCGGCAGTACACAGGCTGTTTTTTATTGCTTTTAAAAAGTGCGCATGCAGCGCTCCGGCCTTCAGCCAGTCTAATAAATCATGTACAGCATCTCATCTCCTCTCCTCAACCTCTCTCCCACTCTCTTCCTCTTCTTGCTCTGTCCCTCTTTCTGCTCTCCCCTCCGAGCTCTTCTACCTGTCTCCTGTCCCTTTCTCAGTCACCCCTCTGAACTTCCTTCCCCAGGTTCTCATTTCTCTTCCCTCCCTTCCATTCTACTCTGCTTTACATTTATTCTTGTTTCCACATTCCCTCCGTACTGCACCCCATCCTATCCCGGTTATTCTGTTTTAATCCCCTTCTCACTCTCAGTAGCGCCTCGTCTCTGTTTCCCTCTAGCGCCTCGGAGCTCCCCAGCCTGTCAGCGGCCTCCGCTACCAGCACGGGGGTCACATTGGACGGGGTTTACTCTGCAGGATTCCAGGGAACAGCGCGAGCCCGGCTCACATTCCGCCCCTGCGGCATATTTCCGGTACCCGCAGATGTGCTGAGTGAGTGCAGCAGTCCTTGGACCGGAGTGGGCTCCTCTTCAAGGTGAACTCTCCTCTGAGCAGGGGGGGGGGGGGGGGAGTTCTTCAGCGCGACCTTCAAGGGGGTGCTCCATCTGCTACATGAACAGACCCACTGTTGAGAGGGTGACCTCCAGCACTCGGGATGTTCGCCAACAGCACTAAGCGAGCTGGGACGGCCGAAGGCTGTAACATACCACGCATCGACAAAACCCGCACTTTATGTACAGCAGAGACCGCAATAGGACAATATCTACCCACACAGGACAGCAACCAGGAGAGCAGGCAGCAGTGGGACGGGCAGTGGGGCATAGCCTTGTGCAAGAAAGGAAGTGGACCCTCTGGCAATAATCAGGGTTCAGTTGGCCGTCGGTGCTCTGGGACCCGGTGCCACTGCACCTGCTACACCAATGACAGCTACGCTCCAGCGGACAGGCTTCCCTCGCAAACGAATAGCAGAGGTGTCACAGGTCCTGGTGCATGCTTGGCAAATGGGTTGGTCCCTCACCTCCGTGCACAGCAGTAAAAAACAAGCATTGAAAATGCAATAGGTCTCGCCTTTGATTAAGTTAAAGCCATTTGCTTGGCTAATGGTATTGTATAGCAAAGCAAATGGCTTTAACTCAATGAAAGGCGAGACCTATTGCATTTTTAATGCTTGTTCTGAGAGTAGGCGTGACATATTCTTGACCTACTCCTGACTTACTCTTGAATTTCCAGGAGTAAGTTAAACTTCCCGATTAAACAAACGTTGTGAATCATACTTACTGGGAACCAGTAATTAAAATAAAAAACTTACCTTCCTCGACCTCCGGATCAGCAGCGCCGCCGCCTCAGCTCCTGCCGCTCTGGAGTCCTGGCACCCTTTCAGGCAGCCTCCCTCCCTAAGCCAATCACAACGCTGCAATGGCAGCGTTGTGATTGGTAAGCGCAGCGAGAGCGCCCCAGCCGGGCCATTTTCTCTATGTAGGCTGCATGCAGCAGCCTACATAGAGAAAAAGAGGGAGTGCGCATGACTGCTTTGTTCGGCCCTGGGGCCGACCAAACAGTCAGTACCCACAACAGTGGGCAAAGCCACTCCCCCTGCCCTCGACAAAGACCGCCCACCCGCCCGCCCCAACCAGGCACAGAGGCACTTCTGCTTTCTGCAGTGCGAGAAGCAGGAACATAAATGGTAGTTTTTACCGTTTATGTTTCTGCCTTCTCGCACTGCGAGAAAGCAGTGGGGCGACGCCCCCACGCCCCAATGGGGGAGCTGCCTCTGGCCTATACATCCCCAAAAATCATTTAAAGGCTCCATAAGGTTGGGCAGCACCGCTTTGGAAAGAGTCTCCTATTTCGATTACTTAGGAGTTAGACTAACCACTAATATGTCTTGGTCTGCCCAAGTAAAACAAAAAGTAGCTTAAAGCTATGCCAGCACGTGGCAGAGATATCAAAGTTTTATAACTTCACTAAGGCAGGACATGTCTCCCCAGCCATTAATGTATACAACGCAAAGGCGGTAGGATGTGCCCTTTATGGGGCTGAGTTGGTGGGGGGTGGGGGCATTCAGGGCTCACCTCCATGGCATCTATTGAAAATAGTTTTTCGAGATCTTGACTGCCTAAAAGTACCCCCCTCCTCCCTTAGCGCCGGGACCTGGGCACTAAGTTCCGGTATGGAAGTCTCACAGTTAATTTCTTTTGTTCAAAATGGGAAAATTCTGGAGCCCAGAATGTTACCTGTTCTGTTTGCTTGGGGGCAGTTAAAACTGTGCCACACTTTTTCATTTTTCTGCTCAGGCTATGCTCAACCAAGAAAGCGCTGGGTTTTGCCCATTTGCAGACAGCTAGGATATAGACAACACCTTGTAGCACTGAGGCTCCTGCAAGCGGAAACAAAAGAATCAACTGTGTGCAGTGCAACTAAGTTTTTTTTTACATTGGACTTGGATCATAAGGAGTAAGGCATTGGGTTAGCCCCAGATTCTGGGTGGGCGTTCCCAAGGCTTTTATGACCGCTGCGAAGCCCGCACAAGCGTTTTTTTGTCTTCCCATCTGCAAAAATTGTTGTTGTTTTTTTATATTTCTTTTTATTAAGTAAACATTCACCGGCATAAAATATACAGTACAGAGGACACAAATTACACCTTTTAGATAGCAAAGATATTATCAAATAGAATAGCATAGGAGTACATTTGGAAAACATTTTATGGGGTTGGAGGCTCGTCCAGATCAATACTATGCGGTGGGTTGCAGATATTCCCACGGTAGGCATTCCAGGGGTTCCATACCCGTGACCACTTTCTAGGGCAGCCTCGTGCCACATATACATTCTTTTCTCTATACATACACCAGTCTAGGTCTGCTTCCCATGCCTCTACTCTAGGTGGATGCTGGGCTCCCCACAATTGCGCAATATTCCTTTTTGCTAGCATTAGTCCCAGAGTGCAAATATTGTTTTTAAACTGTCAATTGTTTATGTTCAATTATCACTATTGTAGTTGGCTGAACGTATTGTTTTACGCATAGATTTTTCCCATAATGAACTCTATGTGATATTTCGAGTTGGTGATACCTAATTCGTGGGGCTCTGTCACACTTTACCTGTGCACTTTATTGTCACAGATCTGATGATATAGTATTGCTACCTTGGCATCATTCAGCTTTCCTTTGCTATTATTACACTCTGCTTGTTTTAGTGATTACTGCTTGATATTTGCTTTATTCTTGCTATGTTTGCACGCTGTCCTATGCATTGAATATCAATTTAATTCACATACAATGTGATTAATATTGTCTATATGAAGTTTGGTATTGGACGTTTTACCCGAAATGTTTTACATTTTTATATTTGTCTTATCTTATTTATTAATTGTTGTGTATATTTTAATGGTTATTTAACCAAACAAAGTTCATTATGATGAATATATATACATTTCTAATGACAACTCTGCCATTGGTTGTGCACACTGAGGGACCAAACCGTACAGCCAACCCCTGTATGGCCATGAACCAGTGTTTTCTGGGCCCACTTGCTTATCATTGGCCCTCTGATGGACCTTTTTCGCCGAGTGAGAAGTGATGGAAGCTAGCAATAACAGTCAATCAAAATTCTGTGATGGCTATGCAGAACAATAGCATAAGAAACTGGTTGTCAGAGAATAATCTAAGGTTGTCTCTCCTATACATTAGTAATCTAGAATTTCAAAGTTCAGAGGTTGGTTTGGGAAAAAGTGGTTCTAGCAAATCAGGGAAACTTCACAAAGGAAGTCAGGCCAGTACAACAAGAAATCAAATAGGAAATAGTGAACATCTCAGAAGCTCAGTCAAGAGTCTTCTATGGGTCAAGAATAAGTGTCAGCCTTCGCCAAAAAGTATTGGGGCATAAAAACTCTCTGAGTTCATTAAGCTAGCAATGACTCAAGGAAGGAGGGACTCAAGGAAAGGGGAAACAGCCTTCACAATGATGGCTGAACCCCACATGCCTTTACCATGCAGGTTTAACCACGCATGACTTTACCAAGCAGGATTTTACAACTAATATGCCTTTAACACGCATGCCTTTACAAAGAATTCCATTGTAAAGGCATGAATGGAAAAGGCATATGCGTAGTAAAAGTTTTAGATGTAAATGTAAGTATTTTGCAGGTCAGTATTAAGTGTTTACATACTTAATACTGACCTGCAAAATACTTACATGTAAAACGTTTACTACGCATATGCCTTTACCATTCATGCCTTTACAACGGAACTACTGGCAAGATATATTATATATATATTTATATATATATATATATATATATATATATATATATATATATATATATATATATATATATATATATATATATATATATATATATATATATATATATATATGTAGAAATCCCTCAGTCAATCGACGGAAGGCAGCGTCGCACTCAGGATAGTTTAAAGAGAAAACAATTTATTGACTGATGCGTTTCAACCTCACGGTCTTTGTCAAAGTCACTTCCTGACCCGGAAGTGGCTGTATTTAAGTGCTCACCCAATGAAATTTCCCTCCAATACAAGTGCATAGACATAAAAGACAATACAACATTGCTAAGGTCTGTTCATATTAGAAAACAGACTAAGATCACGTTTAAAACACATAATTGTAACAAGCAGAATTATAATTCATAACTGTTAAAACAAACTGTGTCACGTGAAAACTCAACAAATTATAAATAAAATAAAATTTCAATAACAAATAATGAAAACAATAATCATAAGTCAAACAGTAGTGGGATGCAGACAAATAAAGTTCATGGCGCTCTCACTAAGCCTCGCTGCGCAAGTGCGCTTATATCTAAAAGATAACAAGAGGCTAACGTGGCTTTCAAAGATTTGCACAGTCAAGGTACCAAGTGGCATTAAAGGCCATAATATATAAAATGGCCTTACATACAGACCGCCAGATCCCACTAATCAAGATAGGGAAAAATCAATATATATAGAAAAAAGATAAGATAAAATAAAAACAAAACCTTTCTTAACCATAAAAGCAAATGAGCACTAGTGATACCCCACCACGGGTGCTGTATAGGGGAAGAGTGGGAAAGGTGAAACCACTAGTTCAAGCAGCCGCTTGAAGGTGGGTGACAGTACAGCTATGCCGCCAGTGTAAAAATATATATATATAAATATATGGACGGAGAAGCCCAAGAATGGAAATGAAAAACATTAAAGATAAAGGAGGTATGGGGGATGGGAAGGGGGAACGGAGGTTTCAAATATGGGCAAATGGTGTACTGAAAAGATGTTTAACCTCCATGGTGGTAACGGGTAGAATGGTCACTAAGAGGCCAAGATGGTGATATGGCCTCCATAGAAATAACCATTTGTCATAAAAACAAGTGAAAGGTTGAGGAAAGATAGCAACATATACAGTGTCCTAAAGGAGTTGCAAGGGCACCACTTGTATATAGCATCTCTTCTACCCTAGGTGAACATGAAGGTCTTCCTCGCAGTTGAGGCCTCCGGGACTCTTACTCTGCAGACGGATGACATAATCCGATTCCAGGCGCCTGAGGTTTCGTTCATGATCACCTCCTCGGGGGTGTGGTGGAATCCTGTCAATTCCAAAAAAGGAAAGTTTAGAACTGATGTCACTTACATCCCCATGTTCCAATGCGCAATGCTTAGCCACTGTGTAGGACAGATCCCTGTTCCTAACTGCGCGCAAGTGCTCAAGAATACGCTTCTTCACGGGAAAGATGGTGCTGCCAACATAACGCAAGCCGCACACACAAACAATGACATACACAACAAATTCAGTGTTGCAGTTGATAAATTGCAATATTTTCTCATTACCGCCAACTGGTAGTTGATACTTTTTGACATTGCGACTATTGCAACAGGCCTTACACCGGCCACACTTATGAAAGCCGGGAAGTTCCTTAAGCCATGAGCCCGAGCTACTGCCCATAGTTGTTAAATGGCTATGTACCAAGGTGTCTTTTAAGGATTTACTCTTACGATATGTAATGTGTGGTCTCGGGCTGACTAATTTGCCTATGACAACATCCTGCCTGACTAAATGCCAGTGTTTGTTGATTATTTTGTGTAGGGCTTGCGAAGCAGTAGAGAAAGAGGTGATAAGCCTCACTTCCTGTTTGTTCTGGCTGCTAATCTTAGGGACCAAAAGGCTATTTCTGTCCCTCCCTTCGGCCTTCTCAATAGCTATTTTGATTGTTTTGCCAGAGTAGACTCGTGCTTTAAAACGGCCAAACATGTTAAATTTTTCTCTGGTATAAGCGTGGGGAGTGCTACAGTTACGCTTAGCGCGTAGTAGTTCTCCATATGGGATGCTCCTTTTGAGTCCATCCGGATGATTGCTATGAGCATGTAACACGCTGTTTCCAGAGGTAGTTTTCCTATACAGACTAGTGTGTATACAGTCATCCCTCACCTCAACCAGTACATCTAGGAAATCGATGGTCGTAGTATGCACCTTACTGGTAAATTTCAAATTGAGCTCATTAATAGACAAGCCTGCAATAAAGTCATGGAGTACATCCTGTGGACCATCCCAAATCAGAAAAATGTCGTCAATGTAGCGGGTCCACAGGATAACATTTTCCGTGTAACATTCATTGCCCTGATGCCAAAGGTGCTCCGCCTCCCACCACCCCATGAAAATACAGGCGTAACTCGGGGCGAAGCAACTTCCCATCGCCGCCCGGTGTATTGTTTATACCAGGTTTCCTCAAAGAGGAAACAATTGTTGTGTAGGCAAAAGCTAAGCATGTCTAAAAGCAATATGGTGTGGTCATACATTGTGAGCGGTCTGTCTCTAAAAAAATGTTTACAGGCTTCAAGGCCCAGTTCATGCTCTATACAGGTATAAAGAGACACTACATCAATCGTGGCAAAAACATACGATTCTTTCCATGGAATACCTTGTATTTTGGAAAGAAAGTCCATAGTGTCCCTACAATACGATGGTAAATTAAGCACATATTGGCACAGGAAATAGTCAAGGTAGATCGAAGAATTTTCCAACAGGCTCTGGTTTGCGGTGATAATAGGTCTGCCTGGGGGATCAGTTAGGCTTTTATGCACTTTAGGGAGCATGTAAAAGACAGGGACCATGGGTTTTTTAGTCATAAGGAACTGGAACTCATTGCGTCGCAGAGTTCCTTGTCCATGCCATGTCACAAGTAATTGATGGTACTGTGCAATCGTCCTATGGTATTCCGCCTGATTAGACCTCAGATAGCTCCCTGAGTACTCTAACTGTCGTCTGGCTTCCGCCCTGTATTTGCCTAAATCCCACAGGACAACATTGCCCCCTTTGTCCGAGGGCTTAATGACAAAAGAATCGGCCCGTTGTAAAGACTGAAGGCCTAATCTTTGTGCTGATGTAAGATTGCTGGTAAAGGAGTTATTCTGTTTCCCCCACAGTGTCACCAGATCACAGAGAACACTTTCGTGGTACGTGTCAATCCCATCGTGTAGAGTCACAGGGTTAAACCTAGATTTGGGTTTAAAATCATTCCTGGATTTGCGATCAAGCTCAAACCCCATATTGGCTAAAAGTTCCCGATCAGAGGCCCAGTCTATCCCTCCCTGCTCGATCTCCCTCAGTGTGGCAATCGTTTCTATGTCAGACATAGTTAGGGAGTTCGTATCGCTGGCCATGGATTCACATGGCAAGCTCTCAGCCGGGGTAGCTCTGCCATGTTTAAGTGAGTGTACTTTGAGGAGCTTGAGATTCCTTATAAATAAGAAAATGTCAATACGGGCCCGGGGAAAATTAAAATTAAAATTGGCTGTGGGGCAAAAGGATAGTCCCAGTTCAAGAACTGAGCGCTCCTCGGAGGTGATGTAATGCGAGGAAATGTTAATAATAGATAGATTATCATTATTTTGCTCACTCATTACTTGTTGCGCTTGGATCGCCGTTGTCCTTTCCCATATGGCGTCTCGTTGTCTTTGGCTTTCACCTCCTCTCCTGGTTTGTCTTTTTCTCGTTCGCTGTTGGCGTCTCTTCCTCTTCCTCGGGGTGGTTTCTTTCTCCCACTCGTACTTTCCCGTAAAAAACAATACTCTGTATGGGAAGGGAAAGCACCTCTGGTTGGTGCAGCCACGGTATGATGTTCATCCAAGTCCGATGGTGCCTCAGAACTAGAATCAGATGTTACTACCTCACGAATAATTGCACTCTCCGTTTGAAGTAAATCCTTCCTTGCTGAGTCATACTTCCGGCCAAAGGTCAATATGCGTCCCTGTGCATAGTCGTTACGATCCCTAATAAACTTCCAGCGCTTCTTGGATTTAATACCTTCCTCGTATTTGAGCAATCTTACATCCATATCTTTCAAAAAGGCTGTTATCTCGCTCTGAGATTCATGTTTTTCCAGCATGTCACGTAGTGATTTTATGTCTTCACTGACTTGTTCCAGTTCAAGTGCAGCATACTTTGCAAGAAGACCCAGCATATTTTTACATGTGGCTGCCATAAGAGCAGACCAGTCTTCCAAGAGCTGTGGGTTCGGATTCTGGTGTGTGGGCATGATTAAAATTCGCAGACCCCTCGGGACGCGCTCCACCTCAATATAATTGTTGAGCGAGATGACCTCCCAGCTTCTGTTGATCTCCTTTTTGTATAGCTTTTCAAGCTTATACAAGTCTTGTTTGAGCGTCGTGCCCGTTCCACCCGTAGCTGTTCCCGTTTCATTTCCACTCTGATTCGTCGGGGCATCCGTCTCAGAGAAAAGCGATTTAGCAACATCCAGTCGCTTTCTAATCGCTTCAGTCATCGTGACGATACCGTTTCCCTGTCACATAAACGTGGTTTCCACCAAGCCACCGTCCCGTAATTTCAAACTCTCTGTGAACAATCCTCCTCCGCAATCGCCTCCAAATCCAGTCAAACACCACTGGACAGGAAGTCAAGCAGAGCACCCCTGCCGCTTTCCAAAGTCAAGTCGGGACCCGCTGGCTGTATGCGGAGCTAATTCCGTAGTGAAAGCAAGCAGCACTTCCGTGTTGCGTCCCTCTACAGAACGAAGCTCCTACCGTTGCCAGGAAACCGGACCCGATAATCCCGGTTCAAAGAGCACAGCAATCTTTTGCAGCGGCGGCGGGAGTCGGGAAAGATACCGTCCAAGAAGGCTTCCAGCCTTTTCATCCGACTTCATCCACCAATTGGGGTTGGTGCGAGCAGGCGGGCGCTGGACCCGCGATAATTTGTAGAAATCCCTCAGTCAATCGACGGAAGGCAGAGTCGCACTCAGGATAGTTTAAAGAGAAAACAATTTATTGACTGACGCGTTTCAACCTCACGGTCTTTGTCAAAGTCACTTCCTGACCCGGAAGTGGCTGTATTTAAGTGCTCACCCAATGAAATTTCCCTCCAATACAAGTGCATAGACATAAAAGACAATACAACATTGCTAAGGTCTGTTCATATTAGAAAACAGACTAAGATCACGTTTAAAACACATAATTGTAACAAGCAGAATTATAATTCATAACTGTTAAAACAAACTGTGTCACGTGAAAACTCAACAAATTACAAATAAAATAAAATTTCAATAACAAATAATGAAAACAATAATCATAAGTCAAACAGTGGTGGGATGCAGACAAATAAAGTTCATGGCGCTCTCACTAAGCCTTAATACTGACCTGGAAAATACTTACATGTAAAACTTTTACTATGCATATGCCTTTACCATTCATGCCTTTACAACGGAACTACTGGCAAGATATAATTAATATATATATATATATGTATGTATGTATGTATGTATGTATGTATGTATGTATGTATGTATGTATGTATGTATGTATGTATGTATATGTATGTATGTATGTATGTATGTATATGTATATATGTATGTATATATGTATATATGTATATATATATATATATATATATATATATATATATATATATATATATATATATATATATATATATATATATATATATATATATATATATATCCTACTGGCGGTCGCCAGTAGGTAATTATAGGTAGGACCTAGTTTCCATAGTTTCCATTTGCCAATAACTTTGGCGCCGTTTGACGAATCTTCGCGAAATGTTCCAAACTAACAGGCCACTCACATCAGCTGCTGTGTTGAAAGTTTCGGGGTGATTCGTCAAGAGGGGGCCGAGAGAAAGGGGGGGGTCCCAAAACGCTTTTTCTCCATGTTAATTTCCAAAGGAAACTTTAGACCTGGCTACAGCCTGAACTGCTGAACGGAATTACACCAAATTTGGCAGAAAGGTCGCTCTTGGTTCAGAAAGCACTCTTTTTGTTAAATGGTGTAAATCCTTTCAGTGGTTCCTGAGAAATGTAAAGATTTCTCAGATATACAACTGTGGCCACGGTGGATCCGCGAACCCTCCCGATCTCGTGCCCAAGATCTGATTGGCTGCCGATACTTCACACCAGGAAGTGTTGGCAGCCATCTTGTGACTCGGTTGAACCGAGTCACAAGAAAAAAACGTGAAAAAAAGAAAAGGAGGCAGTATAGAAACACCCTGACCCCCTAGGCCTGTTCAGAGTGTCCCACACGGAACCCCAGGGCCAAAAAAACGCTTTTTCTTATTTTAATTTCGGCAGGAGTCACGATAGATCCGCGAATCCGGACAAAATATTTTTTTTAATGAATCGCGGCCTCCCGCGCTTCGTTTAATTTAGGCCCCCGGTTGGGCAAGGTCCTGGGGGAAATAAAAAAATAATGATGGGGGCCCCGGGGACCACCACCTCCCTGGGCTGATTTACTGAAATGCAGGGGGCGATACGGCCGCCCCCGCAGTCAAGGGGACCGCCACCTCCCTAGGGCTAAATTGAACTATGGCGCGTGAGGGGGCTCCAGCATCCCCCGCTGCCCCAGGGACCACCACCCACCCGGGGCTATATTTAAATAGGATGAGTGGGGAGTCTCCAGCTCCCCCACGGAGCCCCGGGGACCGCCACCACCTCGGGGCTTTATCAAATTATAATGCGTGGGGGGGGCCCCAGCCCTCCCATGCAGCCCCGGGGATCACCACCTCCCCGGGGCACTGCAGAAGATGGGAGGGGGCGCATGGCCCCCTCCAGGAGCCCTGCATGGCCCTGGGGACCGCCAACCCCCCCAGGGGCGGCTCCAGCAATGTCACGGGGTGCCCACCCCCAGGACATTGCAGTTTGCTATGGGATGCGGGAGCACTGCTCCCGCCATCCCATAGCAAACAGTGTGCTCCGCTTTGAACAAGTGAGAGCATTTTGCTCTCGCTTGTTCAAAGAGGAGCACACTTTGCTTTTTACACCCAGGGAGCTGCATGTTAGAGGGTCCCTGGGTGTAAAAAGAAATGCTGGTTCCCACAGGAGGTGGGAGCTGGCCGGGACCGCGGGGGCCTTCAGGCTCCCCCCGCGGTCCCCAACCAGATGGCCTTGCCCCCGGGGATGGAGTCCCCGGGGCCAAAAATGGCCCGGGAGGGGGCTGCTCGGGCCGCCTCGCCCTGGGGGATGGTGTCCCCGGGGCCAAAATTGGCCTCACAAGGGGGGCCGTGCGCCCCCTTCCTTTTTTGTATTTTGTTTTTTTAGAAAAATAATATAACAAGGGGCAGGCCCCGGGGGATGGGGTCCCCGGGGCTGAAAATGGTCCAGGGAAGGGGGGCCATGCGGCCCCCCTTCCTTACATTAATTTTTTTTTTTAAAGTCATGCCCCGGGTGTGGGGTCCCTGGGGCCCAAATTGGTTTAGGGAAGGGGGCCACGCAGCCCCCTTTCTACAAAAATAGGAAGAATAAAAAAAAAAGCCGTCAAATCGCCGAAGCCCTGCCCCCTTTTTCCACTATTCTGCAAACACGCCTCCTGGCTCATTCCTGGTTGGGGGATGAAGTCCCCTGGGCTGCTGAGGCTCCTTAGGGGCCAACAAGGACTCCTGTTACCTCCAGTAAGCCCCACACAGCTGGATTGCTGAGAGGTGGTCGGAGGCCATGCCCCCTTTCTCCAGCAATCTGCAAACGCAGCTCTCAGCGTACTGCTGGTGGGGGGGATGAGGTCCCCTTGCCTCCTGAGGGCCTCAGGACTAAAGTGGACTTCATCCCCCAAGCAGCAGTGCGACAGGAGGCGCGTTTGCAAAGTGGTGGAGAAAGGGGGCATGGCCTCTGAACACCTCTCAGCAATCCAGCTGTGTGGGTCTTACTGGAGGTAACACGAGGGCTAGTTGGCTCCCAAGGACCCTCAAGAGTCGAGGGGACTTCATCCCCCTACTAGTAGTGCGCCACGAGGCGAGTTTGCAGAGTGGTGGAGAAAGGGGTTGTGGCCAGCAAAAACCTCTCAGCAAACCCACTGTGTAGGACTTGCTGAAGGTAACAGCAGGGGTAGTTGGCCCCCAAGGACCCTCAACAGCCAAGGGGACTTCATCCCCCTACTAGTAGTGTGTCAGGAGGTGCGTTTGCAGAGTGGTGGAGAAAGGGGGCGTGGTCTGCTATCAGATCTCCGCAATCCTGCTTTATGGGACTTACTGGAGGTAAGGACATCCTTGGGTGCCAACTACCCCTCCTGTTACCTCCAGTAAGTCCCATACAGCAGGGATACTGAGAAGTTGTCAGAGGCCACGCCCCCTTTCTCCACCACTCTGCAAACGTGCCTCCCGGCGCACTACTAGTTGGGCGATAAGAGGGACCTTGGGGGCCAAGAAGCCCTCCTGGTACCTTCTGTAAGTCCTACGCAGCAGAATTCCTGAGAGGTGGTCGGAGTCCCAGCCCCCTTTCTCCACCACTCTGCAAACGTGACTGCTAGTTAAAAAACCTTAGAAATTCACTGAAAAAAACAAAGGTTATAAGTACATTATATTTAGCAAATAGAATAAAAAAAACCTTAGAAATTCACTAAAAAAACAAAAGTTACAGGGACGTTATAATTAGGGTCTGATTTTTTTCATACAAAACCAGAGAAATTCAGCCGTTATAGTTACCTGAGTTAACTATAACTCGAGCCCCCGCAATGCACTTATTATGGCCTCAATTATTACATCACTCATGACATGGTCAGTGACATCACTGATGACATCTCAAATGATATCAGTGATGACATCATCCACAGCATCTTTTATGCACCCACTCACACCCCTATAGAATCTTTTATACACCCACTGCCACTCCCACACAACCATTCACAAACCCATTCACAAAGCCATACCAGTACTTACACAGCCACTCACTGATTCATAGAGCTACACACACATCCACTCGCTCACCCATACTGCCACTCATACACCCACTCACTCCCTAATACACCATTGACATATCCACTCATACACCCTTACAGGTACTCACACTGAGTGAGTCAGCCATAGAACTACTCACACACCTAGACACTCACCCATACAGTCAGACAGCCACTTACTCACCCAAACAGTTACACACACACCCACTTACTTACTCATACAAATAGTAACACATACTCACTCACCTACACAGTTAGTGACAGAAGCATGCATTCATCCATATAGCCACTCTCATATTCACTCACTCCCGCATACAGTCAACCATATGCCCCGTCACTCACCTAATACTGCCTTTCACATTCCCAGTTACTCGCCCATACTGACATATGCACTCAATCACAGACACAGCCATAAAGACACTCACTCACCCATACAGCTTCTGAGACATGCACACAGTACCCCATGCAGCCACTGACTCACCCATTCACTGATCCATACAGGCAGTCACACACCTCCTCACCCATATACACAGACACCCAGACAACCATAGAGGTAGTCAGTCAACCAATCTATCACCCATATAGCCATTCATGTACCCACTAACACACTCATACACCCACTTAGACATCAACTGGCAGACAGATACACTCATTTACACAACCAGTCACTCACCTATACATTCACTGAGACACCTAATCACTCACTTATACAGCCAGTCATGCACCCACTGAGTCATCCATACAGACACTCATACACCCACTGATTCACCAATACACCTTAGTATATATATTTAACACTCCAACTTTTCAAAAACAGTCACTGGATGATGTCAGTGAGTGATGTCACCAGTGAGTGATGTCATCAGTGAGGTCACTGACCATTTTTCTATAACGTCCTTGTAACCTTTGGGGTTTTTTCAGTGAATATATATATATATATATGTATATTTTTTTAACAAAAAAGTTAACGCAGAACTCTCCTGGGGTTTGTTGTTCAAAAGCTTTATTCAAAAGCCATCTCCTCCTCCACCTGGTGGAGGAGGAGATGGCTTTTGAATAAAGCTTTGAACAACAAACCAGAGAGTGCTGCGTTAACTTTTTGTTGAAAAATTGAGTTCGAGCTAAGTCCAGCCTCACCGCAAGCACCAGCTGTGGAAGAGCGCGCCCTTCATTTGGGACACAATTGTTGAGTAATATATATATATATATATCAAAGGTTACAGGGACATTATAGTTAGGAAATGGAATTAAAAAAAACTTCGAAATTCACTGAAAAAACAAAAGTTACAGGGGCATTACAGTTAGGCTCAGATTTCACTCGTACACAACTAGTGAAATCCAGCAGTTATAGTTACCTGAGCTAACTATAACTTATGCCCCCGCAATGCACTGCTTATGACCTCGCATATTACATGACTCATGACATGGTCAGTGACATCACTGACGACATCACTGATGAAATCTCAAATGAAAAGGGTAATTTTAGGGTTTAGGGTAGGTATGGGTTTATGGAAGGCAAGGGTAATTTTTAGGGTGGGTTTGGATTGTTGGGTGGCAAGGGTATTTTTAGGGTTTAGGGTGGGTATGGGTTTTTGGGTGGCAAGAGCATTTTTAGGGTTTAGGATGGGTATGGGTTTTTGGGTGACAAGGGAATGTTTAGTGTTAAGGGTTTTTGGGTGGCATGAGAATTTTTAGGGCTTACGGTGGGTATGGGTTTTTGGGTGGTAAGGGAATTTTTAGGGCTGCCGGTGGGTATGGGTTTTTGGGTGGTAAGGGAATTTTTAGGGCTTAGGGTGGTAAGGTTTAAGGGTTGGGGGATGTGAAGGTAAAAAAATATATTTTAATATATATTCATTTATACATAAATATATATATTTTACATATATATGTATATGCAAATATATATACAAAAATACATATATGTATAAAAATACAAATAAATATACATTTAAAAAAAAATGCATATGCCTTTACCACGCATGCCTTTACAATGAAAATGTAAGTATTTTGCAGATAGCTATAGAGCATATATATATATATATATATATATATATATATATATATATATATATATATATATATATATATATATATATATATATACCCAGATGTAACATGATTATAGCTAGTGTATATGCAAGCAGCATCATTATCACTGCGATGGAACCCAATCACTGATGGAGGTACTATACCTGTATTGATGAGCACACAATGTACATGTTCACTTTTGACCAAGCACCTTTATGTCCAAAAAACTGATTAAAGCTAATTGAGATGGCACAAATGGATTATGAAAATACTATTGAAATACACATTACGTGTAGGTTACAATGTGACCACAATCAATTCTGGCAAATAAGATCAATTGTATACGAATGTCATTGATCGACATTTTTCAGGAATCATAACTCGGTATAAATTGTTTATATTTAACATAATTTTGACGGATGAAATCTGTGAAATTTAAACAGATGTGGCATTATTGTTGTTGAAAACAATGAATATAGAAATTGTGATCGACCTAATTACCCTTATCGTTTCTTTTATGTCTATTAAAGTTGCATCGTGTGTGATGCCCATTTGTCTTTAAAACAACTCGGCCTAGTGTAATGGTCATGTGACCAAGACCCCATGTGTGGTCGGAACGTGTTATCCCTGCCGATATTGACTGAATAAATACCTGTGTAACTGCAGACCGGTGTGGCTCGTGATTTTCTGCCCATGAAGGTGAAAATAAATAAATAAATATATATATATATATATATATCTTGTGACCTGATGCTGTTCCACTAGAATATATCTAGGAAACAGTGGTTCAGGTGTGGCCTAAATGGTCCAAAGCGAGAAAGTGACCCAGCAGGGAACACTTGGTTCTAAGATTTTGAAATTAATTCATGAGGGAGCAAAGGAAAGATCAGAGGAAGGTCATGTAGGTCAGATAAATGATAGACATTTATTTTACAATTTTTTGTATAATATTCAGGTGCTCACATACATTTAGGTGAAAGGAAGCGTGACATGCAGGGTGATAGTGAGGTTTAAAAAGGCATCGCATTGACAACAGTATAATGAGCTCCACAGTTATTTTACAAGGAGTAATAGGAGTTCATGTTGTATGGTGGTCGACGGCGTTTCGAACCCAATAAGTGGGGTTCATCTTCAGGACAAGGGTGAGCAAACTGAATTAGAAGAAAGGAAAATCATCCTTGGCCCATTCGTCTGTTAATGATGTGGGCAGCTGGTACTGATTTTTAAAATGGGCTGAAGGCGTGAATTAATGGCGCCAAAGAACTGAGTGGGAATGTCTGTCCAGGACTCGTGTTTGCTTATTTGGAGGGAACCCGGGATGGAAAGGCAGCTGGCCGGGATGATTGGTTTTGTATGTGAGCACCTGAATATTATACAAAAAATTGTAAAATAAATGTCTATCATTTATCTGACCTACATGACCTTCCTCTGATCTTTCCTTTGCTCCCTCATGAATTAATTTCAAAATCTTAGAACCAAGTGTTCCCTGCTGGGTCACTTTCTCGCTTTGGACCATTTAGGCCACACCTGAACCACTGTTTCCTAGATATCTCGCCACCCCAGGTTCACATATTGGGGTACCCTTGTCTTCTCAAAAAACCTGTTCCACTAGAATAAGCAACTTTTCCACACTGCTCTTTTAGGGCTCACACTAGGATCCTCACCACACTCACTGGTCCTGAAGAAACGCCACGGATCCACTTGGACCACCAGGGCGTGAAACATGTCAACCTGACCTAGCATCAACCAGGCTGTGTTGATGCTCCATTCACGAGACAGTCGTGCTTCCTTAACTGGCAGCGACTGCTAAGTTTTTATTGACCTTTTTAACTTACCCAAGGGATCCCCTAATAAACTCACTTTAGGATATCCTTTAGGTAATTTTAACTGACACTCACATTACGTGGCTCCACACACCCGCACCCACCATCACAGCTTGTTCTCTAAAAAGATCTCTACTAAAGAGCCCTCTCGCGGGGCCCGTGGGGCATTGCAGCGCCGGCCCGAGGAGCAAAATGCCCGATGATGAAGCATGACACCCTTATGGGTGTGTGAGGGCATAACTTCCTAATTTGGAAGATCCCCTCCAAACTATACCCCATCCAACCACTCTCTCATTAGCATTCTTAGTCTCTTGTTCTTTTTTCGATAGGAACAAGTACCCAACCCTTGTGATTAGACTCACTGATCCCCTTTAGGAGCAGGGGTACTGGACCTTCATTGTGCTCTGGGACCCCTCTCTCTTTTGTTGCGATACATGATCAATAGATCATCATAATATCCAACGATAAGTATGACTGACAACTACATTTAAATCAAATAAATGGAATATTAATGTACATATTAAATAAATTGTCCTTTCTAGTAGGATTACATTCTACATATATGAGAAAGTGTTTAATCACAGTGTCAGTTCATTAAATGATATTCAAGTGAAGTAGCCTACACAATAGGAAGCCACATTTCATCTCTATGGTGAGTACATTTTCTACTAAATAAGGATGATTCTTTATTTGTCACACTTAATTAAGGCAAAACATTTATGTCAGTAAGTTCTCTAATCCTACAGTGAAGGCACTTTTTAATAATGTCAAGTGCAACACTTGCATGACTTTGTTAAACCATACGTGATTCATGTGCTAAGTGCACTTTCATACTGTGTTTTTCTTAAGCGTCTGTGACATTTGTGACGTGTAAAGGATGGGCAATCTTTACGCTGCACCAGCCTTGATCAGTGTGCAATAGGGGCGGACTGTGGGCCCTGACCTACAACCAGACTCTAAGCCTAACCCTCCACAGGTGTCCAACCACCTATGGCACATGGTTGTTAGAAAAGTAGTGCAGGTGTTGGCCTTCTGCCTCTGCACAACCCTCCATGGGCAACCAACTCCCACTATGCTTGGCCTGTGGGTTTGCTTAGTGGGGGTTGTCCTGTTGTCAGGTCATGCACCCTACCCGCTGCAGGGGGCCACTTTCTGCTGCACACAACATGCAACAGAGTGCAGCAGTGGTTGGCCCCAGCACATGGTCTTTAGCAGGACCCGCATCAAAATGTCTTGAATGGTCAATCCCCGCGGCACATGGTATTTCGCTCTGCACAGTAGGATTAGTCACAGACACTAAATTCCATGCTGCATAGCTAACCATAACTTCACTTTAACAGTTGTATTTTTTCAGTGAATTCTTACACTCCACCTCAAATCTGAAGCTTCTCATTACTACATGGTGTCTCACCCAATATGAATGTTTAAGGTATAAATCATGCAGAGTCCCTCCTTTGACACTCTCCACCAAGGATTCTATCCATGGCACTACGCCTTGTCATTTTTGTGAACAGAAATTGAGAACTAGCCACATTTTATTCCAATCGTACAACATTAATTTCGACAGTTAGTCAAAAACTGTTTTTACACCATTTTACTGTATGGTTGATCATGTATAAAACATTTTTTGTCCATTCTTTATTGCTTAAAAAAAAAAATATATATATATATATATATATATCATACAGCAATTTGGTCCTTGTTGGGGGGAACAGTTCATGGCTGGTGCTCGTGGCGAGAAAGGACTAATTCTCGCTTTTGTAATATTCCAACAAATGATGAAACACGGCACACACCTCGATGGATTTCAGCTCTTTATTCGGACAAAAAAGCTCTCCTCCTCCCAGGAGGACATGACGCATGAATTATGGAACATTCTTGGACTTTGAATATCAAATAGAACGGCAGTAGTCCTTCTTTGTGCATTACTATCAACCATCCAATGGGAATGTAATCTTTGATATTAAAAGCACCACTCTGTTGCATGTCATGTTATTTGGCGAGTATTGAGAAAGGCGAAAGCTGAAACGCGTCTACTTGCATTAAAATTACAGAATTTCCAGCCCGTGAGTGCTCCGTGCCTATCCTTTTTGGATATTCAAATGCAGATATCATGAGTCCACCCTCACGTTACGGAGGCACCCGCCCTGAGTGCAGAGCGAGTTACTGGTGGGTTCTGTGAAGCGAATATATATATATATATATATATATATATATATATATATATATATAAAACTTTGGGTTTCTTCTCTCATTTGCTTAGTTTTGTGATTAATACTTCACATGTTTTTAGAGTCTCTATTTATTGCTTTGCTGTGCCTTGGACATGGGCTTCTTGGCGTTTTGCTCTAATGAAGACACTGACTTCGGGGATTAAGATCCAGATTGAAATTGAATATACATGTAATAGAGAAAACAACCTTCAACTGTTCTGGTCACAGATTAGCTCAATGGAGAATCCAATCCAATCATCTTTATTTCGGCAATATGCCATAAAAGAGATACACATTAAAGATACAAATGCAAGAGCCACAGAAAGTTAAAATCAGCATCGAGTTGAAAAAAGGATAAAACAAACCACCAAGTCTTAAAAATACAATTTGAATTCCTGCATGGGCCCAGCAAGTAAATAAAATCATAGATCCAAGATAAGAATACATATTAGTATAAATGATAAATTCTGGAGTTGTACAATACCATAAAAGTGCTAATTTAATTTGAAGCAGCATTTACCCTGTTTCTTATCAACCATGCATGAAACAAGAACCTGGACAATGCAAATACCAAATGTGGGATTGTGTCAGCTTGAAGGATTCAAAAAGCTTTCTTATTCCTTAAAGTGCCTTATTCCCTGCAAATGGGTGTCAACCATTTTACACGCTGTCCTTTGTAGGCCGGACAAAAGAATAACAGATGGGGTGGCTCCTCCCTCTTATAGCCACACAATTGGCGCTCCTGGTCAATAGTGTTTGGTATCCCTGACCATTTTGACTTGATACTGTTGAGGGAGAGATTTCCATCTCTGAATTGCTTGTAAAGTTTTTTAGCTAAATTCGGCTATGTCGTCACAGAAATCTTCCAAGAGGAAGTTATCCTTAAACATTAGAAATGAAGTAAAGTGCCTTGTGCTTCCATTAAAAGATTATTGCGTTTGTAATTTTTAAATTGAGTTTTCAGCTCATTCGCAGTGATTGTTGGGCAGCAGCCCACTGGATCATGCCAAAGTTTGGACAAGCCAGTCTTTAACAAATTTGATCCAGAGGAGTTTAATTGCATTCCGATGGCTAAGAATTTCCTCCAACCCATTTCGGTATAACGAGAGTTATGGGGTAACCCAGATGCGTCTCCTGTAAATAAGGGGGCAGAGTTCTGTCTTGTCAGTAATCAGCCTTAGTCCCAAGTCAAGCCTCAAAAGTAATAGGTTAGTGCTGACTGGTAGACACAAAAGCTGCCTTATAAATCTATTTTCAGCCATTATCAAAGATTTTTGGTTTTTGTGACCCTAAATCTCAGCCCCGTAAAGGGCTCCCGCAAGGGCCTGGTGCATGTATAGTTCAATAACAGGCGAAACAAACTTACAACGGGACCCCTTATATAGGCTCAGCAACCCCCACTTTGCTGCTCCAGTTTTTTTGTTAATGTTTTTTATTAGCATTTTTGCATATTAGCAGTTGTTACAGTGGCGTTTACTTTTGAATACATACATAGTTTGTCATTTTTCACTTATTTACATCGTTTCTCTTCAATCAATATACATACAATATCCCTTTTTTTCTTCCGTCCAAGTCTGATAAGTTGTTATTACTATTTTCACCTGTCTCACTGCTCCCGCCCCCTATGTTCAGTCCCTTTCTATAGATATGTTGTCTTCCTGAGGGGGTTCACAAATAGTCCCTCGAAAAGTGTTCCATTTCCCCCATATCCTTTCCCACTTCTTGGGGCATCCCCGATGTATATAAACCGATTTTTCGGTGATCATAGTGTGGTCCAGGTCTTTGCACCATTTCGAATGCGTAGGAGTTAAATGTGATCCCCAATGCTGTGCTATATTGCGTTTTGCCAGCGCCATTCCTAGTGTCACCCATCCTTGATCTGCGTGATTGAGGTCTGTGGGTTCCCAGATGTTTAGCAAACATCTCTTTGGTTCCAGCGGTACCATGACTCCTGTCACCTGCGAAACTGTACGCATAATCTCCTCCCAATACTTTGTTATTGATGGACAGTCCCAAATTGTGTGCCAGAATGTCCCCAGTGCTCCACATTGACGCAGGCAGAGTGGGGTGTCAGTCCTGCCTAATTTGTGCAGTAGTGGTCGTGTATAGTACGTGCGATGCAGGATTTTTAGCTGCACTAATCTAAGTTTGGAAGGTATTGCGATTTCCCTTGGCGATGCCGTTGCCTCCATCCAGTCGTCTTCCTCCAGTACTCCCAGATCTACCTCCCATCTTCCCTTAAGTACTGCCGTGGGATCAGTTTGATTATTAATTATTTTACGGTATGTTTGGGATATTGCCTTTTTTGTAAATGGTCTGTTAACAGTCTGTCCTCTAATGGTGAGGCCTCCGGTAATTGCGTGTTTGGTGGTATCGCTGCCATAAGGGCGTGTCGTATCTGTAAATATCTATAAGTTTCAGTCTGTGCCAGGCCGTAGGTGTCCTGCAGCTGCGTGAATTGGATGACACCCTCCTTCTCCCACAGGTCCCCAACCTTTGATATTCCTATCAAGTCCCACTGTTTGAATCCCTTTGTTTTTTTCAGGGTTCCTAATTTCCTAGTATCCCATAAAGGCGTAGCTTGCGTAATGACTCCGTCCCACTTCAAAGCCCGCTGTGCTGTGTGCCAAACGTGAACCGTATGTGCTGTTGGGCCCGTTAGATTTGTTTTCCGGGGTTTGTTGTACAACGCCCCCATTATCCCTCCGGCTTCTAGAAGGTGCCTGTCCATCCGGAAGGCGGGGTCCTCCTGTGACGCGTGAATCCACTGATTTATTGTGGTGAGCTGAGAAGCCCAATAGTACATCTGTATGTTTGGTAGGGCGATCCCACCATCGTACCATCCCCTCACTAATTTCTGCAAGGCTATACGTGCCGACTTCCCATCCCACAGTAGTGTAGTGAGCTCTGTATTTATCATAGTAAAGTATGCTGGGTTTACCGGAAACGGAGTATTCTGTAAGATGTATAGGAATCTGGGGAGTGCCATCATCTTGAAGAGTGCTGCTCTGCCCAGTAGTGTTAGCGGCAGGGAACGCCAGTGCTTAACATCATTGCGAAGTCGCGTCAAGGGCTTCATTAGGTTTTCGTCAGTAAAGACCTCGCTTTGTGGTGTCACGTAGATACCGAGATATTTAAATCCCCGTTCTGCGATCCGAATTTCGCAACGGCGTGGAATCCTCGGTGGAGGACCGTGTAATATGTAGATAAGCGACTTCGTCCAATTTATTGTGTATCCTGACGCTCTGCCATATGCGGCGCATAAGTCTAGCAGACGATTTAGAGAACGCGCAGGTGATGCCAGATATAATAAGACATCGTCCGCGTAGAGTGAAATGCGGTCCTCCCATCCCATGGCCCATCTCAGCCCGCGTACCACCTGGTCCTGGCGTATCCATGCCGCCAAGGGCTCCAGCACTATAGCAAATAGCAGGGGGGAGAGGGGGCAGCCTTGTCTCGTTCCCTTTCCAAGGGGAAATTCTACGGAGATACGGCCATTTGCCACCACCTGCGCCAAGGGTTTCGTATATAGCAATTGAACCCATTCGCAGAATTTGGGCCCAAACCCCATATGGCGAAGGACTGCGAATAGAAAGGGCCATTCAACCATATCAAATGCCATGTGCGCATCTAGGGACAGAATTATCGCATCCTCTTCGATAGTAGACCTCCGTGCCATGACACCATGTAGTCTCCTGAGATTTAACGCTGTGTTTCTATTTGGCATAAAGCCTGACTGATCAGGATGGATTACTGTTGTGAGGTGGGGTTGTAGCCGCGTGGCTAACGCTTTGGCCAGTATTTTAGCTTCGGCGTTCATTAAGGAAATAGGCCTGTATGACATGCATTCCTGCGGTGGCTTGCCTGGTTTGTGAATTGCGACTATAGTCGCTACACGTTGGTCTTTAGGTAATTCTCCCTTTTCTAAGCATTCCTTATACATGTTTAGCAGGTGTGGTGCGAGTTGGGCCACTGTCCCCTTGTATAATTCCACCGGGATACCATTAGGTCCCAGAGCCTTTCCCGATCGTAATGCTCCTATGGCCGAGGTGAGTTCCTCAGTGGTTAGGGTCTGCGTCTAGTGTCTTAACAGCATTCTCTGACAATGTAGGCATTTGAATGTCTTTGAGGAAGTCCAAGTTGTCTTCCTTAGTGTTTGTGGCAGTAGGTGTATATATTTGCCGATAATGCTCGGCTAGTGCCTCAACTATTTGCTGGGGGTCTGAGGTCGTACTCCCATCCGCTAACTTAATGTGGGCTATCCAATTGTTGGCACGTTCCTTCCTGTCAAGCCACGCAAGGAGCCTGCCTGCCTTGTCCCCAAGTTCGTATATTGCGTGTTGCGTGGCGGTAAGCCTGGATTTCGTTTCTTCCCAGGCGTAAGCCCTATATGCTAGCTGTGCCATGCTAAGCCCGCGTGTTGTGTCGTCGTTTGCATCTCGCGCGTGCTCTACCTCTGCCCGAGCCACCCCCCGCTCTAGCTCTTCGAGCTGTTGTCTGTGTCGCTTTTTATGGCTGGATACTAGTGAAATGGCCTGCCCCCGCAGCACTGTTTTATATGCTTCCCACAGTATTGTCGGGGAAGTTACTGAGTGCTCGTTTTCTTTGAAGTATTTCTCTGTGGAAGTATGTAGGCCCTTCTTAATCTGTGGGTTTTTAGGTATCCTGGGTATAAAGGAAACAGTCGCCGTCTTGCTACGGTATGTGAAGCATACGTGACATATACTGGTGAATGATCAGAAATGCCTCTAGGCAGGTGTCGAGTCTCCGTTATCCCTTCTAGTCCGGTTGTTAGCGTAAATAAATAATCTATTCTTGAAAGGCTATTATGTGCCCCAGAATGAAAGGTGTACTGACGGTCTTGTGGGTGCCACTTCCGCCATACATCGGTGAGCCCCATAGCCTCCACAAAGTCCACCAGTTTGAGATTGGCACTGCATGTATCTCTAGGGGGCTGCCTGTCTAGCGAGGGATCAATCGTTGCATTAAAATCTCCGCCTATGATAAGTTTCCCCTGCGGTAGTGACAGTAGGAATTCCCCCAGCGCTGGGAAGGCTGACTGGTGCAGCGTCGGTGGTATATACACTGTTACGAAGTTATATGTCCTTCCCTCCCATTGACATGCCGTTGCAGCAAATCGGCCCTGTTCGTCCTTCCATGACCCGGTGATTATCAGGGGAAACGTTTATTGAATCAGGATACCTACCCCCGCGACCCTGAGGTAAATTCTGAGTGTATTGTCATTTTGTATCCCCATCTGTCTAGAGCTCTACAGGCTGAGCCTGTCAAGTGTGTTTCCTGTAGTAATGCCACCGCTGGGCCCTTTCGTTTAATGTATTGAAGGACTAGCCCTCTCTTAATCTTGTCGCCCAATCCGTTGACATTCCAGGATAGTATTGTTAGTGTAGGCGATAACCCCCAGGGTCCGAGGTTTGGGAGCTAGGAATATCAGCGGGTGTATCTGTGTCTGTCATGTATGACTTGGGATATGGGATTTGGACGGGCATTGAGTCTCTCCTTGCTTCCACTGTGCTTTATCATCAAAAATGCTATTTGCTAACCTGCTAAACTTTTGCATCCCTTCAAACATTAAGGTATGAAGTATCAATCTAGTATAGTGTGTAGTACCTCCCATATTCCCTTGTGCCGGAAACCTGAGAAGCACGTCAAATTCCTTGAACTGTTCCCCACCCCCTCCCCCACCCTGCCTCCCTGCCCGGCGGACCTTGAACTACCCGCCACCCCAACTGAGCAGAGTGCTTCTGACCCATAACTTGTACTTGCGTAAGGGGGAAGAGTCCGCCATCGATCTCCTCCAGTCACTCCCTTGTTCAACTTCTGGTTGCGGCCAGTGTCCCATACGGAGGCGCTTTTGGTCGTGGCTACGAGGGCAGCAGCCCGTGTCACCACAGCACACTTTCATCATTTGTGTAATATTGTATCTTATCAATTAAATTAGTGGTCCCCCACAAAGTGTCTCAACTTTTCAAACTGCAATCATAACTAGCTGATGTCGGTGTGTTCCACTTTGCATCTGGTCGCCACTCCATTTGCGGTGAGTTCTCCATCCTCTTGTCACGCTGGGACGTCACTCAGGGTCACCCGTCCCATCAAGGCGTTCTTCTTCCACGATGGCCGTCCCTCCGCTACTCGGTGTGCCTGATGGCTTAGACATCTGTCTGTGTTTCAGAGTTTGTCGTCTGGGGCCCGCGGCCGGGCGCCATCCCTCCAACCAGTCGTTCGCCTCCTCCGGCGTCTCAAAAAACCAGACTTTTCCCTCTGCTTCCACCCTTAGTTTCGCCGGGAATAGCATTGCATATTTTAATTCTCTGTTACGCAGTTCTTTTTTGACTTCTAGAAAACTGCGTCTTTTCTTGGTCACCGCCGCCGTATAGTCCGGATAGAGCGCTACCGTACTATTGTCTACCTGTAGTGGGGGGCTCGTGCGCGCAGCCTGTAGGATCGTATCCCGATCGCGGAAGTTAAATATGCGCGCCAGTATGGGTCTGGGTGGCACCCCTGGCCTCGGTCTGCCGCCAGGCACCCTGTGGGCCCGTTCCACTGAAAAGAAACTTGATAGGCCGCGGGGTTGCAACTTCGTCAGGACAAAGTCTTCTACGAAGAGGTCTAGCGCCGGTCCCCGGATGCTCTCCGGCACCCCCACCAGGCGTATGTTGTTGCGCCGTGCGCGCCCCTCTTGGTCTTCCAGCTTGTCAGCCATTTGCTGGGCCGTTTGTTCCAGCTGGCGGACCTGGCGCTGTAGGGTTACCGTATCTACGGTTAAGGCAGCTGTCGCATTTTCGACCTCCGCTACCCTGGTGCTGATTTTGGAGACATCAGCACGTAGCAGCGTGATGTCCGTCGAGATGGTGCCAATAGACGATTGCATCTGGTGTAGGGTGGCCATAACATCTAGTAGGGTAACCTCCCCTGCTTTGCGGTCGGTGAGGCGCTTCCGCTGGGCTGGGGCGCCGTTGTCGTGACCAAATGTTCCTTTTGGTAGACGTATTTATCCATCTTACTGCTTTGCGACCCTCGCTGAGCACGTCCACTCATCTTGCCGGTTACTGTTTGTCGGTGTTACAGGGACGACAGTAATCGCCGCGCCTGCCGGCGGTAGTGTTTTCCGCACGCGGCCTCTCGGTTTTCCTGCCCTCCCTTTTGCCGCGTGTTCAGTAGCGCTGTCTGGTGTTCCTATGCCCGTGTTCCTCACTAGGCCGTCACCGCCAATCCGCCGCCCACCACGCTGTAGGTATTTCACCTCCAATGTGACTTTTAGTTTTCTCACTGCTGCTCGAGAGGTCTCGTCGGATGTGCCTTGGTGCACCCACCGCTATGCGTGTCGGTGTCAGCCCCTGCCTCCTCCTCGTCTTGGGGTATACCGCTGGGCCCTCAGGGTGTTTCTGTCTGTCTCTATGTCTCACACTCCACTGGGAGGTTGACGCCTAATCCACAGTTCGGCGCCCTCTCTTGATACTGCTGTTGGGGGGGGGTTAGCGCGCGGGCTTCCTGCGTTCTATGCTGGGCGCACCCACCGCTGCGCGTGCTGGGCCCTCAGGACCGCCTCCGCACCGACCGGTTTGCTGGGATTTTTGGCCCGGTCCGTTCCTTCTTCCCCCCCCCCCTCGTCGGGGGTACGGATTTGAAGCGCTCGTGTTATGTGAGTCGGGGACCCAACTCACCGCCTTCCACCTCTCAGCTGTTTCCGGGGCTTCCTCCGGCCGCTGCGATCTGCCGCGTCGGTACTGAGGCGGGCCAAGGGCTACTCGAGGCCCCGGCTTCTGCGCTGCCCCTAGGCCGCACCTCTTTTCCACGGTCTGGAGCTCCGGCGCCCGATCGCAGACGACCCAAATCTCCTTCAGCTGCTCGCCTGATGTTCCGGCGTTCCCGCCTACCCTTTGGGGACAGCAGGCCTGCGGATTGACATACAGGATAGTCGGGAGAACTGTAGGCGATCGCGGAGCTCTCCTAAGCTGCGGCCATCTTCGGTGGCTGCAAGCCACGCCCCCCGCTGCTCCAGTTTTAATCTTTTAGCAACTTGCGATGACCAGTCTAGCTTCTCATCTAGTGTGATCCCCAGATAGTCAAATTGGTTTACCTGCTCTAGGAGAACACCATCCAAAGTGGGATTAGACCGTTAGGAGGGACAGGGATTAAAAATCATAAATTTGGTTTTACTGATATTAATTTCCAGCCCCCTCATCTCACAGAATCTGTAAAACCATCAAGCAATTTCTGGAGCCCCATGGGTGTCTTCGATAATAAAAATGTATCGTCAGTAAACATGAGGGCTGGTACCCTCATGCCTGCTAGATGTGGGGCATCACTGTCACATCTATTTAAAAAACCCACTAGATCATTTAAAAACAAAGTAAAAAGGGCAGGTGCCAGAACACAACCGTGTCTAATGCCACGCAAAACAGGAATGGCCTCTGTAACTTCGCCAAGCTTGCCACATCTGATTTGTGCGTAGTTATTCTGGTGCAACCTCTCTATTATATTGCGCAGGTAAACTGGGATACCAAGTTCAGAAAGGAATTCCACAGCTGGGTTCTGGGGACCAGGTCAAACGCAGATCTAAGATCAACAAAGACTGCATAGAGCCTCCCTTTCTCATAGCTTATGGTATTCCAGTAAATCAACTGCAGTCAAAAGACCTGGTCAACTGTGGAAGTATTAGTTCGAAAGTCCGCTTGGAGGGGACAAAGTGAGTTGCTCTCCTCAAGCCACCGCTGAAGCCTGCCTAATATGACCCTACTAAAAAGTTTTTGCGGGGTGTCTAGAAGGCTAACTGGCCTACAGTTGGCAGGATCCAAAGGACAACTTTCTTGTATATGGAGAAAATCTCTGACCCCGCCCACCTTTTGGGAATGCTGGCCCCATTTAGAATAGCATTAAAAGCCACAGTAAAATAGAGTACCCGAATGTCTTTTTCCGATAAAAACAAGTCACCAGGGATCTTGTCAGTGCCAGGTGCTTTACGTGGTGCTATCATTCTGATGGCCTCTTCTATCGCCATACACTCTATCAGGGAAAAGTCGTCTCTAACCCTCCCACTCCCTGTATGCAGAGGATAATTAAATGTTCAGGAAGTGGGACCTCAACAGGTTTAGCTTCGTATAGATTGGTAAAATGGGCTACCCATGCCCCTGCCGCCACATTATCAATTTTGGATCTTCCTTTCCTGTTCCCCGTGGCAATTAAGCTCCAAAATAAGGTTTGATTGTTATCCCTTGCTGCTACTAAGAGAAGACCCCAGTTTTGACTATCCCATTCCCTCTTTGCCCTTACAAGGGCAGTTTTGTACACAGCTCTCTTTTCCTGGATGACTTAAATTGCCACAGGAATTAATTGCAATGACCGCGCACTCTTGGCCATAGTACATTCTTTGTTGACCCAGAATGGTGCGCTACTCCATGGTCAATGGCTTTTGGCTTCTCTGAAAAAGTCCACCTTTAAAAGTAATGAAGAGGGAATTATGTACTGCTTCAACCTCTGGTGTGACTGATTGCTCAAAAGGCCCAGGCTTCAGAGTGCTAAAATCTCCAGAGATTGGCCCACCTTGTTATATATTGAACTCAGGGCCCACTCAGACCTAGCGGCAGCTGACCGCTGGATTCTTCAATTATTTTTTGTTACTTTACACCTCTCATCAAGTGGTTGTGAGTGAGATAGTTGGGTTTGTAGTGATGGAAGTTCCAGCTCCACCTCAAGGGCGTTATGGCCACTATTATGCCTCTGCGCCACCACCATGTCCTCTAAGGACGGGCAGAGTTTGACATCTAAGAGGATATGGTCAATGAGGCTGGTGCCCAATTCTATTAAAGGTGTGGCTGGCTGCCTTTCATGTCAGATTGGGTCCTTCCGTTGCATGCTCGAATCATGCAATTAAAGGTTAAGGCATTTAGTTGTATCACCAAGGGGGATCACTTTTTAATACGGGGAATGATAAGTGCAGGAATTGAACACGTTTTGACTTCTTATAGCACGGAGTAAAGATTAACTAAATCCAGGGGTTCAAACTGCCAATTAAAATTGGCCACCACTATTTTTTGTACATCGGGGTGAAGGCCAGTTATGTGTGAGACTAACACTTCTATGGTGGGGGATTCCTGACGCTTGGCAGAAGGTCTTAAATAAATGTTGTAACTGTTGACTAAACATCCATTAGGTAGTTTAATAGAAGAATGTCCTCTGCAACTATTTCTAACCACCCCAATTCAGGTGGAGAGTCCCCCAGAAGGTCTTCCCTTGCCAAGCGACCTGGCATAAGCACAGAATATACAAAGTCTGAATGGCTTATTTCCCATGTTAGGCAAGTTTCTTGGAAAAGACAAATGCCAAAGGTGTTAATATAGTTAGTCCAGTCGGAATCATCCAGTTTAGCGCCCAGACCAGCAATATTACAGGATAGTATCCTTAGTATTTTATGCATCCCTAGAGGGTGCCTAGTCTGCTGCGGGCCCCCGGTATATATCATACGACTACCAGCCACTGGGTCTGATGGCTTGCCGACTAATGGGGGTTTTAACACTTTAAGATCAGGTGGAATGCAAGTAGGGAGGGGTTCACTACTCCTGCAGGGGTCAGTCTCACGATCTATTTCTTGAGAAGCTCCTTTCACTGTAGGCCACTCGCAGTGCTGTAAGGGTACTAAAGGTCCCAAGCTTGAATAATAATGGAGAATCAAATTATTATTATGAGTATACATTCTAGGTTGGCTGTACATTTCTTTGTCTTGAGTTTGACTCATGGTAAACAGCATTTTCACCCCCTCTAGGATGTGACCTGATTAACAATGCGTTTGGGGTGTAGTCAGATTGCCCCCCCCCCCACTAATAGTCCTGCTAAATTTGTTTCTGGAGAACAATGTTCCTGAACTGATAAAAGTGGTTGACCATCCACAAATGGCAGTCACTTTATGAACATGGTGAGCAACTCCACAAACTTTGAGACTCATTTTTACTTTCTCAGTATAAAAAATACACGTTATACCCTTGTTGAATGTGTCCCAATGCCATCTGGGATGATCTTTATGTGCTTTTCTGATCACCCAGTGGCCCCTGTAAAAATGTTTTGTGCTCTCAGTCAATCAGATTCGAGTTTAGATTCAAATTTCCTATCTCAAAACCAACTACTAACATAACCCTAGATTTTAAAAGTGGCAATTTAATAAAAAATCCTGAAAAGGTTTACCCCCAAGCCAAGCAAAGGGTTTATGCTAGACCAAGCTCTATGGCTAAACCAAGTTCTGTCCAGCACTTTTCCTGTAGCAGACAGCAAAATTGCTATGGAAGTTTTAATGAGAAATGCGCATTTCAATCAATACCAATTTTAGTGGGTCATTGATAAGTGTATGTATACCTTTTAATAAAGTTTTTTGTTACAAATTTCTCTTATAGGGAAAATATTATTAATGATAAAGATCAATATATATATAATATAAGGATCACTGATCGGTAAATATCCCTGGATATGCCCTGCCATTCACCGAACTGCCTTACAGCTTCATCACGACAACGGCATGGGAACAAAGCTGATGCCACTTACCTCTATTTTTTTTCTCTCTCTCTCGGCTCAATCTTGATGCATGGCTAACTTGATCTTCATCTACCCGCCGCAGCTGAGTTGTGCCTTCTCGCTGCCGTAGTGGGAGACCTGATTGCTGCACTTGCTGCACTAACTACCGCGTTGGTCTTCTGACTCTCTCGTCCCTGGATGTCGTCCTTTTTGGATATCTCGAGGCGCCTGATTTGACTCCTCTAGACTGGAGGGGTCCGTTCCTGTGACTTCGACAATCGGAATGCGCTGTTGGGTCTTGCCCCGGTCTGAATGCCCTGACGACGTGCAGTCCATGGAGGAAACGCCGGAGCCTTCCCCAGTGTGGTATTGCTCCCTTCATCTGGAGATCTGGGGTATTTTCGATTTTTGATCTTCCCGTCCAGCTTACTGCGACAATACGTCTGCCTGAGTCTGGCGCCCGCTCCCGTTCCTGGAGCTCTACAGCCCTGCTGGCCCCCATAGTGAGACCCGTCCAGCTTACTACGACGATACGTCTGCCTGGGTCTGGCACCCGCTCCTGTTTCTGGAGCTCTACGGCCCTGCTGGCCCCCCAGTGAGACCTGTCCAGCTTACTGCGACTATACATCTGCCTGGGTCTGGCGCCCGCTCCCTTCCCTGGAGCTCTACGGCCCTGCTGGCCCCCCATTGAGACTCGTCCAGCTTACTGTGACAATACGTCTGCCTGGGTCTGGCGCCCACTCCCGTTCCTGGAGCTCTACGGCCCTGCTGGCCCCTATAGTGCGGCGTGTCGCATCTGACAGGGCGATCGAGCAGGCTACGCTCGCATTGCGGTCAATGTTTGTGCGGCTGTTTTTGCCGCGTACTATCCGAGCCCGAAGCCATCTGGGAGATAAGGCCTGCCGAGTGGGATGTTCGCCAGGGCCTAGCCTGCCCATCCTGGCTGAGGGTCGATCAGCGCCGTCTCCCCTTGGTGCCTTTTTCCCCTCTCAGCGATCCGCTCATGTTTGCTGCCATCGGCTCGGGCGGGGTGCCCCTCATATCTCTCTGCCTTAGGGACGAGGTGGCTCACCGGAGTGGGTGCGACGGAGCTCCTTGCTCAAAAAACACGATACGGCTGTGAATTTGATTTGACCCGATGAGGTCGCTGCACAAGTGCACTCTGGAAAGCCCCTGAATTGCGTGGGGTGCTCTTATCGCACAGCGGCTACTTTTTATCCTCAAAATATTTGCTTGCGTGTATTTTAAACCTTAAAATAAAGATTTCCTCTACAAGATGGCGGACCAAGCAGCGTGATGGAAACAGATGTAGGACTTGCGCTCTAGCCCATGCACAGAAAGTAAAGTAGGACTCTGTGTAACCTACCACTGCATGAACAGAAAGGTAAGACTATTCTCTTTAGTACCCAAAAGTAGCGGCCATCTTGCAATGGTACCTCTTCATTGTCAATTTTAGTCCTGGCTGTTTCTGGGAACCGTCTCAGTATCCTTGTCGCTTGAAACTAAAGTCAGCCCCATGCTAATATGCCTATGCTATGTTTGAATAGTATTCACAATTCGAATCAGGATGAATGATTCCTCATAACTCAATCAAGGACCTTCCATAGCAATGTACCTACACAAGGCCCTCGACTCAGCCCTGGCCAGACATGGCCCAAACTCATGGAGCATCACGTATCCCAAAATATCTCCAAGTACGCAAAAAAGAATCTCAAACTTAAGCTACTGAAGCTGCACCCGGAAACACTAATAGCCGATACCTACCTTAGCGTGCTCAATGGCACCAAGAAAACTGACTTTATCTTCTACTCCAAACACTCGGCTAAATGGAAAAGCATCTTCCTCCTCCTACAAGTCACCAAAACAATCAAAATACCCTATGGAATAAAGCTGATGACGTCTCCCTCCCCACCTTTTAGAGGAGAAATTGACATATCCATTTTCAGAACAGGGAATATACTCATTCAAGCCACTGACCCTTACCCCACCATCTTTGATAGACACCTTCTTTCATTGCTCACAACTATCACACAACAGGGCCAAATACCCTCAACAACTCTCTCCCCTCTACCACAATCCTCTAATCCCAAACAGACCCTCCCTCTCCCTCAACTGGACTTAATACCTCGTGCGGTGTCACCTCCTGACACAACCTTCAACCCTGCCACACCCTCTAACACACACCGTCGACCAATGTCCTCAATAATGACCTCTCTGGTTCCCTCCCTAGCCAGCAATCTCACAATGACTTACCCAGACGACTCTCTCACCAAACCTAGGGTAGTGTGCCCTATCCTTAGCCCGTCTTCCACCAATCTGGCTACAGTTGCCCCCATTCCTCAATGTGAGCCCTACCCTGACTTCACAGACGATCGACAATGCCAGACCCAATGGCACTGTCATCTCGCGTAGCCTAGAGCTCTCTGCTGCCCTATACACAGGTCTGAACATGTACCCTCACATTACCAATATATCCAACGCTGGGACTCCCCCGGACTCAACCATCATCCTCGACCCCCCCCGTAGGAAGGTGGAATCTGACTATATGGTTGCCCCCACTTTTTTTATGGTGTTTTGCTGGTTTATGACTTAGTTGGACTGGGATCCTGCTATTCAGGGCCCCAGTCTATCTGCTTTCTCTGTAAAATGGTTTCCATGTGCCTTAGGCACATCACTGATTGGAATCTGGAGTGCCCTTATAAGTCCCTAGTATATGGTATACTATGTACCAAGGGCATAGGTACCTCAGAGGCCTGAGTGTTTGCTAGCAATACCATTAATTGGGCTATAATTTGTAGCCTAGTTTCTCATGCATTGTGTGTTTTTTCAGAATAAACCACAGTAGGCTCTTCCACCCTCGACCTCCCATGAAGCTTATAGGATAGTGTCCTTGGGTAAGCAGTATAACTAAGTGCTTTTTTAATAAGTGTGAACACGTATGATTGACACGTGTTTCACTTAGATTCTACCACGCGCAGCATAATGTGTGGTGTTATACGTACAGCATAGTGTGCTTTTATCTTACTTACACGTCCGGTTTGTTTGTTTCTTTTGTTTCCTATTTACCTACAGATATTCTCATATTTTAAATTTTGCACTATATGGGGAGTTGGTATCTTCACTCCCGTTTCTTAGAGTGGTAACCCTTTCATACACATTGTGTAAAAAGGTAGAGCCCATTACCCATCTCGGTCCTGACGAATGCTATGTACCCATATGGGACGCAGAGCAGAAACATGTTGACCATTTATCTCGGTAAAGGGATAATGAATTCCCAGATTACCGCTCACTTGTTTTAATACCATAGATCTGCCCCTTAATTAAACTACTTGGGGACAAGTTTAATGGTTTTTAAATTACACTTTCACTCACTTACGGGCCACCACTTAGTTTTAGAAGTGCATCCCTGTCTTCAGGTGTATGCCCGCCCTCTATCAAACGGAGTTTTTAGAGGGCGAGGACGGCCTATGATGAAGCATGACACCAGGTGGTGTGTGAGGCCAGTCCTTCACCTTTTGTGAGATGTCCTCAGTGGATATACATCTCTAGAGATTCTGTAGGAACCTGTAGGAAGCCTTACTAGGGACAGCCTTATTTGTGTTTAAATACTATATAGGAGGCTGGCTCGTCCCTAAGCCCTGTGCCTCTAGTTCCCTCCCCTAGTTTTACACTAGGGCTAGTGTGTGTGACCTCAGAGGCCTACCAGGGGCTGCAGCATGTATTATGCCACCCCTGGAAGGCCATCCAAACTGACACCACAGGTCTGCTACTGCAGCCTGGGTAAGGTGGTGCAAGCACCCCTTACTGTGATATAGGTTACCTATATCACTAAATACATACACACATATAAACCTATAAGTCACTCCTATGGCAGGCCTTATCAATCCTGAAGGCAGAGTGCGTGGTTCCTATGTGAGAGGGTGCCCCTGCATGAGCAGGACCCCTCTGCAGCGTTCGAAGACCCTTCTCTGATGCTGTTTGTAGTGCAGCCTGACCATATACTCTTAAGCGCATTATAACCTCGCGTTAAATGCTAACTTTGGAATGTCTGCACCTAAACATGTCGTGTTTGGTGTCAAACATCTTGGAATACTACCCCCCCCCCGCCAATTCTGGCGGCGGGGGTAGCATTCCACCCTTCTAGAGGGAGAGACATATTAACCCTGGCCTGGCCGGTAACTTCTTTCTAAAGCCCTGGCATCACAAAATGGATGCTGCTGCCACAGACACGAGTCTGGCCTCCTGCTGCTGGACGAAACTCCGGCAGGGGAGGCCTGGACAATAGGTTTCTGTCCCAGGGAGGTGTGACCACCTCCCCAGACAGGATAATGTGTATTGGGGCTGGGCGGGAGCACTTTCGGGTGCTTTGAAGTCCTGCACTGGGGGCACATTTGGTGTCCCTAGGCATACCCCAGTTCAAACCGGATCAGGGGCTTGCAGCCCCTGCTTTGGCGCGAACTGGACAAAGGGACAAGGGTGTAGCTACCCCTCTGCCCTGACCCACCCATAGGTGGGGCCACAGAGTAGTCCAACCCCTAAACTTAGTATAAGTATAGGAACCCAGTCCTTAGGACTTTAGATTATCCCTGGACGAAACTCTGAAACAGAATCCTGGACCTTCGACGCTCTACTAAAGACTAGAGGACAGAAGAATCTCCCTTGGGGTCAAGGAGTGACTCCTGCTTGGCAGGCACCAAGGAAGCAATTGTCCGGTCTGCATCGCCTAAGCTCCCGTCGGACGCCGAAGTCTTTGCATCACCAGAGGTGGATTTCCAGACTTCTCCGAGGCTGCCCTGAGTCCCCAGCAAAGCTGAGGCCCGTAGCTGTCGTGGGTAACGTGGAACCGTGACCCCTGGACACCGCACGCATTTGCTAGTGCATCCTCTTCTGGGTCTCCCACAAAGTCGTGCTTTGGGCTCCGAGTAGCCCTAGCCTCCAGCACCAACTGCACCGAAGATCACTGGCCTCCACTCCACGAGTGTCCTGTGAGCCAGATCCACGTGCGACGTCTCGAGGCTCCTTCGCGGTCGCTAGCCCGTTGGCTACTAGCCCTTCACGAAGGCCAATCCTTTTCTTTTTGGGCACCCTGGTTTCTCCAGGCTTGCCCTTACTTACCCTTGCTGGGTGAGTTCCTCAGACCTTGCTGGTCTGCATCATCGATGATCTTCACTTTCATCGAGACTTGCCGTTGCCAAGGCTTGTTGGGTCCAATCCGGTCGCAGACGCCTCAGCACTCGACAGACATCGTGTACCAGCCCGAATCCTGCTCCTGGTCGCCGACAACGCCTCCTGGACCTCGTGGCTGAAGAGTCAAGACGACCGTCAACGCACCTGAAGCACTCGACATCGGTGGGCATCTGTCCATCGCCTTCCTGGTCACTGGCTAGTGACCCAGACTCTGTCCCCTCTGCTTTCAGGTTCTTCAGATCTCTGATCCACTCTTGGATCCACCCGGACACTTTCCACTTGGTCGCCAGCAGCACTTTGCAGCAGATCGCCATTCAAATCGACGACGAAACCCGACCCCGAAAGGCACCTATGCACCCGGCTTCCCGGGTGAGGTAACACGAGTACTCCGGTGCTCCCGTGGGTAGAGACTCTAGAACGACCTAGTTCTCAAAGGGTTTGCTCCAAGTCCTCCTTTAAGTGTCCCTTTTCTTTAATTTCCTGATCGCGACTTTCTCCATAGAAGTTAACGGCGTATCGCGGTTGTGTATTTACACTGCACGCGTCCCCCGTGGGTCCCCTGTGTCACTACCTTGGGTGGTTCCTTGTGGTCCAAGCACTTCTAGAGGCTCTAGGCCTAGTGTCTAGTTCAGTCGTGGTTCTTATACCACTTTATTGGTATATGGTTTGGTACGCCCCTAGGGCCCAAACGTGTATTTGTGCTATTACTGTGTTTAAATAACTTATAACTTGTGTATTTCGAACTCTAGCCTCATAAAGAGACTAGAGGGGTGTGTTTAGCAATAAATACATATATTTTGAATATATACCTGGTGTGGTGCTCTTTCATTTGATCACTCAAGAGATTATAGACTGGTAAAACAAGCTGCTTTACATTCCTTCAAGACTTAGCCTGAAGGCTGCTCTCCATAGCTACCACTAGGATAGCTTTCAATAAGGTTGTCTTTAACCTATCTCCAATAAGGGGTTGTTTGGACTGGTGCAAGGTGCCCACTATGATTAGTGGACAGCATATGCCAGGCCAACTTCTCACACCCCCCGCCCCCCAACTCTCACAACAGTCAATTGCCCACCAGCAGGTCCTCACCTACACACAATCACACTATAACTAAGCCTGTTGAGGTCCACGGCATGTCTCGGGATGCATGCCCCACAGCATAGATCACCCCAATAGCATAGCGACCTCTACTCTCACATGCACAGGACTTGCCACATCTTCCCCCACCACCTATGCGGGATACATCAAATACACTCTCACTCAGATTCTTCACCGGATAGAGCGTAAAATCGACTCTTTTGCAACTGACCTAGCACATCTTAGACAGGACCTATCAATTCAGGCCATCCATACCCGCTCTCCCACCAACGAGAGCCTGAAATGGTCTCCTCCCTCAGACACACTGACGGCCTTACAAGGCACCCCCTGGACTTCCACTCCACTGTGCCGGCTGGCGCATAGGCCCCATCGTTCTCACTGCCCCCTATCTATACGGGAAGCTGTGGCTCTCAGCGAATCTTATCTCCCCAAGTCCCAGACTACTGTTCTCACCCCTCCCTCCACCATTCCAGTAATAATAGGCATTAACGGAACCCCTGTTATTACAAACTCGCCCAGACCTCCTGCCCAACTCACCACCATCCAGCCCTTACAATCTGCAATAGACAATCCCTGCCTGCTATCTTGCATGCTCGCCAACTGCAGATCGGCTGCAAAGACCCAGACCTTGGCACACAATCCCTCCACCATCCCAGTAATAGTGGGCATAAATAGATCCCACGTAACTACTGACTCGCCCAGACCCCCTGCTCAATTCACCACTATCCAGACTCTACAACTTGCAAAAGACATTCCCTCCGCTTTATCTTGCATGCTCGTCAACTGCAGATCGGCAGCTCAACACGCTACAGATATCGCTGAAACCTTACTCAGTGAGGGAATTGATATTGCTTTCCTCACGGAATCCTGGCTCAATGGCAACTCAAATGCCATACTTGATCTGCTTACCCCGCCTGGTTACTCCATCATAAGACAGGACAGCCTGAAAAGAACTGGTGGAGGTCTAGCCATAATCCACAAAGCTGAAATTCATCTATCCTTACTAAATAATACTGAATACTCGACTTACGAATACCTCGGCGTCGATGTTAAAGGTAATGGCTCTCCACCTATCAAATTACACACCATCTACCACCCTCCTGGGAATCGCGCCCTCTTAGCCGAAGAGTTATCGGACCTACTAACTCGGTTCTCCTTAACTGACACGAAGGACGTGTTTCTGGGAGACTTTAATTTACACTGGAACAACGCCGAAGACTCCACAGTCAGGCACCTCATGAACCTTCCAGAAATGAAAACCTAAATCAACTCTGCAATAAACCAACACATATCAAAGGTGCTACGCTTGACGTGATTATCACCAAAAATTAACTGGTCTGCCTTAGCGCCATCTTACCTATAGACTGGTCAGACCACCATCTCATACTGTTCAACATCGATACCTCCATCAAACCACACTTAAACTCATCAAATAAACCTAAGCAATGGACCAGAAACCTCAAACAAGTCCCTATTACGGACCTTGAAACCAAGATCTGTGAACAACTAAAATATCACCCTTTCTCGCATAACGTAAATGACCTGACCACCCACTTCAACACTGCTATAACAGAAGCTCTTGACTTAGTCGCACCTCTCAACTTAAAACAACTAAGATCAATTCAATCAAAATCTTGGTTCAACTCGGATCTCAACAATGATAGAAGACATCTTAGGCAAGCTGAAAGGACCTGGAGACAAAACTCCTCGTCAGTACATCTTACTTTACTCAGAACTGCAAGGATGACAAACAAGAAGCACATCTTCAGAGAAAAAGCCACCTTCTTCCGCAACCAACTTGACCATGCACAAAACAGGCCCAGAGAACTATTTAACATTGTCAAACGACAAACCACTTCTTCCTCCACACATGAAATTATAACCTCTAAGGAACGTTGTGAAGAAATTGCCAGTTTCTTCACAGACAAAATAATGAAAATGTATCAATCTTTCCTCCAAGTCACAACCCCACCCCCCTTACAACCAATCTGCTCTGACACTCCCTACACTACTCAGTCACTCCTCTGGACCTCGCCAAAGACAAAATGGCTCTAAATGGAACTAGTGGCAACCTTTTCAACATCCAATTGAAAAACAATGCCAATTGGTCGGTCTTCAAACCCATGACAGAACATGAGGTGTTCAATATTATTGCGAAACTAAAGCCCACTTCTCACACCAAGGATCCCCTGCTAAAATAGTACATAACCTTAACCACATTATCGCCCCATGTTGGACAAAAATCATCAATTCTTCTCTTGCCTCGGGTTGTGTACCAGATTCCCTTCAACTAGGTCAAATCACACCCATTCCCAAGAATCCCAGGGCTGACCCGAATGATCTCAACAACCTCAGACCTATCTCCAACCTACCGTTTCTAGCCAAAACTACGGAAAAATGTGTCTTACGACAACTCAACCGACATATTGAGGATTCCAACCTACTTGACTCCTTCCAATCAGGGTTCAGGAAAGGCTGTATCACAGAAACTGCCATGCTTAATATCACAGATGACATCCATAGATCCTTAGATGATGGTGATACATGCATACTTATCCTACTTGACTTATCAGCGGCCTTTGACACTGTAAACCACACAGCCGTACTGGAATCCTTGAAAATCTGCGCTGATATTAATGGCATTGTTTTAAAATGGTTCACTTCTCACCTTCAACACCGATCACAACAAATCAAAATCAAGTCTTGCCTCTCGAAACTCACACCGGTCTCTCTTGGCGTACCCCAGGGCTCAATCCTATCCCCGTCACTGTTCAATCTCTTCATGGAACCCCTTTCTATCATCCTGAAGCAAGCTGGGATCAAATTCCACCTCTATGCAGATGACACTCAACTCTACTACAAAATGAAATCTCCCAGAGACATCCGACATCTCAATGTCACACTGTGTAATATCCAATCGTGGTTTAACTCTAACCATCTAAAATTAAACCCCACCAAAACAGAAATTATCCTGTTCTCCCCCAAAAGTAACCACCTTCCTATCAAAGACTGGATCACTGACCTGAAGGCTCTAAATTGTACTCTCACTCTTTCCAATTTGGCTAAATCCTTAGGATTCACCGTGGATAAAGACTTGTCAATGAAGGAGCACATCAAAAACTCAGCCAAAGGAGCGATGTACACACTAAAACACCTTAAAAAATCAAACCATTCATTCCCTCGGATGACTTCCAACGGGTCGTTCAATCTCTGGTCCTCTCCAAACTGGACTACGGGAATGCTATCCTCACAGGGACCCCGAAATCGCACTTCGCTCCCCTCAGATCAGTACTAAACATGGCAGCCAGGCTCATAACAGATATTAAATGGTATGATCACATCACGCCTGCACTCAAGACCCTCAAATGACTTCCTATAGAAGGAAGATGCAATTTCAAGGCTGCCTGTATCACCCACAAAGCCATTCACTCACACACCCCAGAATATTTAGATAAACTCATAAAAGCAGGAAGAACCAGAGCACTGAGAAGCTCCAACATACTTCTTCTCATTCCTCCCAAACTAAAAAAGAAATCTACCCAGGCTCGCTCGTTCTCGGGTAACGCTCCTAGCATATGGAACTCTCTCCCGAAGGACTTATGATGAAACCCCTCCTTTACTGGCTTCAAAAGAGACCTTAAACGCCATCTCCTCAACAAATACTGGAACACTTGAACAATTCTTGACCTCGGTTCTATCAGTCTCTCTATTTGACCTGTTAAACTGCTGGCTGTTTACTTCAGTTTGCCTCTTTTTACCTTGAAGGTCGTTCTCTCACTGGACTCATAAGTGGCGACTTGCCCATAAGCAGTAACCGCCCTCAGGGCCTAGCTGCTGTCTGTGTACATATTGTATTCTACCCGCATTGCCTAATATTTCCATGTGTATTTATTGTTGGTTGTACATGAGCCTAAGATTGTTGCGCATCATTTACTAAGTGACTGGATTATTGCCTGTCTCTTGATTCTGTAAAGCGCTCTGATACCCCCGGTTCTAGCTAGCGCTATTTAAAATGTATAAATAATATGTTTTTCCTACAGCCTAAAAATCTCATTCAAGTCTACAGAATGAGTGGCTCTGTAATACACACACACTGAAGCACACAGTATATAAGCAGATATGTGCTGACAGTAATATTCTACTTACCATGTTTGATGTAGTGACCAGAGGAGAAACCTCGAGCGAGTCATGATGCCCTCCCCTCCCTCAACTAAAGTAACAAATTCCATCTTATGGTCTGTGGATCTGCACAGGTGGGTTATTCCATGCAGTTTTGTCATTTAGAGAGGTTTTGGATATGTGCTTGACCAGCGCACAGGGGGTAATCGGACGCATAACTCGTTAAATAGTCAAGCGGCCTTTAACACAATATTTTCCTTTGTTTAGTGATTTCAATACAGAATCCACCAGACAGCAACACTGTGATTTCTCAAGTTAGTTTTACAGTAGCATCGTAATAATGCTGAATTTTAACCTTCACCCTGCAGTAATAATTGTGTGCTTCTAAAGTGCACTTGCACTAAAGATCATATTTCAGTGGCCTACATCTATTTTCAGAAGCGTAGTGTAAACATACCTATATTATACATTTACCACAGCTTTTTGACGCATCTATTAATACAGGAAAGTATCCTGTTGCTAAACTGGCCAAAATTGTACAAACTTGGAAGTAGTAAGTAGTCAAAAAGTACAACCCAAAGACGGAAGCATTGTGTGGCAAAGGAAAGCCAGAATTCATATTTCGCTCTTCTATGATGACAACCACAAGATGGCGCCTCCTTCCAATGACACTGTAGCTGACCAATATTGCCCGGACGTAAACCAACTGGATTCTATTTTCATCCAAGTCCTAACGAGGCCCGTGGAGGTCAGGGATCGTAATGTACGGCTGTTTTTCAACTTACATCAAAATGTCACACCTGCAGTAGCATATACCATATTCGTATTATTTTTAGTAGTAGTAGTTGTATTATTTTGACTACAATGCAGTTGTGGAACCACAACTAAACAATTTTATTCTTCAGGCGTTTTTTTTTGTTGCTTATCCTACTCAAGGAAATGGCAGCTGGATTGGAAGGGGTACTAATGTAACAAGCATTGGCATAGCCAATAGGTATCGCCTTTGGGACTTTATAAGTGTTTAGCCATGCAGCACATTATCCCCACTCACATGCTCACACACTCCAACAACACATAGCATGCTGGGACCAGTAGGGCCAACCTTCTAAGAAGAAAAGTTAACAGGCGAGGCCTACTCTTGTTGGTTACAAATAACAGAACTGGAAGAAGCACATCATCAGACATGGGTCAACTTAAAATCTAAGCAGACTTCAGAAATAAACAAGCATTTGCAATGCAATAGGTCTCGCATTTGCGAGAGTTTAAGCTATTGGCATTGTAAATGACAATGCCTTTTATTTATCTGTTTTGATAATTAACACATAAATAAAAGGCATTGTCATTTACATTGCCAATAGCTCAAACACTTGTAAATGCGAGACCTATTTCACTTCAAAGAAGCAGCCGCCATTGTCCCGGGCTGCTTGGAAAGTGAAAGCGCGCATGGCGCACTGAATGTTTCAGGAAAGCATGTTGTGACTGCAGTAGGAGAAACTCATTAAAGAAAATAGTGCTTACAGACTAAATAAGACATACCGTGTAACAACAAAAGTAAAAGGGCCAGTCCTCAAGGGAGGTTCTAATGAAGACAAGGCGGTAATAAGGAGGGACTAACAAGCCTGTTAACGAATCAGAAGCCAGCATTTACTGAGGACAATGACACAAGCTAATGAAAAATATGGGCTGAGAGTGGGCGGGGCTTCAAGTCCATGCTCAAATACAGCATGCCTCGCAGAGCAGTGTATGCGCTGCCCAGGCTCGACCTACAAAAACGTGTTTTCCCTCTATGGGTTTGTACATGTAAGGAAGGTTTAAAATCATGTATTGTCCGACTGGTCAAGTTGTTAACCCCCCCATTCCATCTGTCCGCTACAGGTATAGAGGGACATGCAGAAACGCAAACTAAAAGAATTAGACATCTAAATGATTCGCTAAGTCTACGCTTATGTTATATATGTATAAATATATTTCCGCCAATTTTATCTGTGGCATTTTGTGTATCGGCCCTAAAAATCCTGTCTGGAGACACCACTGTTCAAAACTCAGATAAACAATTATAGTTAGTGGTAAACAAATTCCCGCAGCTGCCTGGAAGAAACAGTACATCAACTCCCACCAATATTCTGCAATACGCTGGGAACTTTCTTTACCTCTAAAGTTCCAAAAATGGACTACAACATCAGATGGCTATCGGATCTGATTATTGCCATGATTGCTTCCACTGATACTTGGTAGCAGAAGCCACGGACATTTTTCATAAAGTTAAATTTGGGTCGCTGGTGACATCTGTCTAGCATCTGTGCTTAAGCTACCAGCCAGTTCTCTTTGCCTCATTTATTTCAAAGTTAACCTGTCATTTGACAATGGTACTATCACGACAGCTTGTAAAAGTGGTGTAATGATACCTTTATTAAAAATTATCCTTTCTATAGTACAGGAACAAAAAACTGTTTTCCTATCAAACTTCTACTTTTCTTGCGAAGGTAATTGAAAGAGCTGTAGCTAATATATGGAGAATCATTAAGCATTAGACAGCTACCAAATGGATTTTTGTCCAGGATGAGGAACATAAACCTGGTTAACCATTTTTGTTGATAATATCAGAAAAATTATGGACCAGGTGAACGCAGAATGGCTAGGGTAACTTGGCATATGCGCAGCATTTAACACATTTGATCAAGGTATCTTATTATTTTGCCTTGAAGAAATTGGCATTCAAGGTCTGGTAACCAAATGACTTTCTGCCTTTCTCCAAGGTTGCACATAATCGGTCGGTTTTACCACCCTATAGATCAGACATTTCAGCAATGCAATGAGGTGCTCCCCAGGGCTCCTCTCATTCCCCCATATTATTAAAAATCTATGTCAAGCCCTTTCTCAACTAATGAGTTAATTTGGGTTCTCAACAGTTTCACGTGGTGTTGATATCCAAATCCTGATCCAGTAGATAAAAGTGGTTCCTTCTCTCTGATAAAATTCTAGGTTAGCTTTTCTTCGATTCAGGCACGGATGAGCAATAACTTTCTAAAACTTAGTGGCAACAAGATGGAAGTGCTTATAGGTGGGAAACGCTATAATGGAGGCTAGATTCATACTGGCTACAATGGTTATGGACACCAACTGATCAATCTTGTAGTCTACCCATTCCTTACCATTCATTTACATCATTGTCATTCTTCTTTGCTGCTTCCTAATTGGCCAGTGAGTGCCAGGCAGCACTTCCTTTTCTGTCTGTGAACCATGGACCAAGCACTGATTGATTCATCTTAAATAGTGTATGCCCGCTGCTTGCGCTGTGATTGAGGTACTATTTCTTCGTCTCTCCCAAGCCCCTTGTCGGTGGTGCTTCCTCAACCTCCAACCCACTCCTTCTCCATGTTGCTTCTTCCGCGCACACAACCCCACCACAACGTCCTAGAGAGTTATCATAGGGTCCTCGATTTTCAGCTCTGGAATATTTTTGGTTTAAACGTCCGTCAGTCTGTTCTGTTTGCCTCTTCTCACAACAAGGTGATCGTTACTCAATATCATTCTCTATCATAATTGAGTATCAAGCATACCTGCTATTCCTGTTTGGAAAATGCTTTTAACATTTGCAGCTCCACAACACTACCCGGCTCTATCTCCTTTATCCCCAACCGGTACAATATATGTTGCTCCCTCACCCAGTAGCCCCTCCTGGTCTAAAATGCACTTATTTATAAACAAACCACAGAATGCCACTCTACTCCACTCCACACAATGCCACTCCACCCCATTCCAATCCACACAATGCCACTCCATTTCTTATATTTTGCTGATGGCCTGACAGCTTATCCAATACTAAAATTGTACACAAACCATAACAAAACAATCCAAGCACTGACAAAGCTAAAATGCTGGCAGCCAACTCCCCACCTATTGACTTTGCCAATGCTTGTTTACAGCTGTGTACAGTTTATTATAAGTGTAATAATACCTTATGGACCACAGCGATGTATAGGTGTTACATAAACGTACGTAAGGAAAACGCTGAGACCGAGACAGCGCCGCACATTTGGACATAACTCCATGAGAGCATCAGAAATAGATTATCCCCACGGATTTGGCACCATACTCTGAAATACATGAGTTCTGTGGTAAATCTGGCGCGGTTGCCACATATCTGTCCTTGGAAAGTTCTGAGCGCTGCTGGAGTTAAACCGACATCCCGTTGTTTGGAACACAATCTCACACAGATACAACTATACAAAAAAACGCTGCTGCTCCTGAAGTATTTTCGTGCGTCATTAAGAACCCACTGCAAAGCAAACAAATAAACACAGCCCGGTTTTACTCCGTTTGGTGGGTCTGCGGGGACTCAGAGGCTGGACTGTAATGATAAAATAACAAGGCAGGCAGGCAGGATTTAGTGTCCCTAAAACTGACTGAAACAAAGTTCATTTGGAAGAGGGGTGCCGAACAATGCGCGTCTGGAGCTAGAGCCGAGAGTAGTGAAGCCCTACACAGATCTGCCAGGGAGATGCTGGCGCGGATAAACACACTGACACCAGACGAGCCACCCCACGGCAGAGGGCACAGGGCAGAGCCCACATCTGCAGCTCTGGGGGGCTTTTAAGAACAGGAAATGCCACGCCGAGAGACTGCGAGGCAAATGAGAGGGCAGAGCCAAGGAGTTCTCAGACAAAGGCTGTATTACTCATGTCCGAGAGCGGTCTGCCAGTTTTACATCCCGTGACGAGCAGGGCTGGAACGGGCTGCTGCGAAACCAAGAGATGGCCAGACAGGCAGGAGCACTAATGTCAGGCAAGAAAGAGATATGTCTAAGCGGCCACATCTGCAGCCTTTTGGAACTTGAGAACCAGGTTTGAGCTCAACATCCTGTGATTCCGGGCGAAATGCTTAATCTCCAAGTGCCTAAAAAAGAAGGAATCTGATCCTTTTGTAATGTAGTTGGATGCTCATGTAAGTCGCACGCGCTATATAAAACTGAAAAAATAAAAAGTCAGGTTTCCTTGTGAGTGACTCTAACCCAACCCTACCGACAAAGGGGCTCCAGACCATCTTGTGTCTGTGTGTGTTTATAGGTGCTGGACTATTCTGTCTCGGTGCCGTTATTAGGTACTATTGGGTTCAGTCTCAAACTATCGGCCTTTCACAGGAACCGACTGAGCCTTTTGTCCCCAAACCAACAGAACAGTGAACGACACCTGCCTGTACCTTTCCTGTCCATTCCCTCGCGCTCTTCAAAGACACCGGTGTGTCCTTTTCCTGCCTCTTCCCTACAAAACATTAATAAGCAGTACGGTGTCCTGTAGACGCCAGCCTGTCCCTTCTCTGCCCGTGTTCCAGCATAGCAGACCTTCCAGTGGCACCGGCCTGCCCTGTCTATATCACAGCCAGAGACACCAGTGTGTCCTTTTCGTACCACGGGCCTAACGGTCTTTCAGAGGCAGGGCATGTCCTGTCTCTGACCAGCCCTACTTTATTACTGGCCTGTCAGAAAGACCCTGTCTAGACATACTCTGTCTCGGTCCTGACCCATCGTATGTCAGAGGCACCTACGCGTTCTTTCTCTACCCCGGCCCATCAGGGTTTCAGACATACTGGCCTGTCCCTACTCTAGCCTAGCCATGCTCTGCCGGACATCCACATGCTCCAGCCTGTCCTGTCTCTGTCCCAGCCCTTTCGAACCTGACTGTCAGGGATTCCGGCCTATCGTGTCACTGCCCACCCACCACCTACCGGCCGTCCAGAGGCACGCACTATTGTGCCCTTGCTTTACCCCGGCCCTACCGGCCTTTCAGAGGCACCGGCCAGTCTGAATACCTGGCACATTTTCTGTAGGCATACAGCCCTGAGGAGCGTGCCAGTATCCGTGCAAACAATAGCATCATCTGCTTCTACAAACAAGCCCATGGAGCGTGCGAGGAGGCACAGAAAAAAGCGCCTACAACTACTGCCCAGCCACCTACATGGTCAGACAAGCCCGAGCCGTTCTGGAAGCCTTCTCCGGGCCGCTCTCAGCGCGACCCGGAAGTCAGGCAACCTTGCCTGGGACATGGGCGGGGCATGGAGCGAGCGGCCGGAAGTGTCCGGGGCTCCCGTGAGCTGAGGGAGCCCCGCGTGTTGCAGCCCGCATGTAGGAGAAGCGCAGCGGAAGCCCACCCCACACTGGCAAGCCGTAGAGGGAAGTCAGAGTGACCGGGTGAAGAGGCGAGTCCCCCCTGACATCGAGGAGACCAGCCGGGGAGCAGCGCAGAGTCCCCACAAGAGCCGGTGAGTGGGGCGCGCCGCGCTTGGACAGGAGATGTGCACGCATATGGTGCGAGCAGGTGTTGTGATATCGCCGCGAGCCGTACGCGTGCACATCTCCTGTCTGTTAAGCTTCGGCACAGACAGTTGATGTGCACGCGTACGGCTTGCGGCGTTATTACAACTCCTGCTCGCACCATATGCGTACACAGCTCCGGTACAGGCCTTGCCATACGCGTGCACATGTCCTGTCCCCCTTCCGAGCCAAGTCGACAACAATAGATCTCGCATAGCGAGCAGCGCAAAGCGCTGCATCGCTAGGCAAGACCTAAAAAACTGTCTAAAACTGTCAACAACCACAGATGCTAATTGCCCTGTTGGTGCTAGTGTAGTGCAGTGAGGGGCAAAGATGCTCGAAGGGTGGTTAAATAGCAATTGTAGTGTCAGTAGATGAAGGTTCTCAGGCTAATCGAGGCTGTCATATCCCCACAGAAGGTAGCATTCTAAGCCCTAGCTGATTTGCAGCTGAGTCCATACATGTATGCAGCACAGTATTGCGCTACCCTGGAGAACATATCATGCACAGCCTCAAAAGACAGCGTGGGTCAATCTGATGAACACACATGGCACTAGTGCGTGTGATAGTGTGGAAATATTTAACAACTCCGGGGGTGGGATCGTAGGCCGGATTGCAGGCTGCTCTTCTCACTGAAGGAGGAAGTGTCCCTCATGCGAGCTAGTAGCCAGTGACTCAATGGCTATATATTCCTTCTCGGATTTCAGCACTGGCTCATCATGCGCGATGTACATACCACACACATACATTTTCAGAACTCACTAAAAGTAAAGAGGAGACTGACTTCTCAGTGATGGGCCCAACCACCCCCAGCGCATTCACAATGCCCCTGCTTATTCAGGATAAACCAAAGAACCCGCCTTTTCAGGCAGCCAAGTCTCGACATGGGGAAACTCCATAGCATTGTAGCCCACCCCAGGCCCGTCAGACAAGTAGTAAATGCCCAAACAAAAGATCCTCAATGCCGAAACCAAATGAAGCACCCTTACTTCCGCCAACAGGCTGCAAATGCCTTGCACACCAAAATTAGGCATTGTAATGATTTATGGTGACTCATTACCTATACCACACGAGTGCAATGCAATATCTGGCTAAATGTAACCCCATCAGCCAACATCAAAATTTAGAGCAACTTTACCCCGCTCACACCCCTGATCTCTCTCTGAAAGTGCTTAGAGGCAATGTAGTAACGCTTTTCGTGTTATATAAACAAATAAACACAAGTAACTTTGGCTATCGTCCTTGACAGCCAGGCATTATATCCTTCCATTCTGTATAACATATTAGTACTTAGCATTTTACATTTTTGTGTGATTGTTTATCCTGAGAACTGTCTGTTTTACATTCTTCTGGATTTGTTTTTAAGTAATGTGTGTCTTTTCATATAGTCTATTGTAATGTTTTCTTTTTCTAAACATGTGTTTCCTTTCTTAAACACAATTGAGGTTAAATTGATATTGCATTGCGACGTTTTGAATATCTTTACATTATATACTTGTATTTTTTTTTTTTTATTTCAAGTGTTTTTATTTAAAAAAAATTGTATAAACAAGTACATTCGCATTTCCGTTATGGGGTACCAGCCAGACATGGTTGTATTTGCAATAGATCCAGGTATTTGGTAAGCGTGTCTCGCTGGGTCCCTATACATTGATTTACTAGGAAGTTAAGGACAGAATCCAAGAGAGATAGAGGATAGGAAAGAGAGGGTGGAGAGAGAGTGGAGATACAAGAGGTGTACTATAGCAGTGCGTCGATTCTGGGTTTATAGCCTTATGAGGGAGACCCCCCCCCAGTGTTCTCACGGGGGTTCATAGGAGTCCAGATATGTGTCGAGCGACTTCCACATCCCCCTAGTGGTAGGTCTCCAGGGTGAGTTTTGTAGGGCCATGTTGTCTGCGCCTCTAAGGTACGTCACCCAATTAACCCATCCTTTGTATGATGTCTTAGCGATGTCCTTCCAGTTGTTCACGACCATTTTCACTGCTGCGGTTAGCAGGAGATCTAGCAGGTCCCTGTCATGTTGTGAGTCAAGTCCTGTGGTCAGAAATGCGGTGGTGAGGGAAGAGAATTCTGGGCTTAGAGTGCATCCCAGCGCGTTTTTTATGAAATCAAAGACTTTCCCTCAGAATATTTTAAGTTTGGGGCAGTAGAAGATGAGGTGTGCTAGATCCCCCGCTCCGTTCCCGCAATTCCAGCATAGGTCGTTTTCTCTGAGACCTAGTGAGGCTAAACGGGCAGGGGTCCAGTATGTCTTGTGGAGTAGCCAAAATTTTGTTTGTGATAGGACTGGGGTGATTTTATTCCGTGAGGGGGAGGCCCAGAGCAGAGCTAATTCTTTTTGTCTAATGAATTGTTGCTTTGGTTTACCCAGTATTTGGTAGTTTTATCATTAAGTTTGGTTGTATTTGGGCGCAGGAGTTTATAAAGGTGTGATACTTGGTGCCCTATTTTGTTGATTGTCGTCATATACTGCATAATTGACGGTTTGGTTGTTGATAGTTTGGCTTTTGTTAGGGCCGTCTTGATTTTTAGGAAATTGTAAAATTCTGTGTCTGGTAGGTTGTGTCTATCTTTTAGTGTGGCGAATGTGATGGGATGGCCCTCTTCCTCTAGTTGGGCTGGGTGGGAGATGCCTTTCATCATCCATGTGACGAGGGCCAGTGATTTCCCTTTGTATTTGATCTTACTGTTGGTCCAGAGAGATTCCCATTTCGAGTTCTTTACACTGTTCTCCATTTTTTTGTCTATTTTGAGTAGGGCAATTTTTGTGTTTTTGAAGATTGGGCTGGATACGTGCGTGTGTTTATTAGCTGTTAGTAGTATTAGCGGGTTGAGGTTGTTTAGTATGGTTCTCTCAACTAGTAGCCATACCGGTGTGTAGCCTTGGGGGGTGACACCCAGTAGGCCCCTTGTTTTGCTAGGAACGCATATTGGAAAGTTCTATAGTCTGCCAGGTTTAGTCCTCCCCAGCCTTTTTTCTAGTCTTAGGTTTTTTAAACTAATCCGTGCCTTCTTTCCCCGCCATAGGAATTTACTAATCAGGATGTCCACTTTATGGTAACATGCTCAGCAGGTAATTGATCATTGGGGTGATCATCATTTTGATCGTTTCTATTCTGCCCCACCAGGTTATAAATTTGGGGGACCAGGCCTCCACGTGTTTCTTTATTTTCTCTAACATTAGTTTCTCATTTTGGTCTAATGTAGATATGATGTCATTCCCAAAGTAGATCCCTAGGTATTTGATGAACCCTGTTTGCCAGGTCAGGCCCGACCCTCCTAGGGTGTCTCTAATGGTGTGCATGTTGAGGGGTTTGCACTCGGACTTCTCCCTGTTGAGTTTATATCCTGAATGCCTTGAGTAAATCTCTATGGTATCTATCAGGGCCTCTATAGAGGTCTTAGGTTGCTCTGTCACTATGAGAATGTCGTCCGCATAGGCGGCTAGTTTTATTTCCACGTCGTTAATTGTGATCCCTTTTATTTCCGTGTTGGATTTGATGTCACTGATCAAGGGCTCCAGAGCTAGTAGGAATAGTGAGGGTGACAGGGGGCACCCCTGTCTAGTGCCTCGTTGTAGTGTGAGTGCTTCAGAGAGTGATCCATTAATGCCAATGCGTGCTCTTGGGTTCCTGTATAGTGGCATAACCTTCCGTATGTATCCTTCCCCTAGGTTGAAAGTCTGCATGCATTGTTCCAGGAAGGCCCATGAGACTCTGTCAAAGGCCTTCTCGGCATCTAGTGTAATCGCCACAGCTGGCTCTGCCAGTTTAGCGGTGTGCTCTAGAGTGTGGCAGAGGAGTCTTGTGTTGTCATTAGCCATACGGTTCTTTAGGAAGCCTACCTGTGAGTTGCTTATCAAGTTGGACAGGACAGGGTTTAGTCTTGTTGCCAGGATTTTTGCATATATTTTACAGTCCACATTAATTAAGGATATGGGTCTGTAATTCCTGGTCAGTTGTTCGTCCTTGCCTTCCTTTGGAATGACAATTATATTGGCCTCAGACATGGATTGTGATATCAGTCCCTTTTCCGCACAGTTGTTGAACACCTTTTTCATGGTGGGTTTTAGGTGGTCTAGAAAGGACTTGTAGAATGTGGCTGTGTACCCGTCTGGACCTGGGGCTTTGTTGTCCTTCATTGCCTTAACTGCCATTTCAATCTCAGCCGTACTAATCTCTTGCTCTAGTCTCTGTGCTTCAATATTGGATAGTTTGGGGAGGCCGAGTCTGCTAAGGTATTTTTTGCACTCCTCCAGGTCTAAGGTCTGGTTGTCTTTGTAGAGATCCTGGTAAAAGTCTTGGAAGGTTTTTAATATATCTTTGTGTCTTGTGTGGGTTTTGTTGTTTGTGTCCGTGATAGACGAGATGGTAACCTGATTGCGTTTGTGCTTCAGGTATGAGGCTAGGAGCTTCCCTGCTCTGTTCGCTTCGCAAAGGTTAATGGCCTTGTACTTGTTGACCCATAGTCCGGCCCTTTTGCTCAGGATTTTGTTGTATTCGTACTTTTTCCTGGTTAGTTGTGTTAGGGTTGTAGTGTCGTGCGTGTCTCTGGATTGTGCCGTTTCTAACTTTTTGATGTCTTGCTCGAGGTGGGTCAGCTGTAAGTTGGTGTTTTTGTTAATTTTGGATTTGATTTCGATTATTGTACCTCTGGCTGTCGCCTTGAGTGCGTCCCATAAGGTATTAGCATCGGTCTCCTCAGTGTCATTGTGTCTGAGGTAATCTTTTATGGCCTCCTCAATTTTGTTTTTGTTAGCTGGGTCGGCCAAGACGTCACTATTAAAACGCCACCTACGGGGTATGTCCTTGTTGTGGCACCCGCTCAGTTTTAGGGTGATGCACGAGTGGTCTGATACTAGCCTAGGCTCTATCTCAGTATGCTCCATCAGGTGTGTGTGTGGGCCTGTGATTAGTATGTAGTCTATCCTGCTGTATGAGTTGTGTGGGTTGGAGTAGAAGGTGTAGTCTCTAGTGTCTGGGTGTTGGAGTCGCCATGGGTCTTTGAGGTTGAATTTGGAGCAGATGTTCTTTAGGGTGGCGTGTGCGTTTGTGGGCTGGGAGTGGTAGGTTGACTGCCTGTCCAGTGTATGGTCCAGAGGAATATTAAAGTCCCCCGCCACCACCATAAGGTCGTCCTGTGGGAGGCTGCCAAGTTTGTGCGAAACCTCCTCCCAGAATACGGGGTGGTCTTTGTTGGGGCCGTAAATGTTGGTAACATGGATGCGCTCCTCCCCCCTTTTAAGGCATGTTAGCAAGAGCCTTCCTGCCTCGTCGTGATGCTGCGATTCTATTGTTAGGTTGGAGTTTTTAGATACCAGTGTAATCACCCCGCCTTTCTTCCCAATTGCCGGTGAACATGCTGCCTGTGATATCCAGTTTGCTTTCATTAGTTTGAAATCATCCTGGGATAGTTTGGCTTCCTGTAAAAGGACCACATCCCCCTTACGTTTAGCGAGGTAGTCGAATATCTTTTTGCGTTTGATGGGGTGATTGAGTCCCTTGACATTAAGTGATACTATCTTTAGGTCGGACGCCAGGTTAAGGTTGCTGGTGGGTGCCATTATCTATGGTGTGTGATCTCTGGTAGACCTGGTCCGTGCCCTCTAGTGCCAGTTATCTGATGTAGGACTGGTTTCTGTTCCGTGTATATCTCAGCCTTCGACCTACTGCTCCTGTGTATGATTCGGGACAGTGTGTAACCTCTTGTAGTGATATGTGGGTGTAAGGGTATGAAAATAGAGTAGGTGATAGTGATAATAAAGAGAGAAGGAAAAGACAGAAAAAAAAGGAAAACATTGCCCCCCCCTCGCCCCCTCCCCTCCCACCCCCCTTACATAAAAACATTGTATGCTGAACGTGCGACGACAGGGTCGCCGTTCCGTCTCCCTGGGAGTTGTTAGTTATTTGTCTGAGCTTTGCCATGTTGAGGGTTGCACCATTGCAGTTGTTGTACAGTCTTTTTACCGTCTTTTTACCATGCCAAAGTTTGTGTTAGTTTGTGTTTGTGCTATTTTTCCCACCCCTTCCCCTCACTCTCTTATGTCTCCCCGACAGTAGGGTTGGATAAAAAAAAAAGGATATGATGGTACTGTTCATTTCGGTGCGAGGTGTTGGCGCAGTTCTTGCATTGCTTGCTGTTGCACTTGTGTTGGCACCGTCTCCTCTTGGTGTTGGGTAGAGAGCTCCATCAGGGTAGTTGTTGCTGCGGTTGTAGCGGTATTCTGTTTTCTTGCTTGTCGTCCCCCTTGTGGTGAGTGTTCCTATCAGCGCTGCAGTTTCGACTGTGGTTAGTTTATGTCATCATTTTGTACCCCTTTTGCCCTTTCCGGGCCATCGAGGTGTTCTAGGTTGTTAGTGTCTGCTAGTAACGCCTAGCTAGCGATTGAGGTAGATACGGTAGGTTGAGGTAGATACGGTTGCTTTATTCTGCGTTGTGAGAGTTCCTTTGCGGGAGTTTCCGTGGACCGGTCCGTTCACTCACTCGCTCGCCCTCGGCTCCGGTGAGGCTCTTCTCTTACTGGTACCCGCTGGTGAGGTCTCCATTACCTGTGTAGTTGGCTCCTCCAGGTATCGGCCTAGTTCTTTTGGGTCATCGAAGATACGGCTGCGTCCATTGTCGTTTATCCGGAATTTAGCCGGCCCTATGAATGAGAACAGAATGTTTTTCTTCCTCATTTTTTCGCGTAGGGCCAGGAAGCCCTTTCTAGTGTCCACTGTGGCCTTAGAGTAGTCCTGCGTGAGGATTATCTTCTGCCCATTCCACGTGATCTGTTGGTTTTTTCGTGCAAAACTGAAGATGGCTTCTGTCTGTTGTGTTCTCAGCGGTTTGCATATTATTGGGCGAGCTCCGGTTTTTGTTGCGGATCTGAAGGTGGGGACTCTATAGGCTCTATCTAGCTCGAAGGGGTGGTCAAATTTGAGGTTTGTGATTTTCGGTATCATGTCCTCCAGGAATGTCAGGCAGGACCCCGCTTTCTCTTCTGCCCCCTCCGGGATGCCTAGGATTCTTATGTTCCCCCATCTATTTCTGTCTTCCAACTCCGCCGTTTGTTTCTGGAGTGATGCTGTAGCCTTGGTTAAGTCTTTTAGTTCCTTGCTTACTAGCCGGACTGTATCCTCAATGTCGCTTATTCTTTGCTCCGTTGCGGATATTCTGTCGTTTGTTGCATGCATGTCCGCTCTGCCAGCTCCAGTTTTATTGCGTCTGTGGACTGTTTTGTGGTTTTGGCCAGATCATGAACCTCCGCCAGTTTCTTTAGAATCATCTCCAGTGTGCTGTTGATGTCTGGTTTCTGCTTGATAGGAGAGTCCGATGGTATGGATTCACTTCTGTTTTTTTTTAGCTGTTGCTGAATTCTTGCCTCGCTCCCAGCCATGTTTGTTGACCTCCTTTTAGCTCTTTGTGCTGTGATCTGCGTACTGTTTTCTCGCGTTATCTTGGTCTTTCCTTGTGACTGGTGGGTTGTTTAGCTTCCACCGCTGGGTTAGATGATTGTTAGACGATCGTTTCCCTTAGTTTCTTCCTTATTCGTTGGGCACCTGCTATGCCTGAGCGGTTATTGTGGTGGGTGTTATCCTTGCGGTGAGCCCGTTTGCACTCTAGGCTGGAGGTTTACAACTGGCTGACCCGCAGGGTTCTGTCCGAGTTCGACTTCTCTGACTCCTCTGATTAGCAACCCCTCCCGTCTCCTACCTCCGTTCCTTGTCCGTTCCTTGTCCACTGATCATAGCCCGTCAGTAGGGGTGTCTGTTATCGTTACTTCCAGATGTTAGCCTTTGTTGTCAGCCCTTGTCGTGGGAACTCCTCATCTGAATGTGTGTTTGTTTGGTTTTGACGGACACTCTTGTTGTATACTTTATAGGGTGTCCATAAACGGGCTTTTCTAGAATCATGTCCTTATATAGGCACAATTCGCCTTGCCCTTATATAGGCATAAAATCCCTGACCTTATTTAGGCATAAACCATGCACTCCAAATACAGGCATGGATTCCGGCATCCGTCCACCCTAGCGTCTCAACGAGTCCATGAAAAAAACAGACCCTTAGGCTGCGGGAGTTTCCCTTGCCCAGGACTATTGATTTCTTCAAGGACTCATATATTATGCATGAACCATTATTCCTTAGGGGTTCATTCATGACGTCTTTCGCTGCCCAACTCACGTCAATGCTAAAATTTTCAGGTATAAATATACCTTCCCAAACCCCTGTAAATCAGAGGAGACCTCGACTTCAGAGGAGCCCGATTCCCGGCCGGACGCACTGAGAAGACGCTGTCATTCCTGCACGCAGAGAGTCCAGCTTCCAGTGATCTAACTTCCCTTGCGGGGTGTTGGAGTTCGAGTCCGGAAAGAGATTCCTACCTCTCTCATTCTTCAGGTATGGAGCAGACTAGAACCTAGAGGGACTCTTGGCATATTAGACTCTTGGCATACTAGGCGTAACATACTCTTAGTATACTCTAGTCAGGAATACATCACCTACTTCTACTTCTCCCTACACCTAGGATAGGTTAGGAACACTGGGGTAGAACTAGGCTAGAAACGCATCGTATGAGTACTCGCATTTTTAGGCTGTGTCATTTTATGTAAATGCATATATGCTAAAAAGATAATGCTAACGCAGTATTATTTATTTCTACTGCTCACTCTGTACATTATTTATCTCGCATATTGTCTTGTGATCGTAACAGCACATCTAACTTACAACAGAAACAAGACTGTTCAATAAACCTTTTTATTGAAACGCCCGTCTGTTATTTCTGTGTAACTTTGAGAATAACTGAACCATGCATGACTGAGCTGAGTGAAATAGTTATCTATTGTTTCTACGACTCTGGGACACGTCCTGATTCTGTAAGGGAAACACAGTGGTCATGTTTTGCGGCTGCCAGAAACTACTCCCTTCTTGTCGTCAAGAAGTTTCTAGTGGCCTCTGAGCTAGCTGGCACAAGTAATTAAGTTTAATATACTCGATAGGGACATACCGACCTTAGTCCTATGTCAAACCTATAGGATATATTATTCCAATGCGCAGAGCCTATTAGGGAAATAGGAGCTACACTACATGGCGCCCAACGGTTTGGTAAGGCAGTAATTCAACGTTAGATACTGAGTAACTCAGCTGTGCATCTCTTCTTTTTCTCTCAGAGACCCCTACCCATATACTCCTAAAGACGTCTGGAGTGGGCAGGGTTAAGTATACGCCACGGCTACATAGGGCAGAACCCTATATATTAGCTATTTGGTTTGCTCAACGTTGAAGGATACAGTGTTCCACAATATTGTGCACCTTATCTTTGTTTCCTTGAAACTTGTTCTACATTTTTCATAAAACAAAATGTCCTTAAACGGGGACAATCCCGCCGGAAACGGTGGAGCTGCGGATGATCCAGCCCAGCCAGCATTTTTTAACAACACCGGTTTAAATGAAACCGAGGAGGGTGTCATCGACATCGCTCCAAACTTAAGAAGAGCCATTACTCTAAAACTTATAAAACATGGCCTATCACCGAGAGGAGGTAGAGCAGTTTTCGTGATAGAGGCACATGAATCCTTTCAGACAGAGGTATTCTATTCATGGGTAATATTTCCTGAATCCAATTCAGTAACACACTGTTTCACTTCTACAAAGAAGATGAACCACCAGAGGAATACATTCCTTTCGAGGATATAGAAATTCCATTAACATACCAAGAGCATCAGCTCTGGTTTAAAGGCGCCCTAAAACATCACAAAAATATAACCAGGCTCGGTCCACTAGGTAGACCAGGAGCAACATGGCCGATTCTAGCCGGCTACACACCTCATCCCGACATAGAAATAATGTCAGATGAGGAACTGCTTACTCAACTCACAGAGTTAATAAAAATCTACAGACAATTGGTTCAATATGTCATGCGGACTTTTACAGTCCAACCACCATTAACACTTCCAAATCAAACCCCTCAACAGGGGAATACTCTAAAAATTACACCACAGACTCTATACGCAGTAAAATGCCCACTAAGCGTGAGCAAATCCCGTTTTGGATAGCTCAAAAAATTACTAAAATCGAAGCAGTATTTCCAAATACTAGCCCACATGAGAAACACAGAATCCTAACCATTAGTTTACCAATGGGGATCACACCACAACTGGAAGACTGCACCACTTGGGGCTCAGTCTTTGCTGCCATCTACACTAAAACACACGGCATTCCGTCAATTGCGGTAATACCTGATGTCCTAAAACAAATTCAAAACGAATACGGGGCAGAGCCTGCTTTAAATTTAGGTATGAAATTACTGAAAAATTTCGACCAGGTCTCAACAATAATATTATCAAATATTAAAGGGGAGGCAGCAGCAGTGGCGATCCGACAAAAATTAAGGGAATTTGATGTTACAGAACATCAAACAGAGCTACCCAGAATTATAGAACAATCCTATGCAGAATTAGGCAGAGATAGTTTGGGTGGGAGACCAGTTAAACCAAAACTATCTGAAAGTCCTGAGAAGGACTCAATTAAACAAACTCCTACATCTTCTAAAAAGAAGTGGGAGACTAATAAACAAAATTCAAATGAGAAAAGGTCTCAATCCCGAGGTAGGTCTCCTCAAAAGGAGCCCTCTGAAAGGAGGTATAACCTCAGGAATAGGGATAATTTGAGAAAACCTGATAGGTATCAAGACACTGATACACGTTCCTCTCGTCCCTTTCAGGTCTCATCACAGACTTCGGAAAGAAGAGGACGAACAGAACATAGAGAAGAACGCGTGAAATCGAAAGACGACAAACACGCTCCAAAAACTAAAGCAAAACCTCAATTCTCCAAAAAGAAAGTCGCAGGTCTAATAGTAAGACATGCCGAGAATTCTGAGAACGCAACTCAAGAACGGAGAATGGGCTCAGACAATGCTGGACAGTGCAGCAGAAGTCACAATAGCTCGCCAGAACCTGATGGAACTTCTGGAGATAGTGGACTTGAATGAGTACATTACAGTAGAAACTGTAGACACCAGGGTTAGTGCTCCACAAAAGTTATATGATATAACACTCCGGATGGAGGGAGACAAACCTAGACAGGTTAAAGCACTCTTTTGGGAAAAACTATCAAAGGGTTATGACATACTTCTAGCAGAAAAAGACTGGCCACCACAATTTGTCAGGGAGTGCCCACACGGCGAGGACATGATTATGCCTGCCTTCTCCAATCACATTCCAATTCACTTAAAATATACATATGCCAGAAAATGGGCAGTGGCCCAGGCTCCAGCATTATATAAAAATCATGTAGGATGGGATGAGGACTCACCTCACCATAAAATAAATCTGAAACATGAACCAACTGCACAGAGGCAGTATCAGATTAAGCAAGAAGCTAAAAAACAGGTCAGGGAGATCTTAGATCAACTTGAATATCAAGGGGTGATTGAAACATGCACCTCCTCCATGAACAATCATTTGTTTCCTGTCTCCAAACCAGACAATACATATCGTCTAGTTTTGGACTACAGACACCTAAATACTTGTTCTAAAACTTTTGCAGTGCAAAATGCACACAGCACAGCATTAATGAATAACATTGTGCGTAAAAAATACAAAACAACATTAGACATCTCAAATGGTTTCTTTTGTCAAAACATAGCACCTGAAAGCAGGTACTTAACGGCATTCTCCATAATGGGGACCCAGCGTCACTTTTGTCGACTCCCACAAGGGTTCAAGAACAGCCCAGGTTTATTCTCAGCGAGGGTAACGGAGTTACTACAAATCTATGACAACGAGGCATTGTCCTATGTCCTATGTCGATGACATCTATCTGACAGACGATGACTTGGACAAACACTTGAACAGGGTGAGCACCATTATATTGGGATTCGCCTCTGAGGGCTACAAGTTCAACTTTAAAAAGTCCCGAATTGCCCATCTCAATGTCCTATTTTTGGGATATGAGCTTTCAAGTGAAGGCAAGAGCTTGGCAGCTAACTTTCTAGAGAAATGTGCACTGCTCCAACCTCCAAAGACGCTAAAAAACTTACAATCAATACTGGGATTCCTAAATTTTGGAAGAACATACATTCTAAACTATGCAGAAAGGGTTAAACCTCTCTACGCATTAATCAAACCTGATTTTTCAATCAAAAACTGGACACAGGAACACACAGAAATCTTGCGTTCACTCCAAGCTAACATGTTAGCAACAAACCACTTACAAACACGCGTAAGTCAAAGAAATTTGGTGATTCGAATAATTTCGGGTCAATGTGGATTCACCTACTTAACCTTCAATGAGGGTGAGAAAGTACCAATCGCATACAAATCCCATTTGTACACACAAGCGGAAATGCGCTTCAGTTCAACTGAAAAAATTCTAACAGCAGTTCAAACAGCTGTAGCAAAAGAAAGAGCCTTAGCCCAAGGGAAACGCATAATTGTCGTTACCCCAGTACCAGCTTTAGAAGCGGTCACAAAAGCAAGCATTCCAAATGCTAAAGCACTACATCCGAGATGGATACAATGGGTTAATTCTCTTGCTGCACCTGATGTTGAATATGTTTTTGATCCAGATTTAAAAACACAAGCATTTCTCCAGTATGAACAAGAATGTCCTCTGCCCACTGAGATTCTGCCTCTCGATCAGTATGAATTCGTAATTTACACTGACGGATCCGCACAGCCCGCAACTGGGAGTAAGCAAGCTTACAGTGCAGCGTGTGCTATCGTTAAAGGTCGCATGCGAGATGGCATCTTCAGACCTATGGTCACAAAAACTCAATCACTAGGTGATTGTACAGCTCAGCGAGCTGAACTACAAGCATTCAAACTGGCACTTGAGAGTACGGATCGAGAATTCCTCACACTAATCGTGTGCGATTCCTTTTACTGTGTTCAGTCGTATAATGACTATATACGAACCTGGCTTGAAAATGGTTTCAAAGATGCGAAAGGTGGCACAATAAAGCACAAACTGCTTTAGGAACAAGTAGTTCAGTTGAAAAACGAACTACCAAAGGCTCACGTGATTCACACACTGAGTCATCAGCGTGATGGCGTTCACGTTGCAGGGAATTCATTGGCTGACGAAGCCGCAAAGGGGGCTGTGCAGACGGCTTCCGTAGCTGCGATCACTCGTTCAAAAACAAAAATAGACGGTGAGATAATGTTAGCTGTCAATGCTTCAAGCAAAGGCAGCAGTGCAGCGTTACCAAAAAAGTTTCCACTCAAGTACTCTTATGTACTTGATGCGAACAACGTTCCTTTTGCTCGAATCCCTGGAGTGGGGGATAGGGTGATTCCAAACATGGAACGAAGAGCAGCCTTGATTTATGAAACTCATTTGGGGGAGGGTCTGTCACATCAAGGGATCTCAAACACAATTTTGAAATTAAAAGAGATGTACTGGTGGCCTGGAATGAATACACACATTCACATATTTATCAACAACTGCTTAGACTGTAAATTACAGCGAGAGAGCCACCAGACACCATGCTGCGAATGCGGCAGCCCAGTACAGACACCACTGTTAGACAGCATTAGGCTATCTACTCGCCGGCGTCCCACTGGACAAAGGCATTCCCGCAAATACTAAATCTAGGTTCCTATGGTTATGGCCTCAGCGCTCGGCTGACGCTCGAACTGTTATAAAAGATTTGCGAGTCTTTATCGGCACATACGCATTAGGCACGCTACATTCTGACCAGGGTCCTGCGTTTAGCTCTAGGGCTTACAAGGAGGCCATGGCCAGTCTGGGCGTTGCATTGCGGTACTCCTCTCCATCCCATCCTGAGGGAAATTCTGTTGTGGAAAGGAAAAACCGGGACATAAAGCAGTCTATAACAGCTAGGGTATTAGGTTCGGGTGATGGGTGGGTCAAACACCTCAATAGCGTACAGCGCGCTCTCAACAATCTGCCAAGAAGTTCTCTAGGGGGGTCACTCCATATGAAGTCCTATTTGGGACAAGAATGTGGGTTCCAGACTTAGAACACGTAGGCACAGTGGTGGAAAATAAAGCATTTAATATCAAAGATCGTTTGGCTGTTTTACAGGAGCTTAACAAATTAAGAACGAAACAAAGCAACGTCTCCCTACAGCCAACCACCACTGGGGAAATATCGGCGGTCCCAGCAAGGCCTGTCTGGATTCCGAAAGTCGGGGATCTAGTCAGAGAAAAAATTGCGGACAAGAAGGAATTTGGACCTTCTTACAGACAACCGGTACCTGTTCTAGCAGTTCAAGGAACAAGAACAGTACTTCTGCCGCCCCTTGCTGGAAGAAAGGAGAAAAGATTTGTGTCCATCGACCTCATCAAACCACAACATGTGGCCAATACTAAGCAGTAGGCCTCGTGGACTCCGACCTAGTAGCAGACTCACTCCTCTCGCTACTATTCAAGAGGTTCAGACTGAAAGACTGATCACAATCGAGAATTCAGCTGTAACAAATGAAGGACTAAGCAACCAAGCTATGGAACTCATCCCTCTTGACAACCAATTAACAGTTCGTCCAAATACACCGGTCTACACCAACGTGACACGTGAAGAACTGTCTCCTGTGATTTCAACAAATCCTGATGCAATTCCAACAATTGACAGAACTGCTTCTGGCTATTTCATTGACTTTGATACGTTCTCAGAAGATCCAAGTGAACCTGAAACGACGCCAGCATCATTCAAACTCAAGCAGCAAGTACAAGACTGTATTCACTTTCTGAAAAAGACTTATTTGGTTTCTCCATGGATTGAACTCTGGATTACATCTGGACTTTTTGTTTTTCTGCTCTGGCTAGCTTTGGTAACAACTGTAAGCGTGCTTATAAGTGGCAGATACATCCATGTGAACAGTGAAGGAAAAGACGTGAATGTACTTTTGAAACCTCATAAATCTTCCCATCGTGAAGCAAGAGACTTGTCATCAGTGAACATCACAGCTGTTCCTATACAGGATGGTATAGTGTGGGACAAAACAGATTATGAAATCTTCGGCCCGAGTGAACAATTGAACATTCCACATTTGTTTAAAATTTCACTAAGTGATTTAATTACGTCCAGTACCTATTCAGATGATTGGGACTTTGAGACTGTGACTGACATAATGTTTGATCTAGAAAAATCTGCTGCATTTTCTAAAAATGAATATTTAGAAGGTTCATCAGACTATGAAGAACTGTATTGTTATAACCACTATGGTCATCATTATTTGCACAAAACTGCATATCCAAGAAATGTGTTTATGTTTAACCAATGGGAACATTGTCCTACACCGCCACAAGGTAGTTCAAAAATTTTTGCTAGTAAGTTTCCATATTTTTCAGGTTACAATACATCTGACCCAGAAACGTTTTACTATAAAAATGTAAACAAAACAGGACTGAAAATTATGTTAACAAATACGAAACAGATTTATTCTGAAGCATTTATTGCCCAACTGTCTACACAGGGTTTCGACTTATGGAAAGACACAATTGAGACAAAAACTGTCTGGGGTAGTAAAGATTGGCAAGTACAGGGTATAGAAGCTTTATTTAGAGCCTGTATCATCCCTGAACAAATACTGTTTTTGAATGAAACCGTCCAACAAACATCTTGTCTTGGATTAGCCAAGATCAAAGAGATGAAAACACCTTTCTGTGCCAACACCTGCCAGTGAAAATAATACAAAGGCAGTGGTGACAGTTGACAATATACTACAACTTAACAGAACTCATCCAAATTGGAAAAAATGGTTGATCTGGCCCACAGACACAAACAACTGTCAGGAAAGGTTCTTGAACAAAACTCAGGACTTTACTATTCATAGGCCAGACCCAAGATATGTCCAAAGACAACATCCGGGGGTAGTAACATCATACAGTGTAGGAAAATTATGCCTCGATTGGCTGCATAAATCTACACTACAGGATGTGAAACAACACTTATCCTTACTTACAGGAGACGCTGATCTTAGGGAATTCTTGCTTGGACCAAGAAAACCGCGTCAAAAACGTTTCATATATGCCGGCATTTATGCTGCTTATAATGAAGCATGGAAAGTGTCACAGATAGAGGCCGCAGAACGAATACGTGAACTTGATCGTATTAATTTAGAGAAAACACTCTCTGTGGTCGACAATGGGTTAACAACTTTGTCCTCCAGAATTTATTCATTGGATGGCATTGTATCCTCTGCTATCGACATTCTAGAACAAGATTTGGCTATGTTACAACAAGGTCAATCCCAATTACGTTCTATAGTGTCATTGACATGGACGCTGCAATCTTTGCGAGCGGGCTATGTGCCTTGGCGTTTCATCAACACGTCGTCTCTGTTTGCAGAATACAATCTCACTGATAAACAGATCGAATTGGCACAAAGAGGAGCAAGGTATACAGTGCTAAGCATTGAAAAAATGGAGAAGTTATCATTCACAGTGGCAGAAAAACCAGCTACAGAATGGGTTATTCATGGCAAAATAACATTACCTGTGACAACTTTTCAGTTTCAGTATTGCCTCAGACAAATGCAAGCAGGCAAATATGAAAGGTTGGGTAAGGAATACATTAAGACATCTTGGGATTTACCGTATACACATAGATGTTGGAGTGGGGATCGTGAAGTGTTTCTTAGCGGTACTAACTGTAAACATGCACTGACCGGTTCACTCATATGTCAGGACATTTCTTTACACGGGACTTGTAATGGTTCTGTGGCAAACTTGTCTTGCCATAGCGGGGTACACCAGCTGCTGTGATTAATCCAACGTTTGTACAACTTTCTAATGGGAGTTACCTCATGTTGAATGATCAGAGTTGCTGTGGAATGTTGCCAGGCATCCCATATCTAGTAACGGTCAACTCCAGGGTCACTTGCTGTATGCAAGCATTGTTTCCCCCAATAGACACAGTCAGGGAGTCGCCGATATGGCCTTCGCTGAACGTCTCTTTTATAAGATTTGATACTTTGAGCAGAATGAAAGCCATGCTTTTACAGCAAACAGTGCCTTTGACCTCGGCCAAAGAAACCTATGATCTACAAGTAGCAAGGACTTCGGCTGAGATACAGACTTTAATACGTACAAACTGCCCTATACATTTCGTAGAAATGGTATCACGTATCTTTAACATGTCAGATACGACCGGAATTGTACATGTATTTAAGAGCATTTGCTCCGGTCTGTTAGCACCTTTCCAGGCAATACTTGGAATCATCCCCAACTTTGCACATTCGGTGTTTGGTGGCATACCATTAATTCTCGCACTTGTTGCCGGAATTCTATTCATCTTTCTGCTATTGCGCTATGGCCAGCCTATTCGCCGACATCACTCCGAGCGAAATGGAGAAAGCTCTCCTTGAAAGAAAGTGCCGTGAGCGAATAGTACAGCTATTGGGCATGACTCGTCTACGGGACCTTAATACCACGTGGTTCCTGTCATTCAGACCAATCTGGCAAGATTGCATCTTACCTGTTCTACGCTGCCTGCTATGCGGTGAAGAATGCGTGTTGGACGCTTGTCTAACATATCCATCAGCTGCGCCAAAGGACGTCGATACTTTGCTGGTCCCGATAACGGCCCATGCTCTGTGTTGTCCCCAGAGGCTCCCTATCCTGATGTCAGCATTCATTGAGATCTCACAGTCGCCTCCTGCTGCTGCTGAGGTACGAGAAACAACTCCAGGCACACAGGTAACAACGGACGCGAACATTGCAGCGGCGACCTATGCTGGGAGCGATGCTTCCCATCTTTGTGCGATCAATCTCTTACACGAGGTGTTCCAACTTACACCAACGACAGTGGATGATGTTTTGTCTATTGAAATAGATGATCTCATGTTTACACCAGACCCGTAAACTGACTCTGATTCGGCATACTATGTTCCAGAGAGACAGCAACAATTTGGCCTTCATTTTTCAAAGACTTGGAACTCTACCAAATTTGAACTTTTTGTCCCATTTTTTGAACGAAAATGGCACTTCAATCTGCTTAAAGTAGAACTAGCCTTATAATACAGACTTGGCAGTACTTCCAGGGACACTTAGTCATCTTGTGTGTCTAAGAACAGTTCATTTAATTTTCATGACAGGCAATGACTTTGATTTTGAACAAACTTATCGATCATTTTCGTCATATGTAAATATTGCTTTTATATTACATTCCGATTGCATTTATTTCAAAATTTATGCAGGAAATGATAAGCATTGCTTACTGATGTACAGAAACCTTTGCATTTTTTAAATATAAAGAAGCATACAGCAGCAGACCAAGGCCAAGCACATTAAATCCCACCAGTTTCATAAAATATTGTTCAAGTGCAACTACTTCCGGCATCCGCTGCTGGGAGATGTCAATAATAGTGAGAGTCCATAAGAAAGGAAGGTGCACTCTAAATGAAAGCAATCAGGAAACATGTATTATCCAAAATTTCTTTTCTTTATTTACGTGGTTTGGTTAAAACCGGCACACAGCCAACACTGTGTACCGTTTCAAAATCAAGATCGTACGTCCCCTGATATAATCAAGACAACTTATAAAAAATTGCATTGTCGTGTTGCCGGTTATCATGCCGTCGGAAATCCTTTACGCTGGAGAATAGTTGACCTCTTGAAATTTAAAGAGCAGTGCGCCTTCTGGGACTCCCTATTTTCGGACTCCCTCATTATATTGAATCAATCTAAAGGAATATTCCCTAAAGACCTTTTTTATAAGTTGTCTTGATTATATCAGGGGACGTACGATCTTGATTTTGAAACGGTACACCGTGATAACAATTGGACCTGTGACTGGGTTGTGTACGTTCCTTTTATATTACCAATAAGCCCTGACGAAGTTCCCGTGGCACTAGGGAACGAAACGCGTTGGCTGTGTGCCGGTTTTAACCAAACCACGTAAATAAAGAAAAGAAATTTTGGATAATACATGTTTCCTGATTGCTTTCATTTTTTAAATATGTCTTTTAATGCTTTTTAGGATATGTTTTAATATGCGGTAGTCCCTTCTAAATGTTTAGCATTTTAAATGTTTTAGCATTTTAGTAGTGTCGTATACACGAAAGAGGAGTGGGTGTTGTATACTTTATAGGGTGTCCATAAACGGGCTTTTCTAGAATCATGTCCTTATATAGGCACAATTCGCCTTGCCCTTATATAGGCATAAAATCCCTGACCTTATTTAGGCATAAACCATGCACTCCAAATACATGCATGGATTCCGGCATCCGTCCACCCTAGCGTCTCAACGAGTCCATGAAAAAAACAGACCCTTAGGCTGCGGGAGTTTCCCTTGCCCAGGGCTATTGATTTCTTCAAGGACTCATATATTATGCATGAACCATTATTCCTTAGGGGTTCATTCATGACGTCTTTCGCTGCCCAACTCACGTCAATGCTAACATTTTCAGGTATAAATATACCTTCCCAAACCCCTGTAAATCAGAGGAGACCTCGACTTCAGAGGAGCCCGATTCCCGGCCGGACGCACTGAGAAGACGCTGTCATTCCTGCACGCAGAGACTCCAGCTTCCAGTGATCTAACTTCCCTTGCGGGGTGTTGGAGTCCGAGTCCGGAAAGAGATTCCTACCTCTCTCATTCTTCAGGTATGGAGCAGACTAGAACCTAGAGGGACTCTTGGCATGTTAGACTCTTGGCATACTAGGCGTAACATACTCTTAGTATACTCTAGTCAGGAATACATCACCTACTTCTACTTCTCCCTACACCTAGGATAGGTTAGGAACACTGGGGTAGAACTAGGCTAGAAACGCATCGTATGAGTACTCGCATTTTTAGGCTGTGTCATTTTATGTAAATGCATATATGCTAAAAAGATAATGCTAACGCAGTATTATTTATTTCTACTGCTCACTCTGTACATTATTTATCTCGCATATTGTCTTGTGATCGTAACAGCACATCTAACTTACAACAGAAACAAGACTGTTCAATAAACCTTTTATTGAAACGCCCGTCTGTTATTTCTGTGTAACTTTGAGAATAACTGAACCATGCACGACTGAGCTGAGTGAAATAGTTATCTATTGTTTCTACGACTCTGGGACACGTCCTGATTCTGTAAGGGAAACACAGTGGTCATGTTTTGCGGCTGCCAGAAACTACTCCCTTCTTGTCGTCAAGAAGTTTCTAGTGGCCTCTGAGCTAGCTGGCACAAGTAATTAAGTTTAATATACTCGATAGGGACATACCGACCTTAGTCCTATGTCAAACCTATAGGATATATTATTCCAATGCGCAGAGCCTATTAGGGAAATAGGAGCTACACTACACTCTAGTAATGCAGCGTGCGCAGTACTGGGGGTGGTGGTGGTTGCCTCTTGCCAGGGTGTGTGGGGAGGAAGTAGACCCGCCCTGTGCTGCTGTCTCTCTGCTCCGCTCCTGATGCCTAGTTAGTGCCCCCCGCGCTGCCAGATGGGATTCCTCTGTTGCCAGTTATGGCCTGCCCCAGGTAGAGGCGCCGCGCACCCCCCCCTTGGTATACATCTCTCCGCTCCTCGGTATCGCGGTAGGTTCTTGGGCTGTTCGGCGCCCCCTGTGGTGCTCCGTTGGTGGTGCTCCTCGTTGTTTTCTTTCCGGGTTGACTTCTCCTCTGCTCTCAGTAGCGGGCTGTGAGCAGGTTCACAGCTCTCCGTTCGTCCAGCAAAAGTGCTCACTGAGCTGGGGGGGGGAGGGAGGTTTCGGCCCCTCAAGTTCCCGCGACTCGTTTCCATGCGCCTCTTTTCTTGCGTGTGTTTATAGGGTCCACAGGGTCGCCTCTATGTAATGGTGGCGATTCGCATCTGTTGCTCCTCCCCCTAGGATGGCGGCGTTGCTTTGTGTCCGCTAAGTTTCACTTTCGCTTTTGCGTTCTGTGCGCCATTTTCTTTCTTGGTCCCCCGGCCTAATATAGCTCACTACTCGCCCTGTTATGGCGGTACCGGTGATTTTTAAGCCTCTTCTCCTTCAGTGTAGCACTTCTGTTTTTTGTTCTGCTCTGCTGTTCTGATCTGATCCGGCCATTCCCTGGTCCGCCCCTCCTCGCCTCTGTACCTACTACTACGAGCGCTCCCCGCCGTCAGCCGTATGCTCTCAGAGCCCTTTGGGCTGGTTTTGCGTTTGGGGTTTCTTGTCCTCGCTCCCCCTCTCCATGCGGTGGTGGGCGTCTCTTCCAACCGTGTTCCGCACTCGCTTTCGCTAGCCCATCGCTCCAGCCCTCCGAATCGCACCTGGCTCGCACCCGGCTCGCACTGGTTCATCTCTATGTGCGCGGTGGAGGGAGTCTGTGTCGGCGTGGGGGTGACTCGAGTGTGATGGCGCGTAATGGCGTATCGCTGTTTTGCGGGCTTGTCGGGCTCACCGTGGTTGTTTGGCTTCGGGACCCCCCTCGGTTTCAGTTTCGGTTTTGCGGCGCCATTTTCTCTTGCAGCCTCGCGATCTCGGTATCTTGGCAAATTATATCCTTATTTTCAGTGGTGGTCACCAGCTTCTATTGCCGTCTTCTGCAGCATACTTTCCGATTCCCCGGTAATCTCATTTCGGCGCAGATTGCCCGGCGACAGCCTCCGGAATCGCGCTCGTTGCTCCCAGGTATGACGGAGCGGCTTACTCAGGCAAGCATCCTCCTTGCCGTCCAAGCCACGCCCCCGTATTTTTTTTTTTTTTAATGCAAAAAATGTTCTGCAACACATTGGCTACAGTTTCTACAAAATTAATGTTGTCCTTATGTAACTGTATTGTAGCTTCACCTGGTACTGGTTTGTATTCAGTTCCTGATCGTGCTTGTGACGTCTTAGGCAGGTGTGTGTGTGGAATAGTTATGTGCATGGATAGTTGTCAAAAATCTTCCCAAGTGAGTATTCTTTAAATATTGAATTCATGTGCAGCTATGACATATGGGTGCATATTCTATCCACATGGAAGAGTGTGGTATGCTTTGGGGTCTAGGTGGCATAGGCATTTGTTTGGCGTTTGTTGGAGTAAGGTGTTGAGGTATAGTGTCTGCAAGCCACGTGGATGTGTATATGATCTATGTGCTACAATATGTTGTGCATTGCTTTCTATACGGATTTCACGTGTGCCAGTGTATGAATGACTTGCAGATGTATATTAAGTATGCAGGTGTAGGATTCAGGTGTAGTGAGTGTGTATGTCCCAGTGTGCTATGGATGGTGTTTCAGATGTGTCAGTCAGAGGGTTCAAGAGAACAGTGGGGCTCTTGTTGTCTTGGTTTCACAACGCTAGTACCTTAGATATCTGATTTGGGTGCTACACAAATGTGTTTCTATTTAGTTTGTAACAAATAACCGAAATTAGTGCTACTCCGGAGCACTAATTTGTAGATCTCCTTTGCGGCCATTTCAGACATCTTAACACATGGATACATTTTCAAAAGTAATGGGGAGAGCATGCATATAATGTGCTTATCCTTTTCCAAGCAGTGGAGGCTACAGAATGGCCACAAGCCTCCTTTTTTGCCAGCATCACTCTTCCTTATCAGCCCTGTCAGTGCCCACATGCAACAGCCGGACGTTTAGGCTCACGTTTCAGGGAAACATCCATGGAAAGGGCTACAACAATAAAACCTGGTAGAGAGCTTTATCTAGTGACCAGACTGGACTTGCATTTATTTTATTGTGAATCTAAAAAGCAAAACACGTTGCCATGCCGAACACGTTGTTGAGAACCCAGTTGTCGTTTGGCATACATATTCCAAAAAGCAAATTCCAGCCCACAGAGGCGTTGCTGATATCTTTGGGGGAATTTACTGTGCATTGCAATGAACACGCGCTGGAAACTGCCAACGACAAGATTTACAGGCTTGTTTAATTTTGCGTTCCCACTGCCTGTGGCGTGTGTTTTTTAAAAATTTTTACTCACTCTTGCTGTCAAGCCCGGGGCGAAGTGCACACATTTTCTATGAAAAAGCGGCGCCCCCTTTTACCCGGCTGCACTGTGCTGTGGACTAAGGGAAGAGTTGGATGTGCTGAGCAGGGAGTGCGGTGAGAACATGGCAGAGGACATGCCACAATGCTCAGTGAGGAGAGGGTGTTTCCAAGCGGCCAGAGAGACCGGGACTGGCCAGAAACAGACCTGTTCTTGTAATTTCGGGTGAGGCCGGTGCTGCCTCGTTAAGTGCGAAGTGTTCTCGAGCTTGCACCTTTGGGGGTGGGGATGGGGGCTTCACGGGGATTGTGCCATCTACTGCCAAGAAATAATAATAAAATTCAACTCCCGTAACTAATGCAAGCCCGCTGCGTTTGCTCACCCCAGGGGCTAATTAGCAATGTAAGTCTCAAAGCACAGGCTGAAGGAGGGGGAGGAGCCTGCGGTCTCCGAGGGAGCCCGGAGCACGGTCAGTGACTCACTCTGCAGCCGGCTTCAGGAAACGGCCTAGGAAGCTGAACAAGCATTGGCCGCGCGGCCGCGAAAGTGAAAGCGATCGCGCTCCAGATGGCGCCTCGGGCGCTGAAAGCTGGCGGCCGCGCGCGTGCACGCTTGCGTGCACGCAAGCGCTAGGCCAGCAAAAGCGTGTGGGGTAGCACTTTGAAAACCCCACTTACAAAATGTCTCGCAGAGCAGCGCATGCGCTGGCTCAGGCGAGACCTAAAAATGTATTCCAGCCAGAACAGTACTCCAATCTTTTCTGTCATTGTGCTTCCAAGGCGGTGCACGTGCAGGGTGTCATTTTGACTCTGCCAAATTAAAACCGTAGAACCAATTTATTTTCATTTTATATAGATAACTTAAGGTTCCATTTGCCTTGATAATTTGCCCAGCGACATTGAGACTCGCATCCCTGGATAAGGGACACTGGGATTGTGGGTGTTTTTTGTTCTTTACCTTTTGCAGAGCGGACGTTTTTGCGCTGGAAGGGTACAGCAGCACGTGAGAAGAGAGGAAATGACCCAGCAAGGATCCACCCAGCCCCCCACCCCCTCGGGGCGATCTGTCAGAAGGCAACAGAAAACTGCTCGAACACAGGATTCTACAGCTGGCTGGGGGCGGGGAGGGTACTCCTTCAATACCCGGCCAAACAAGCATTGGTAATGCCAGTAGGTCTCGCCTTGATAACCTATTGGTTTTTGCCAACGCTGTTTGCCGATGCTATGGCACCTCTGCAAAAATAGATAAAACAAGGTATGAAAAAAAGGCGCAATGACACGGAGAAGATACCACCCACGTCATCGTGCTGGCACGACTGACAACATTTTCTATTTTTTATTTACCACTCAAGATGACAGACTCAACTTGGATCGGTAAATAAAAAATAAAAAAAACTTATTGTTTAAAGCATACATGCTAGCATTTTAGAGGAGGGAAGTGGGAGATTTAATTTAAAAAAAAAATAGTTGGGAGAATGTATTTTCCCCACTGACTTACATTGAAGCACAGGCAACCTGCCTGAATCAGGTCTATTGGTATGCATGGTGACAGACAATCAGTATTTCATTATGGCAGTTTAATAACATACCGCAAACTAAAACAGAGTTCTAAACTCTGGCAATCAAAAACGCAGTTCTAAAGTCTGCTTTTGTTTGCCCTATTAAAACTGTCCAAAAAATGTAGAGGCCTGTCATATGCTCTAATATTCCCCTCCAAGAATAAAGGACAAATCGTTAACCTTTGATGTCAGAGGTAATTCTTGAAGAGGGAGATTGGAGCATGTGTGACAGGCATCAACATTATATTTTTGGCAGTTTTACAAAACTCCGAATCGGGTTTCTGCATGCAGGAATAGGGAGGCGGGAGACTAGCCTTGAAATCGGTAGTTGGCATGTATAGTTTAGAGAAAAGGTGCTTTTCGCAACAAACAAAAACAAGCATTGGCATAGCCAATAGGTCTCGCCTTTGGGACCTTATAATTATTTAGTTATGCAGCACAATATCCTTGGTGCAACAACATCAACTGTTGCATGGCTAAACACTTAAAAGGTCCCAAAGGCGAGACCTATTGGCTATGCCAATGCTTGTTTTGTTGCTAGCTGTGCTCTCTGTGGTTCAGTTCACACCCAATCAAGAAAGCTATTCTTCTGTGTTAATCTAACAACACAGTCCTGGTGCTTACCATTGTAAACTGCTAAGGTTAAGAAATAAACTTTCCTACGGGGAGTCATCATGCAGTTGCTCCATTCCCTGAAGCAGTTCTGTTGCTGAACGGGTAGGAGGAATGCGAGATGATATGAACACGGAAAACGTCACACCGAATAATTTTAGCAGTAAGCCACAGTGCAGTATCAGAAAATGTATGCTACCTACCTGGAGAATCAAAGATCGGTTAAAACAGAATCCAAAAGTGGGCGGGGCTGTTTAGTTCAAATTCAACAGAAAGTTTTATGTATTTTTTCTTATATATAATTTTAGCAGGCGTGGCCTACTTGTTTGAGTTCAGAGAGGGAGGCTGCAGTGTAGAGCGAGGGAGAGGAGAAAGCGTGGGGAAGGAACTGCAAGGGATGTGTGAGATTGTGGAAGAGAGAAGAAAGGTCGGAGAGACAGTGTGAGAGGGAGATAGGAATCAGTCTGGGAACAGAGCCATGATAAAAACCCATGTGAGAGACTTTGGAAGTGAGAGAAAGGGGCGGTGAGACAATGGAAGAGGGAGAAGAGAAACCGTGTGAGAAAATAACTGCGTGGGATGTGTGAGACGGTGGAAGATTGAGGAAAGGGTGGCTAGACAATAATAGAGAGAAAAGAGAAACTATGTGGGAAAGGAACTGCGAAGTGTGTGTGAGACTTTTGGAAGATAGAGGAAAGGGGGAGACTATATGAAACAAAGAAGCGACACAGTGTGGGAAAAGAACTGCAAGGGATGTGTGAGACTGTGGAAGATAGAGGAAAGGTAGGGAGAGGGAGACGAGAAACAGTGTGGGGAAGGAACTGTGAAGCGTGTGTAAGACTTTGGTACATGAAAGGTAGGAGAAAAAAAAGGAGGAAGAGAGAGAAAATGATGGGCGAGTGGACCAACAGAGAGTGGAAATAAAACTATGCCAATTAATGTGTGGAAGGGGGAGAAGGAGGAAATCAGGGCAAGGGCGAAGAGAAATAGGGCGAGGAAAGAGCTCTGCCAATGGTTTGTGACAGTAGAAAACAGATGGGCGAATAAACAATGAGAGAAGAAGAGCGGAAGCTCCGTGCGAAAGAACTCTGACAATTATGTGTGAGACCAGAAGAGAAGTGCGGAGAGACACAACGAGAAGGAGAGGGAAAGAAAGTGTTTATAAGTGGAACTCTGAAAATGGCGCGTGAGTCCCTAGAAGGAAAAGAATGGTTGGAGAGACAAGTAGAGAAGGGGAAACGAAGGGCGAGAAAAGATCTCTGCGAGCCATGTGTGAGGCAGCGGAAGAGAGGGGATAGAAAGGCGAGAAAGCTGAGAATGGGAGGGGCATAACAGAGGGCGGGAAAAAATAATTCTGTGAGCCGTGTGTGAGACCGTGGCAGAGAAGGAAAGGGAGGTGAACCGTGTGCGAAACAATGGAAGAGAGAGGAAAGAAAATGGAAAAGTGAGAATAAAATGATTGAGGCATAATATAGGGTGGGAAAAACTCTGTGAGCCGTGTGTGAGACTGTGGAATAGAAGGAAAGGGAGGTGAGTCACGCGTGAGACATTGGAAGAGAGAAAATATGAAATAGTGGAAACAGAATGACAGTGATATAATAAGGGTGGGGAAAAAAGAACACTGTGAATGTGGGTGTGTGAGACCATGGAACAAAGAGAAAAGGGAGGTGAGCAATGTGTGAGACAGTGGAAGCGAAGCAAGGAGAAATGTGAGCCATGTGTGAGACAGTGGGAGAGAAGGGAAGGGAGATGAACCGTGTGTGAGTGGAAGAGAGAGAAAAGGGGAGAGTGAGAAGGGAACGGAGAGGGCGGGAAAAGAATTCTGCGATCCGTGTGTGAGACCATGGAAGAGAAAGGAAACGTGGGGAAAGAAAACCAAGAATGAGATGGGAATGGAAGAGGAGAAACAGAGGGTGGGGACGAAACTCTGGCAATGGTGTGTGATACTAGAAGCGAGTAGGGTGAGACAATGAGCGAGGTGCAGGAGGAGACTTGAGAGAGGAAACTGGTTGCGAATAGGGCTATGCCAATGCACTCTCCAAAGGGCACGTGAGACTGTGGAAGATGGACCTATGGAAATAGAGTGAATGAGTGAGAGTAGGGTGGGGAAAAAACAAAAGAGTTGAAGTGGCCCTTATGCGAGCCAAGGATGTGTGAGATGGGCAAGAAACGGTTGGAAGGAAATGGAGAGGTGCGTGTAAAAGGACTCGGAGTTGGAAAAAAACTGTGTGGGCGCGTGAGTGAACTCTGCCAGGCACGCGAGGGAGGGGAAGAGAGGGGGAAGGGAGGAGAGCACAGAGCGCGAGAGAGCCTCTAGACAGGGCGAGACTGCGAACTGCTGTGTAAATGGGGGAAAATGTCCGAGATGGGTGATCTCAGAGACAGGGGTAAGAGGCCAGTAAAGAAAAGGGCATGGCCGCAGTCTGAGACAGGGAGAAGAGGCCAAGAAAGAAATGGGCATAGCCGCGCTCTGAGACGGGGAGAAGAGGCCAAGAAAAACAAGCCCGGGAGTGGTGCGTGCGCGCGCGCGCTTCACTTTTCAAGCACTGCACTCGTGCTTGTGGCGCGCCCCTGCTCGCTCCCGCAAGGTGGATGCCGCCACAAGCACGAGTGTGCGCTTGAAAATGAGCAGAGCGATGGCTAAAGGCCCTCCTATGCAGCGCATGCGCCCTGCGTAGGCGAGACCTAAAAACAAAAAACACCTTAAAAGTTTGTGGCAAAGGAGGAGTGGGAGGGGATGCAACAGGGAGTGAAAGGATAGAAGCAACACTCAGTGAGAGGGAGGGGAGAAGTTGCAGGGAGATGGTGGGAGTGGGGAAGTAATGGGAAGGGGCGGAAACGGCTAAGCAACAGGGATTGGGAAGGAGGGGGACACAATGGGAAGTGGATGAGAGGAGGAAAGCAGCACAAAAGAACAGGGCAACATGGAGGAAAGGGGGAAAAGCACCTGGAAGAGTGAGCAGCATATGAGGGGGGCAGCAACACAGAGCACAAGAGGGGTACGGGATATCTGGTGAGGGGAAGAAGCACGCAAGAGAGTGAAGTGGAAAACACAGGCACTCTTGTGGAGTGCGTAAACAAAAAGAAACAAGCATTGGCATAGCCAATAGGTCTCGCTTTTGGGACCTTATAAGTATTTAGTTATGCAGCACAATAGCCTTAGTGCAACAACATCAACTGCTGCATGGCTAAAAACTTATAAGGTCCCAAAGGCGAGACCTATTGGCTATGCCAATGCTTGTTTTACTTAATACCGGCTATGCCCACCCCTCTGCACACCACAATCACAAGCGTTACAGGCGTGGAGAATGTTGCATATTAATTTTCAATCGATCATGGTGGTAAAATCGATAATTGGTTTTTTTTCCAAGCGTTTCAATTCACCAAACAGATCAGGTTAATTGCATGCAGGGGTGGGGCAGGGAATGAGGAAAGGCCAGGAAGTGAAACCTTCTTTGACCTGGACTCAAACCCTGGCCAGGAGGATCAAAATGATTCTAACCTGGGCAACATAGAACTTCCTTCAGGTGGAGGAGAAGGCCCCAGTGGCCCTCTCTTTACTCACCAGGAAGAGTACAGAGTTTACCTAGGAGATCTAGATCTCCCTCTGTAGAATCTCAGCACTCAGGAACTTCAGTAGGGACTTCCATATCAAATAAGAGGGAATCCTCTTATGAGAGACAGTGCCAACTTCTGGAGCTTGAGAAAATCAAGCTTAGGCTAAAGAAGGAGCAGTTGGCCCTAGACAGGGAATCCCTAGAGCTCCAGAGAGCTACAAAGAGATTAGCACTAGAGTCCCATGGTGGCAGCAACAGTGTCCCTAGGGTTAAGGAGTATACTCATGATCATAGGAACCTGAACAAGATAGTCCCTCCCTACCAGAGTGGGGATGACATCCACAAATGGATAACTGCACTAGAGAGGGCCTGTAAGGTACAGAGGGTCCCTCAGGAGCAGTGGGCAGCTATCTTGTGGCTCTCCTTTGCTGACAAAGGTAGAGATAAGCTCCTCACTGTTAGAGAAGAGGATGCTGACAATTATTCAGTCCTGAAGAGTGCTCTCATTGATGGGTTTGGCTTAACCACTGAACAATACAGGATTAAGTTCATAGACACCCAGAAGACACAGACTCAGGACTGGGTAGACTTTGTAGATTGTGCTACTAAGGCTCTGGAAGGCTGGTTACTTGGCAGTAAAGTGAATGATTTTAAGGGATTGGGGAGAGGAGTTGGCCTAACGGCTAGGGCGTTCGACCTCGGACCTGGGGAACTGGGTTCGAGTCTCGGTAATGACGCTGAACATCCTGTGATTCTGGGCAAATCACTTAATCTCCCCGTGCCTAACAAAAATGAATGTGTGTCCTCATGTAACGTAACTGGTGCTATGTAAAGCGCTCTGATACCCGATTCGGTTGCGGGTCAAGTTCGCGCTATATAAAACTCTGCAAAAAAAAAAAAAAAAGGGATTGTACAATTTAATTATGAGGGAGCAGATCCTTAATAATTGCCAAAAACAGTTGTTGCATCAGTACTTGGTTGATTCTGATCTGACCTCTCCCCAAGAATTGGGGAAGAAGGCAGACAAATGGGTCAGAACCAGGGTGAAGCAGAAAACTCCGAATCAAGGTGGTGACCAAAAGAAGCAAGATGCTAAAACTCCAGATAAGGGTGGGGAGAAGGGTAAAGACCAGAAGTCTTCACAAGGGCCCCAAAAACCTGCATCTGGGGGGGGGGGAGTCACAATCTAACAAGGGTAAAGGCAAAAGGAAACCTTGGTGTCATATCTGTTAAGAGAAGACCCATTGGACAAAGGATGCCAATTGTCCAAAGGCCAAGGATTCCACTCCTACCACCACTGCCCCTAAGGCAACTGTCCCCCCTAGCACAGGCTCAATTGGTGGTACACAGAACAAGGGAATAGGAGGGTTAACCTTGGGATCTGAGATGGATTCTGGCCTAGTCAGAATTTCAACTCAGGCTGTTTTGGTCTGTGATGGAGGCATGGATATTGCCTCCTTATTTGTCAGTCCCAGTAACCTGGGAAAGTACAGACAACAGCCTTTAATCAATGGCAAGGAGGCCATGGCATACAGGGACACAGGTGCAAGTGTCACAATGGTGACAAAAGATCTTGTGGGCCCTGACCAGATCATACTTGGTGAGATGTACCAAGTGACCAATGCTAGCAATGTCAGGACAGACCATTCCTTGGCAGTTGTGAATTTCACCTGGGGAGGGGTAACTGGCCCTAAGAAGGTTGTGGTTAGCTCAGACCTCCCTGTGGAATGCTTGTTGGGCAATGATTTGGAGACTTCAGCTTGGGCTGAAGTGGAACTCAGGACACATGCAGAAATGTTGGGCATCCCTGCAGATGTGTTTGCCATGACTAGGTCACAGGCAAAAATGTCTTCCACTGAACAGGCCCTGGATCCTGAAATGATGGACCAGGTGCCTTCCAAGAGAAGGAGCAGTAGGGGTAAGGCAGTGTCTTCCCCCTGCCTCAGAGTGAGGATCAGTCTCCTGAGGGAGATGATCTCAGTCCCTGTGAAGGAACTGTCTCAGAGGAACTTGAACCTGACCAGGTTGAGTTCTTGGGGACAGGGGCCCTTCCAGGGCAGAGCTGAGCCAGGAGCAACTGAACTGCCCCTCTCTTGAACCCCTCAGACAGCAAGCTGCTGCTGAGGCTGCTGGGAGTGCCAGTGGGTCCCACAGGATCTACTGGGATGATGGACTTCTATACTCAGAGGGTAGAGACCCCAAGCCTGGTGCTACCAGGAGGTTGGTTATACCTCTGAAGTTTAGAGGCTTCCTATTATTAACACTGGCACATGACATCCCATTAGCAGGACACTTAGGCCAAAGCAAGACCTGGGACAGGCTTGTCCCTCACTTTCACTGGCCTCACATGTCAGAAGAGACAAAGGAGTTTTGTCGCTCCTGTATCACTTGCCAAGCCAGTGGTAAGGCAGGTGGTACTACAAAGGCCCCCCTGATACCACTGCCTATGGTGGGGGTTCACTTTGAGAGGGTTGGGATTGACATTGTTGGTCCCATGGATCCTCCAACTGCATCTGGACACAGGTTCATACTAGTGGTGGTGGACCATGCCACTAGGTATCCAGAGGCAATACCCCTTAGGACCACCACAGCTCCTGCTGTGGCCAGGGCCCTCATGGGAATCTTTTCCAGGGTGGGTTTCCCTATGGAGGTGGTATCAGACAGAGATGCAAACTTTATGCCTGGTTATCTTACTGCTATGTGGAAGGAGTGTGGAGTGAATTACAAATTCACCACACCCTATCACCCACAATGCAATGGGTTAGTTGAGAGATTCAATAAAACCCTCAAGGGCATGATAAAAGGTCTCCCTGACAAGCTCAGGCGTAGATGGGATATCCTTTTGCCCTGCCTTCTCTTTGCCTACAGAGAGGTTCCTCAGAAGGGGGTTGGCTACAGCCCTTTTGAACTTCTGTTTGGACATCCAGTTAGGGGTCCCTTATGTTTGGTTAAGGAGGGATGGGAGTTACCTCTCAAACCACCTAAACAGGACATAGTGGACTATGTACTTGGTCTCCGCTCCAGGATGGCTGAGTACATGAAGAAGGCATCCAAAAACCTTGAGGCTAGCCAGGAATTGCAAAAGGCCTGGCATGACCAAAAGGCTGTTTTGACTGTGTATCAGCCAGGACAGAAGGTATGGGTGTTGGAGCCTGTGGCCCCAGCAGCTCTCCAAGACAAGTGGAGTGGGCCCCATACCATTCTTGAGCAGAAGGGAGAGGTTACCTACCTGGTGGACCTTGGAACTCCCAGGAGCCCCCACAGGGTGCTCCATGTGAACAGGCTCAAGCCATATGTGGACAGGGCAGACATGGGCTTGCTCATGGCTACTGATAAGGGACAGGAGGACGAGAGTGACCCACTCCCTGACCTCCTCTCACAGAACCCTGATGATGGTTCAGTTGATGGTGTAGCCTTGGCAGGCAGCCTCACTGAACAGCAACAGACGGATTGTAGGAAGGTCCTCAATCAGTACAGACACATGTTTTCACTGACTCCAAGTCAGACTACCTGGTGTACACATGAGGTGGACACAGGTAACAGTCTGCCTGTTTATTTTTTTAAAGCAATGACTTTATTTAAAGCATACCGGTCAGAAATCACAGTTTTTGCTTACTAAATATAAATGAGCAGAATGAGAAACACTTACACAAACCATGGGTCCAAACATGTAACTGCCATTGGAATTTCAATCCAGCATTTTATAACTTGCATTTCACCTGCTGCAGGGCCCACAATAGAATTTAAACTTTAAAAATATTACCCCTGCCCGGATGTTAAAATCAAAATACAAAACGTTGTCAGTTCAATTATAGGTTGGTGAGCATGTCAAGTCGGAAGCTTTCCTAATAATTTTAACTGGTAATGGAAGAGAACATCATTCTAATACAAATTGTTGCCCCTGGCCACGGAATGTCCCTTCATGGAAGCTAGCAAAGTAAACCACCACATTATGAATTTCTAGGTGGGAGCCAGCCAAGCTTTGATGAATGGAGTCCAGCTATAGTTTGTGACCAGCAAAGCTTATACATCATGGCCACGTGCACTCATTTCATATCTGGTTTAGCGCAAATGCAGCATCATATTTTGTATCCATTTATATCTATTTATATATATATATTTATAGTCAAAGAAAAAATATACATTAAAAACAGAATTCGATTTAAGATATACACATAAATACACAAGGAATTATACTCCGGTTCTGGAAGTATGTTAACCGGGAGAGTCTGAAACATCGGGAAACTAAGCGTTGATAGTACCGTCCACGTTTAACGGTGAAGTGTCATAGTATGGAACGCTGAGATGGCATTTTTCTTTTCATTTTCATCGCATGAGAACAAAAAAATAAGCCTCGAAAAATAGAGAAACTGTTAACTTCTGGGAGTTCAATGAGCGGGTAGGGCGAAAGCTCCTGAAGACGCCTCAGGATTGTCAGTCAAGTTCAGGGAGTGATCCCCGACAGCGATGGCTGCCCTCACAGTTTGGAAGCATTGGTCTTTAGATCACGTCAGCAGATCAGATCTGCTGTAGCTTACACAGATAGGTGGTATCTTCGGAACACAACACATTTTGTAGATGTTCGCCTGTTAAAAATAAGATTTACAGGCAATCTGATTATGTCAGGGACTGTATCAGGACTGAAGTCCAGAAAATGTTGGAACTTGGAGTGATAGAGCCCTCAGATAGCCCTTGGGCTAGCCCAGTAGTCTTAGTACCAAAACCTCACACCCAGGGTGGTAAGAGAGAGATGAGGTTCTGTGTTGACTACAGGGGACTCAATGCAGTCACTAGGACTGATGCTCATCCAATTCCAAGGGCAGATTAACTTATTGACACTTTGGCCTCTGCCAAATTCTTAAGTACATTTGACCTGACAGCTGGTTTCTGGCAAATCAGTTTAGCTGAGGAGCCTAAACCAAAAACAGCATTCTCAACCCCTAGTGGGCACTACCAATTTGTGGTGATGCCTTTTAGCTTGAAGAATGCACCTGCCACATTTCAAAGGCTGGTGAATAAAGTTCTCACATGTCTGGAAGCCTATAGTGCAGCTTATCTTGATGACATTGCGGTCTTTAGCTCCACCTGGGAGGATCACCTGGTCCACCTGAGAAATGTTCTGGAGGCCCTGCAGAGAGCAGGCCTCACTATCAAGGCCACCAAGTGCCAGATAGGGCAGAGTAAGGTTGTGTACCTGGGCCACCTTGTGGGTGGAGGCCAGGTTCAACCATTGCAGAGCAAAATCCAAACCATCATGGATTGGGTTGCTCCAACTACCCAGACTCAGGTCAGAGCTTTCTTGGGCCTGACTGGGTACTACAGGAGGTTTGTCAAAGGATATGGCTCCATAGTGACCCCTTTGAATGACTTAACTTCCAAAAGAATGCCTAAGAAAGTTCAGTGGACAGTTAGCTGTCAAAAGGCATTTGATGACCTGAAGCAGGCCATGTGCACTGCTCCCATTCTGCAGAGTCCTGATTATTCCAAGCAATTCATTTTTCAAACAGATGCATCTGAATTGGGGGTAGGGGCTGTGTTATCACAATTGAATGAGGAGGGTCAGGATCAGCCAGTAGCTTTCATAAGCAGAAGGCGGACCCCCAGAGAGAAACGTTGGTCAGCTATTGAGAGGGAAGCCTTTGCTGTGGTTTGGGCTCTGAAGAAGCTGAGGCCATACCTGTTTGGCACTCACTTCATTGTTCAGACAGACCATAAGCCCCTCTTATGGCTAAAACAGATGAAGGGTGAAAACCCCAAACTCTTGAGGTGGTCCATTTCCCTACAGGGGATGGACTATACAGTGGAACATAGACCTGGGAGTAACCATGCCAATGCAGATGGACTCTCTAGATATTTCCACTTAGAACATGAAGACTCAACTGGTCAAGGTTAGTTTAATGTCCCTGCGTTTGGGGGGGGGGGGTTGTGTAGGAAAGTAGGATCTGCTTCTTCTGGTTACCCCCACTTTTTGCTGATGTCTCACTGTTTTTGGACAAGTCTGACTGGGATCCTACTATCCAGGACCCCAGTCTATCTGCTTTCTCCCTTAAATTGCTATGTATGTACTTTAGGTACACTCCAAATTGGATACTGGGGAACCCTTATAAGTCCCTAGTATATGGTACACCATGTACCCAGGGCATAGGTACCCCAGAGGCCTCCCATGGGCTGAAGCATGTATTATGCCACCCCTGAGAGGCCATTCAAAATGACACAACAGGTCTGCTACAGCAGCCTGTGTAAGCTGGTGCTTGCACCACTTACTTAGATATAGGTTCACTATATCTATCTAAATCACTACACTTAAAAACCTATCAGTCACCCCTATGGCAGGACTTATCAATCCTGAAGGCAGGGTGCTGGTTTTACGTGAGAGGGAGCCCCTGCATGAGCAGAGCCCCTCTGCAGCCTTCGGAGACCATTCTCCGGGGTTGTCAGTGATGCAGCCAGACATATAGGTTAAGTTGCATTATAACCTCGCTATAAAAGCTAACTTTAAAACGGCTACTTAGAAACATGTCGTGTTTGGTGTCAAACACCTTGGAATCATACCTCCACATCAGTAACTGGTGTGGGAGGTATGATTCCACCCTTCTGAAACCACTACTGTGGGTCACCGGTCTACCCGGTACCAGCTTTCTCGACCCCGGGCAGCACACAATGGACGCTGCCAGCCACAGACACGATTCTGCTCTCCTGCTGCTGAGCCAAGCTCAAGCAGAGGAAGGCATGACAATAGGCATCCTGTCACAGGGAGGTGTGACCACCTCCCAGACAGGGTTTAGTGTATTGGGGCTGGGTGGGTGCACTCTCAGAGTGCCAGAAAGTCTGCACTGGGGGCACATTTGGTGTCCCTGTGCATAGTCCAGCTCAAACCAGTTCTGGGAGCCATTGGCTCCTGCTCTGGCGCGAAATTGGACAAAGGACATGGGTGTAACCACCCCTCTGTCCTGCCCCTCCCCTAGGAGGGTCCCCAGAATCTTTACAACCCTTTCCCGTGGGTATAAAGTGGGATACCTGGCTACAGGACTTTAGATTTTACCTGGACAAGATTCTGCTAAGAAGAAACCAAGTACTTCGACTGCCTGCACAACGATTGCACGACTGAAGAATCTCCCTTGGAGTAAAGGAGTTACTCCCCTGCAGTAGCAGGCACCTAAGCGCATCTGACTGGCTTGCTTCTCCAGAGCTCCTGCAGACTCCGAAGATTTCAGCAACACAGGAGGTGGGTTCCCGAAGGTCCCTGAGGTTGATCTGACCTCTCAGCGATTCTGAGACCAGTATCCCTCGTGGGGACCGTGCAACCCGAACCCCTGTGCACCGCGTATATTTGCAAGAGCATATGCTTGTTGGCAATCCCTGAGCTTGTGCTTTGGACTCCGTGTAGTCCTGACCCCAAGCAGTATTTGCACCGAAGATATCTGGCCTCCACTCACTGAGTGCTCTGTGGGCTGGTGCTTTGTAAATTTGCTCGAGGTCTCCTCGCGATCCCTGGTCCGTTGGCCTGTGGGTCCTGGCGAGGGTCACCTTGTTTGTTCTTGGGCTTCCCTGGTTGCTCCAGACGTGCCCTGACTCCCCATTGCTTGGAGAGTCCCCAGGACCTTGCTGGTCCACACAGTAACCTGTTTGTCCTTCCTGCATGGGTTGCATTTGCCAAGGCTTGTTGGTGCTCCAGCCGGGCACCGACCCCTCAGCACTCGACATCCTTCGTGGGACAGCTCACCTCCGGGTCCTGGCTGTCTTCCATATCTCCTGGTCCTCGAGGCTGCAGAGTCAAGCATCCCTTCTTCGTACCTGAAGCACCCGACATCGGTGGGCATTCGTCTACCGAGCCCTTGGTCACCTGAAGTGACCCAGACTCTGTCCCCTCTGCTTTCAGGTTCCTCTCACCTAGAATCCAAGCTTGGATTCCACCGGACACTCTTCGCCTTCCTGGCAGCAGTACTGCTTCGCAACTCTACACTGAAAACGACGAAGGTTTCCGACACCACTTGACCCCTATGCACCCGGCTCCTCTGGGATAGGTAACACAGGTACCTCGGTACTCACTGGTGTGTTGGCTCTAGAACCTCTTAAGTTCCAAAGGGTTTGCTCGAAGTCCTCTTAGAAGTGTCCTTAAACTGTAACTTTTCAACCGCAACTTTCCCATAGAGTTGTACGGAGCACGCAGTCATGTTTCCTCACTGCACCCGTCCTCCGTGGGCGCCCTGTGTCACTGCCTTGGCTGGTTCCTCGGGGTCCCAGCGATTCTACGTGCTCTAGGCCCTGTGCCTAGTCAAGTCGTGACTGTTATACCATTTTTTTAGTATATGGTTTGGTCTCCCCCTGGAGCCCGCTGTGTATTATGCTACTTACGAATGTTCTATTGATTCAGTATTGTGTGCTTTGTGTTCTAATCTCGTGTAGAGATTAGTAGAGAGTGTTATATTAATAAATACATATTTTTATATAACTACTGTGTGGTTCTCCTTTCATTTGGTCATTCAGGGGGTGATATTCTGGTAAAACAAGCTGCTTTACATTTCTTCAAGATTAAGCCTGAAAGCTGCTCTCCACAGCTACCACTAGGATAGCTTTCTAAAGGTTATCTTTGACCTCATACATCATAAGGGTCGTGTGGACTGGTACAGGGTGCCCACTTTAATTAGTGGACAGCATATACCAGTCCACCTTCTCACAGAAACTAAAAACCACTGTCAGCCCTGGGGCTCCTAAAAACGATCCCACAAGTGCAGTGCATAGAATAGAAGCACATGGCATCATGTAGTACTTGTGTCATCCTGAGAAACTCCAGCTTCTCAGATTTGCCTTCGAACAGCAAGTCAATGTGCAAACAAGGCATTTCTTCTCTATGTAAGCAATAGTATTCAAAGGCATCTTTGTGCCTGGACCATTGCGTGACTTCCATCTGGACAATGGATTTAGGGTCTTTAAAGATAACATTCAGTGGCATTAATATATTATTGTGAGGGGGTGACTCGCTGGGACAGACAGCACAGCAGAGGACCCACTCTACCTAGAGAGCCATTCTTGTCAAGGATCTCTTTGAAAAAAGTGCGTCACTGATGTGGTGGATGCATTTTTTATCACCGCTGAATGCTGAGCATGGCGCTATATCGATGCATACTGCTCGGCATTAATTTTCACTTTTCGGAAACAGATCCTCAAAGCTGGTGTTTATTCCTGAAAAGCAAAAAAAGAAGGCCTTGACGTGTAAGGAGTTTTCTCCTAATGTGTGGGATCGATTGAAAATCTTCAGGCAATTCTCCAGATGCATGAAAGGTAGCAGAACCCTTGTAGGATGGGTCACTACTTTTATGCATTGGCAGACAAGTAGAGGTTCCCAATCTCTAAATGTGGAGGGGGAACAGCAATCATGGCAAGGTAGGACTACCAAACTCTAAATAACCCCCTAAAGTATGGCAAAGACTTCCTGAAAATGAACTGCCTTCATAAAGAATCATGATCCCATCACAAGGAACATTTTAATTTACTTTTACAACAAATCTACTACATTAAGACCGTCACAATGAACATGGTGATTGTCATCCTTATTTCTTACCATAATCCCAACCCTAACAACAACCCCATTTCTGTTCCTTCTTCCTAATACTAAACCCTTAGACTAACAATAACAATGTCCTTTACTCTGACACTTTCCCTACAATTTACCTCCATTATTACTCTTTTCCTAGTCCTTAACTGTAACACTAAACCCAGGCCTTTGTCTAGCCCAAGTCAGAACGCTTACAGTAACCCTGTGAGGTGCACCACCTTCGTAATGGAACACATAGACTCATTCAAGAGGTCCCCCCCCCCATCCTGGCCCTCTCCTCCTCCCGCCCCTAATAGGCTAACATGGTTAGGTTAGGCATACTGACGTGGAATGTTCGCGGCATGGGGACAATGCGCAAGCGGCCCACAGTGCAGCAATACATTAGGAGGAGAGGGGTCCGAATAGCGTTCCTCCAAGAAACCCATATAGCTGTGGTTGAAGAAGTGCATTTACAAAAACGCTGTCAGGGTCAATGCTACAGCACCACATGTTCGGGTTTTGCTCGAGGGGCCCTCATATGGGTCAGACCAGGGGTCCCATTTAGGTACTTAGCTGTGGAAATAGACCCGGAGAGGTGATACATCCTGGTAGAGGATGGCAAGCCCCTCCTACTTGGGAGTATCTATGTGCCAAACATGGCACCACCAGCCTTCTTAGTGCACCTTTAGGTTGTTCTCACCAGATGGGCACACATCCCCAGGGACATCGGTGGAGACTTCAACTGCGTCGTAGAGCATCAGTTGGACCGATCATACCCCCTTCACCAACCACCCCTGTGGTGGCTGCTGCTACCTGCCTTTCCCAATGGCTAGCGCACTAGTCCCTACACGATAGCTGGTGCGCTCTTATCCCAGCAGGGAATATCCCTACTGCTCAACCCCACATTAGCATCATGTGTGACTATAAGGCATCCTTTGTCACCCAGCCATTCAACTACAGGCCATAAATGCTGAATACCTAGGGAAAACATTTTCAGACCACAGTCCACTCCAATAACACCTTGAAAGGGGGGAACCGTGCCCATCAATCCCGTTGTGCCTACATCCAACCATGCTTGAGGACCCGGCCTTCAGAGATGAGACACAAGAGGCCATAACCCATTACTTAACAGAGAACTGGGGCAATGCTACTTCCAGGCCAATAGAATGGGATGCGCTGAAGGTCGTAATCAGAGGCCTTTGCATTCGCGTAGTAGTAGCCACCAGAGCAAGCCTGCAAAGAGATTTAGTGCAGGCTGAAACATCACTGGGAGATTTCGAGGTGGTGGCACGATTGGACCCCACAGAACAGTGCGCCCTGACAACGGCCTTGGAACAACACATTCAACTGATAGAGCAGTTACGCTGTCTATACTTTGGGGCCTATCAGGCAAAAATACACACAGAAGGGGACAAATCTGGCCGCTTACTAGCATGGCTCTTACGCAGCGCAACACCAGCCTCCCCCATCACCATGATGAGAACGGCCCCAGCCCACCTGATCGCCAGCCAAGCTATTATACAAGCAGCATTCGGTATGCACAATCATACACTGATGCCCCCGCCTTTCCCGTACACTGTCAGGCCCACATTTGCGACTTCCTCACTGGGGTAACACTGCGGCCCTTGAGCCTCTAGAAAGGGAGAAGCTCAATACACCCATTACAATCCAGGAAATCCGGGGTGCCATCTGAGGCGCAGCTATGAATAAGACCCCAGGACTTGATGGGTTGCCTGTTGAGTTCTATAAAGTCTATGAGAACCTCTTAGCCCCTAAGCTCCTAGAACTTTACCAGGCTGCTCTGACGGAGGGTTGGATTCCGCTGTAGCTTTGTGAGTCCCTATTAGTGTCCTTCCACAAACCCGACAAAGACCCACTGGAGGTAACTTCATACCACCCATTGTCCATGCTTGGGATGGACTATAACATCCTCAGTAAAATCATTGCGGGCCGTCTACTGAAACACATGCCACGACTGAACCACCCCGGCCAGAATGGTTTCATCCCGGGCAGATCCACCACCCTTAACATCTATAGGCTACACAGAGTGATGGAGCTAGTCCCAGTCCAGTGGCCTCATGCTGCCGGCATAGTGTTAGACCTGGAGAAGGCACTTGATACAGTGGACTGGGGATACCTGCTCTCGACTCTGACATCCCTGGGTGTAACTGGCAGGCTCCAAAGGCTCACCAGACTCTTTTATATGGAGCCAACTGCCTGAGTGAAACTTAGCCAATGCACCTCCCCCGTTCTCAGTGATCAGAGGGACGCGTCAGGGGTGCCTCTTGTCCCCACTCTTTTTCGCCATGGCGATGGAGCCATTGGCACAGCGGCTACGCCAGCAGGGTCAAACATGGGGCAGTCCCCTGAACGGGGAAACACATATAGCCTCCCTCTATGCTGAGGATGCTCTCATATATATATCGATACAAAAGGGGATGATGGACGGAACGTTTGAGCCAATCAAACACTCACCCCCAGTCAACTGATCTGGGTTTAATCCATCATCATTCTTTAGCTCACTCCACCACCCCAGTTCAGACATGGCCATATGCAAATCAGTCTGACCCTGTGCCTCATGGGAACAGTCCAGCACGAACTGCCAAGCCATGTCTTCCCTGGACCGGAAACAAGCATCCTAGGACCGGTTTCTGGCATTCCAGCCGTCATCAGCCAGGCTTGCTTGAATCCAGTGGCAAAGTGAGCAAGGGACCCACGTCTGGGCATACCCCCGCCAACTTAGGGCGAACAAAGCGATACAAAAGGGGATGATGGACGGAACGTTTGAGCCAATCAAACACTCACCCCCAGTCAACTGATCTGGGTTTAATCCATCATCATTCTTTAGCTCACTCCACCACCCCAGTTCAGACATGGCCATATGCAAATCAGTCTGACCCTGTGCCTCATGGGAACAGTCCAGCACGAACTGCCAAGCCATGTCTTCCCTGGACCGGAAACAAGCATCCTAGGACCGGTTTCTGGCATTCCAGCCGTCATCAGCCAGGCTTGCTTGAATCCAGTGGCAAAGTGAGCAAGGGACCCACGTCTGGGCATACCCCCGCCAACTTAGGGCGAACAAAGCGATACAAAAGGGGATGATGGACGGAACGTTTGAGCCAATCAAACACTCACCCCCAGTCAACTGATCTGGGTTTAATCCATCATCATTCTTTAGCTCACTCCACCACCCCAGTTCAGACATGGCCATATGCAAATCAGTCTGACCCTGTGCCTCATGGGAACAGTCCAGCACGAACTGCCAAGCCATGTCTTCCCTGGACCGGAAACAAGCATCCTAGGACCGGTTTCTGGCATTCCAGCCGTCATCAGCCAGGCTTGCTTGAATCCAGTGGCAAAGTGAGCAAGGGACCCACGTCTGGGCATACCCCCGCCAACTTAGGGCGAACAAAGCGATACAAAAGGGGATGATGGACGGACGTTTGAGCCAATCAAACACTCACCCCCAGTCAACTGATCTGGGTTTAATCCATCATCATTCTTTAGCTCACTCCACCACCCCAGTTCAGACATGGCCATATGCAAATCAGTCTGACCCTGTGCCTCATGGGAACAGTCCAGCACGAACTGCCAAGCCATGTCTTCCCTGGACCGGAAACAAGCATCCTAGGACCGGTTTCTGGCATTCCAGCCGTCATCAGCCAGGCTTGCTTGAATCCAGTGGCAAAGTGAGCAAGGGACCCACGTCTGGGCATACCCCCGCCAACTTAGGGCGAACAAAGCGATACAAAAGGGGATGATGGACGGAACGTTTGAGCCAATCAAACACTCACCCCCAGTCAACTGATCTGGGTTTAATCCATCATCATTCTTTAGCTCACTCCACCACCCCAGTTCAGACATGGCCATATGCAAATCAGTCTGACCCTGTGCCTCATGGGAACAGTCCAGCACGAACTGCCAAGCCATGTCTTCCCTGGACCGGAAACAAGCATCCTAGGACCGGTTTCTGGCATTCCAGCCGTCATCAGCCAGGCTTGCTTGAATCCAGTGGCAAAGTGAGCAAGGGACCCACGTCTGGGCATACCCCCGCCAACTTAGGGCGAACAAAGCGATACAAAAGGGGATGATGGACGGAACGTTTGAGCCAATCAAACACTCACCCCCAGTCAACTGATCTGGGTTTAATCCATCATCATTCTTTAGCTCACTCCACCACCCCAGTTCAGACATGGCCATATGCAAATCAGTCTGACCCTGTGCCTCATGGGAACAGTCCAGCACGAACTGCCAAGCCATGTCTTCCCTGGACCGGAAACAAGCATCCTAGGACCGGTTTCTGGCATTCCAGCCGTCATCAGCCAGGCTTGCTTGAATCCAGTGGCAAAGTGAGCAAGGGACCCACGTCTGGGCATACCCCCGCCAACTTAGGGCGAACAAAGCGATACAAAAGGGGATGATGGACGGAACGTTTGAGCCAATCAAACACTCACCCCCAGTCAACTGATCTGGGTTTAATCCATCATCATTCTTTAGCTCACTCCACCACCCCAGTTCAGACATGGCCATATGCAAATCAGTCTGACCCTGTGCCTCATGGGAACAGTCCAGCACGAACTGCCAAGCCATGTCTTCCCTGGACCGGAAACAAGCATCCTAGGACCGGTTTCTGGCATTCCAGCCGTCATCAGCCAGGCTTGCTTGAATCCAGTGGCAAAGTGAGCAAGGGACCCACGTCTGGGCATACCCCCGCCAACTTAGGGCGAACAAAGCGATACAAAAGGGGATGATGGACGGAACGTTTGAGCCAATCAAACACTCACCCCCAGTCAACTGATCTGGGTTTAATCCATCATCATTCTTTAGCTCACTCCACCACCCCAGTTCAGACATGGCCATATGCAAATCAGTCTGACCCTGTGCCTCATGGGAACAGTCCAGCACGAACTGCCAAGCCATGTCTTCCCTGGACCGGAAACAAGCATCCTAGGACCGGTTTCTGGCATTCCAGCCGTCATCAGCCAGGCTTGCTTGAATCCAGTGGCAAAGTGAGCAAGGGACCCACGTCTGGGCATACCCCCGCCAACTTAGGGCGAACAAAGCGATACAAAAGGGGATGATGGACGGAACGTTTGAGCCAATCAAACACTCACCCCCAGTCAACTGATCTGGGTTTAATCCATCATCATTCTTTAGCTCACTCCACCACCCCAGTTCAGACATGGCCATATGCAAATCAGTCTGACCCTGTGCCTCATGGGAACAGTCCAGCACGAACTGCCAAGCCATGTCTTCCCTGGACCGGAAACAAGCATCCTAGGACCGGTTTCTGGCATTCCAGCCGTCATCAGCCAGGCTTGCTTGAATCCAGTGGCAAAGTGAGCAAGGGACCCACGTCTGGGCATACCCCCGCCAACTTAGGGCGAACAAAGCGATACAAAAGGGGATGATGGACGGAACGTTTGAGCCAATCAAACACTCACCCCCAGTCAACTGATCTGGGTTTAATCCATCATCATTCTTTAGCTCACTCCACCACCCCAGTTCAGACATGGCCATATGCAAATCAGTCTGACCCTGTGCCTCATGGGAACAGTCCAGCACGAACTGCCAAGCCATGTCTTCCCTGGACCGGAAACAAGCATCCTAGGACCGGTTTCTGGCATTCCAGCCGTCATCAGCCAGGCTTGCTTGAATCCAGTGGCAAAGTGAGCAAGGGACCCACGTCTGGGCATACCCCCGCCAACTTAGGGCGAACAAAGCGATACAAAAGGGGATGATGGACGGAACGTTTGAGCCAATCAAACACTCACCCCCAGTCAACTGATCTGGGTTTAATTTAATCCATCATCATTCTTTAGCTCACTCCACCACCCCAGTTCAGACATGGCCATATGCAAATCAGTCTGACCCTGTGCCTCATGGGAACAGTCCAGCACGAACTGCCAAGCCATGTCTTCCCTGGACCGGAAACAAGCATCCTAGGACCGGTTTCTGGCATTCCAGCCGTCATCAGCCAGGCTTGCTTGAATCCAGTGGCAAAGTGAGCAAGGGACCCACGTCTGGGCATACCCCCGCCAACTTAGGGCGAACAAAGCGATACAAAAGGGGATGATGGACGGAACGTTTGAGCCAATCAAACACTCACCCCCAGTCAACTGATCTGGGTTTAATCCATCATCATTCTTTAGCTCACTCCACCACCCCAGTTCAGACATGGCCATATGCAAATCAGTCTGACCCTGTGCCTCATGGGAACAGTCCAGCACGAACTGCCAAGCCATGTCTTCCCTGGACCGGAAACAAGCATCCTAGGACCGGTTTCTGGCATTCCAGCCGTCATCAGCCAGGCTTGCTTGAATCCAGTGGCAAAGTGAGCAAGGGACCCACGTCTGGGCATACCCCGCCAACTTAGGGCGAACAAAGCGATACAAAAGGGGATGATGGACGGAACGTTTGAGCCAATCAAACACTCACCCCCAGTCAACTGATCTGGGTTTAATCCATCATCATTCTTTAGCTCACTCCACCACCCCAGTTCAGACATGGCCATATGCAAATCAGTCTGACCCTGTGCCTCATGGGAACAGTCCAGCACGAACTGCCAAGCCATGTCTTCCCTGGACCGGTTTCTGGCATTCCAGCCGTCATCAGCCAGGCTTGCTTGAATCCAGTGGCAAAGTGAGCAAGGGACCCACGTCTGGGCATACCCCCGCCAACTTAGGGCAAACAAAGCGATACAAAAGGGGATGATGGACGGAACGTTTGAGCCAATCAAACACTCACCCCCAGTCAACTGATCTGGGTTTAATCCATCATCATTCTTTAGCTCACTCCACCACCCCAGTTCAGACATGGCCATATGCAAATCAGTCTGACCCTGTGCCTCATGGGAACAGTCCAGCACGAACTGCCAAGCCATGTCTTCCCTGGACCGGAAACAAGCATCCTAGGACCGGTTTCTGGCATTCCAGCCGTCATCAGCCAGGCTTGCTTGAATCCAGTGGCAAAGTGAGCAAGGGACCCACGTCTGGGCATACCCCCGCCAACTTAGGGCGAACAAAGCGATACAAAAGGGGATGATGGACGGAACGTTTGAGCCAATCAAACACTCACCCCCAGTCAACTGATCTGGGTTTAATCCATCATCATTCTTTAGCTCACTCCACCACCCCAGTTCAGACATGGCCATATGCAAATCAGTCTGACCCTGTGCCTCATGGGAACAGTCCAGCACGAACTGCCAAGCCATGTCTTCCCTGGACCGGAAACAAGCATCCTAGGACCGGTTTCTGGCATTCCAACCGTCATCAGCCAGGCTTGCTTGAATCCAGTGGCAAAGTGAGCAAGGGACCCACGTCTGGGCATACCCCCGCCAACTTAGGGCGAACAAAGCGATACAAAAGGGGATGATGGACGGAACGTTTGAGCCAATCAAACACTCACCCCCAGTCAACTGATCTGGGTTTAATCCATCATCATTCTTTAGCTCACTCCACCACCCCAGTTCAGACATGGCCATATGCAAATCAGTCTGACCCTGTGCCTCATGGGAACAGTCCAGCACGAACTGCCAAGCCATGTCTTCCCTGGACCGGAAACAAGCATCCTAGGACCGGTTTCTGGCATTCCAGCCGTCATCAGCCAGGCTTGCTTGAATCCAGTGGCAAAGTGAGCAAGGGACCCACGTCTCGGCATACCCCCGCCAACTTAGGGCGAACAAAGCGATACAAAAGGGGATGATGGACGGAACGTTTGAGCCAATCAAACACTCACCCCCAGTCAACTGATCTGGGTTTAATCCATCATCATTCTTTAGCTCACTCCACCACCCCAGTTCAGACATGGCCATATGCAAATCAGTCTGACCCTGTGCCTCATGGGAACAGTCCAGCACGAACTGCCAAGCCATGTCTTCCCTGGACCGGAAACAAGCATCCTAGGACCGGTTTCTGGCATTCCAGCCGTCATCAGCCAGGCTTGCTTGAATCCAGTGGCAAAGTGAGCAAGGGACCCACGTCTGGGCATACCCCCGCCAACTTAGGGCGAACAAAGCGATACAAAAGGGGATGATGGACGGAACGTTTGAGCCAATCAAACACTCACCCCCAGTCAACTGATCTGGGTTTAATCCATCATCATTCTTTAGCTCACTCCACCACCCCAGTTCAGACATGGCCATATGCAAATCAGTCTGACCCTGTGCCTCATGGGAACAGTCCAGCACGAACTGCCAAGCCATGTCTTCCCTGGACCGGAAACAAGCATCCTAGGACCGGTTTCTGGCATTCCAGCCGTCATCAGCCAGGCTTGCTTGAATCCAGTGGCAAAGTGAGCAAGGGACCCACGTCTGGGCATACCCCCGCCAACTTAGGGCGAACAAAGCGATACAAAAGGGGATGATGGACGGAACGTTTGAGCCAATCAAACACTCACCCCCAGTCAACTGATCTGGGTTTAATCCATCATCATTCTTTAGCTCACTCCACCACCCCAGTTCAGACATGGCCATATGCAAATCAGTCTGACCCTGTGCCTCATGGGAACAGTCCAGCACGAACTGCCAAGCCATGTCTTCCCTGGACCGGAAACAAGCATCCTAGGACCGGTTTCTGGCATTCCAGCCGTCATCAGCCAGGCTTGCTTGAATCCAGTGGCAAAGTGAGCAAGGGACCCACGTCTGGGCATACCCCCGCCAACTTAGGGCGAACAAAGCGATACAAAAGGGGATGATGGACGGAACGTTTGAGCCAATCAAACACTCACCCCCAGTCAACTGATCTGGGTTTAATCCATCATCATTCTTTAGCTCACTCCACCACCCCAGTTCAGACATGGCCATATGCAAATCAGTCTGACCCTGTGCCTCATGGGAACAGTCCAGCACGAACTGCCAAGCCATGTCTTCCCTGGACCGGAAACAAGCATCCTAGGACCGGTTTCTGGCATTCCAGCCGTCATCAGCCAGGCTTGCTTGAATCCAGTGGCAAAGTGAGCAAGGGACCCACGTCTGGGCATACCCCCGCCAACTTAGGGCGAACAAAGCGATACAAAAGGGGATGATGGACGGAACGTTTGAGCCAATCAAACACTCACCCCCAGTCAACTGATCTGGGTTTAATCCATCATCATTCTTTAGCTCACTCCACCACCCCAGTTCAGACATGGCCATATGCAAATCAGTCTGACCCTGTGCCTCATGGGAACAGTCCAGCACGAACTGCCAAGCCATGTCTTCCCTGGACCGGAAACAAGCATCCTAGGACCGGTTTCTGGCATTCCAGCCGTCATCAGCCAGGCTTGCTTGAATCCAGTGGCAAAGTGAGCAAGGGACCCACGTCTAGGCATACCCCCGCCAACTTAGGGCGAACAAAGCGATACAAAAGGGGATGATGGACGGAACATTTGAGCCAATCAAACACTCACCCCCAGTCAACTGATCTGGGTTTAATCCATCATCATTCTTTAGCTCACTCCACCACCCCAGTTCAGACATGGCCATATGCAAATCAGTCTGACCCTGTGCCTCATGGGAACAGTCCAGCACGAACTGCCAAGCCATGTCTTCCCTGGACCGGAAACAAGCATCCTAGGACCGGTTTCTGGCATTCCAGCCGTCATCAGCCAGGCTTGCTTGAATCCAGTGGCAAAGTGAGCAAGGGACCCACGTCTGGGCATACCCCCGCCAACTTAGGGCGAACAAAGCGATACAAAAGGGGATGATGGACGGAACGTTTGAGCCAATCAAACACTCACCCCAGTCAACTGATCTGGGTTTAATCCATCATCATTCTTTAGCTCACTCCACCACCCCAGTTCAGACATGGCCATATGCAAATCAGTCTGACCCTGTGCCTCATGGGAACAGTCCAGCACGAACTGCCAAGCCATGTCTTCCCTGGACCGGAAACAAGCATCCTAGGACCGGTTTCTGGCAGGTTATGCCCAGACGTGCCCAGACGTGGGTCCCTTGCTCACTTTGCCACTGGATTCAAGCAAGCCTGGCTGATGACGGCTGAAATGCCAGAAACCGGTCCTAGGATGCTTGTTTCCGGTCCAGGGAAGACATGGCTTGGCAGTTCGGGCTGGACTGTTCCCATGAGGCACAGGGTCAGACTGATTTGCATATGGCCATGTCTGAACTGGGGTGGTGGAGTGAGCTAAAGAATGATGATGGATTAAACCCAGATCAGTTGACTGGGGGTGAGTGTTTGATTGGCTCAAACGTTCCGTCCATCATCCCCTTTTGTATCGCTCATATATATATCAGCGACATTCGAAGAAGGCATTTCGTAGGTTGCGGATATCCTATCGGAGTTTCAGTTGGCCTCAGTTCTGGGAGTCAGCTACGCCAAGTTGTGTGTGTTTCCAATTTGCATGGATTGTCAGCCAAAACACCTGATGATAGATACCCATCTCCTTCACTGGGAGCCCCGTACATTCTGCTATTTACTAGCATACACATATACCATGACACACAGGACCTCAGTGACGGCAACCTAACTAGTCATCATCTCCCTCCGCACCCAAGTGTTGTTCTGGAGCACACTCCCACTCACAGTCCAAGGGAGATTGACCCTGTCGAAAATAATGATGCTTCCTTGCCTATTATACTTTTTCACAATCTTCCCATGAGCATATCATGTATTACCTTCCGCACCCTGCATGCTACGCTAGGGAGCTTCCTTGGAACAAAGGCAGGCGACATGTCGCGCTGCACAAGTTCTAGCTGCCTGAGGACACAGGAAGCTTAGGGAATACCTATTTTTCACATTACTAGCTAGCAGCGCAGTTGCAATGGCCTGCTTACTGGCTGGCAGGGCACCTGCTGGATGAGTTAGGATTGCCCTCGGTAGAAGGAGCTCACGGCAGGCAATTTGGGTAGTATTACTGACACAAGCAAGGCTCCCCGGGAGGCCAACAATCTATTGAACACAGCGCACAAGAGTTTCCGCAGAAGTCTACACCTCCTGCCTCCTATTTCACCATACTCCATTGAGGCATTTCATGAATTAATTGGGAGAGAGGGACTGGCTTCCTGGGATTATGCTGGGGTGGGAACTCTTTGCAGCCTATTTCAGGATGGCGCGCTCATACCATTTGACCAATTGCAGGCAGACTGTGAATTGTCGGTGGGACATTTCTTGGCTCATGGTAGGTTGTTGGCGGAGCTGGGCCAGTTGTGGTGCATCACCGACCCGGAGCCGAACACCATCCACTGGTGCATACACTTCACACCATAGGGGGAGGCAGCCGATTCATCACCTGGGTCACTAGGATCTTAGCGCACACTACACAGGACCCCTTACTACTGACATGCAGGAGCTGGGAGAGGGACTTAAGTCGAGAGCGGATGTCTAAGGAATGAGAGAGGGCACTCCATTAATCATGTAAATTGTCATGAAACGCTAAATTTAAAAAAATACAGCATAACATACTACACAGACCTTACCTCATGCCAGAGAGGCTACATAGGATGTTTGGGTCCGTCTCCACCAGTGCTTAATTTGAGCCGGTGCTTTTCGGTGCTGAGCACCGGCACTTAATTGGTTTCCGGTGCTCGGCACCGGCACCTAATTGTCAACACCACACTTAAGGCAGTCTGCCACAAGGTGGCGCTGCTCATGTAATTTAGAGATAAGCAGTATAACAGTTGTTTAGGAAAACAATATACATTAAAAAATTGCTAATACCTGCCTCCCCAGCCATTCCTTTAGCTTTGGGGACCTGGAATAATCTGAACTGTCGCATTTACATGCGAGAGAGATGGTTAGTAGTTGTTTTGGCAGCGATGACAAGGGCGATGGGTGGTGCAAACTGCAGTGGCCTCCTGGTCAGAGCCCTGGCACTTAATATTTTACAAATTAAGCACTGGTCTCCACCTGTCCCAGGTGTCGGGAGCCGGACACCAGCATGGCACACATGTTCTGGGGAGGCCCAATGGAGGGGTGTCATGGTTGCATTATCGGAGGTGGCGGGTAAGGACAATCTGTTCTCTATGGAGGGGGGGGGGATACTGGGCCTGCTTAAGTGAAACAAAGCTGGAAGAGTAACTAATCGCTTCATAGACCTGGCTCTACTCATAGCCCGTAGATCCATAGCAATGCACTGGAAAGCTGACACACTACCAGGTTTGAAACACTGGTGCGCTGCAACACTTAAATGGGGCAAGGCTGAGTCAGTGGCACTCAGGCGAGAGGAGGTCCGCGGCCTTCCCAGAATCCCTATAGCTGGGGCATGGGACGCTATATTACAAGACTTGCACACGTTCAAAGAGGGCCTCCCTGGTGAACCAGAATTTACATCTGGTCACTGCGGGTCACCATGCTCCCCTAGCCCGCTGATCAGACCCTCCCCTCTCCTTTATTTCCTTCCCCATTAGGCCGGGGACCTACGATGCTGGTGTGTTGGGGGTATCGTAGTAGTGTTTACTCCATCAATAACGTGTAAGGCGGGAAGACACCAAGAGGGGTGATATCAGCACTCTGAAGATATATATCACTATTAATGACTTTTACTGTTACGACCTACAGTTTTGCAAATGTTCATGTGTTCATATTGAGAACTAATCACTCCTGCCAAATTATGAGTATTGCAATATAGGTAGGGAACCTGGGATGGGTTTGCTCTATCTGTTTATGTCGTATTGATCCCAATGTTAATAACTTGTATTTGTACATTATGATGAAACTAAATAAAAATTGGTTAAAAAACAAACAAAAAAATAGGACAGGTTGTTACCCTGTTTACATCATTTAGATTTATCATGGTGTTACTCAGTTTACATCATTTAGATTTATCCTGGACATTTCTTGATTTAATGTTACATAACGAGATGTTATCATTTTATTTTGCTGTGTTGGGGCAGTTTTGTGGGGCGGGCTAGACTGCTCAGAGAGAAGGAGTGGTGGCACCATCCTAAGTGCGCATGAATGTTTGGCCGGCCCTCTGGAGCTGGCCAAACATTCATGCGCACTTTGCATGTTCCCCGCCCAGGATGCATTACAGCCTGGGTGGAGAACATGCCCAGACTTCCATTCCCCATCTGAACGCCGAACCACAACGCTCAGATCAATCATAACGCTGCATTGCAGCGTTGTCATTGGTTTAGGGGAGCCTATCCTGCTTTCTTCTCCAACAGAAGCCAGGAAGAGGATGGAAAAGAGATGGCCGTGAGGTAAGTGTTTTTTTTTCTTTCACTCCTTCCTTCCCCATCCTCCTACCCAGTACTGATTCGAGGGAGCAGCCGCGACTGTCTTTGGAATTTATCACGTGATTGCCTGTGCCTTGTCAGTATCCATCGGCTCTCAGTCCCGCTGCTCACTGTTCACCTTGGGCCGGGAAATTATTCTTCCATCTAAGGTTTCACTGACGAGGGCCGAGCCCGGGGGCCCGGCACTCAGCACCTTCAGTTTTCACCGCACAATATCGAGCCCAGACGGCCTTTGCAGGTTCAGTTTATCGCACTTTCTGTTTCTTCACAAATTAGAGTTTTGGAGCCTTAGGGTTGCTAGGATGATGCAGGATTTTGCTGTCCGGGTCGGGAGCCCTGGCGAGGCACATCTAAGCGCCCATCTTGCTTGGCCACGCCCCCTAGGTCTAGCTTCTAATCATTACAGTACAATAGTATTATATCATTACAATTATGGTACTAGATTACAATGAACTACTAGCTTATAATGAACCTTACATCAACTTCATTTTTATCAACATTCTCATGAGATCTATTATGGGTTTTTTCGTTTACTTGTATTGCTTGTTTCCATCTTGTTTTTATTGGTAATAATAACAACACCTACCAATCTTGAAATGAAGAATATTGTGCATTACATTTTTTTTTTTTTTTTTTTTACAGAGTCCTGGCTGTATATTCTTTTTCAACACTAGTCTCTTCAAATATGGTGTACAGCTTATGAACTTTAAACCTGCTGGTAAGCACATTTAAATGTGTTTTTCCTTTCCATCAGATAGCTCAGCTTTCACATAGACTCACGTAAGGCCTGGCTACATAAGTATACCTTTACCATTCCGCCTCTTTATTACTTTTTGAACACAGTACCTATGGGTGACTCTTTTTACTTGTGAGGAAATGCAGATGATTATATGGTGTGGTTGTGTGACCTCACAGTGTAATAATGGCACAATCCTGTATGTGGTCTAGTTAGGTTTGTTTGTAAAACCTTAGCTTTGTCCTCTGTAGCTGTGACTCATAGCAGTCAGGCTTTAACAAAGGAACACGTTTAAAGCATTAAGAAGGACAAAAACAACTGAATAAGAAGAAAACACAAACAATAAAATCCGACACCAATTTATACAAAAAAATAGGTTGTATTTTTATATTTAAATAGACACCTCATAGACAAAAATCCACTGGAGGGTTCAGGAGATATGATTTTTCAAACAAACAATAAATCACTGCTTTTCACTAATTGCAATAAATCTTGGTAATCTACCGTAATCGAGGTTTAGGGTTAGCCATAATAAGCAAGTTGAAAACAGCTGTATGGGCACTCTTGGGGGTGCTAACTCCAATAGTCCTCTAGTCACCAGAACCAGTCAGGTCCAGGGGACAGTTACCTCTTGGGTTTAGCAGTTTCCAGTCCAGTTCAGAATCCTATGGGCAAACCGGCATTGACGTCAGTGGAGTGGTCCTGATGTAAGGGATTCAGGATGCTGAAGATGCTGAGCTGATGTTGGCATCTTCCTGTGGCTAAAATCGGTCTTCAAGTTTGCAAGATGTTGACTTTGGCCTCAGGGGTTGATGCCCCACAAAGTCTAGGTGAAGTCAAGCCACTGGTCTACTGATATCTGGCTACAGCCAAACCAGCGGTTTCCATTGGATGGTGATTACTTCCTTGCTGGGTGATCAAATGGCACTCTGATGACTCTAACAGGTCCAGCATACATGGGTGCAACATTTGAGTGTCAGGGCTCAGTCTCCCTGGCTGTACCTCTCTGTCCAGCGACAGTCTTGCTTCTTGGCGCTGGGCTCTCAAGGATGCAGGATTCCCATCTTTAATGGCCCAGTGGCTGTAACAAGGAGTCAGCCAACAGGCTCTTGGAGACACTTCTCTGTTTGGCACTTGTGGGCAACTTCTCCACGAGCTGGGCACCGCAGGCACAGGTCTCTCTTTGGCAGTCCACAGGTGCAGCAGGTGCAGTCCAGTCTTTTGTGCAGCCTCTCTTTGCTGGTTCCAGGAAACAGCAGAGCAGTCCTTCTTTGGTCCTCTCTCCAGTACAGATGTGATCTGAGGTCTGGGTGCAAGGACTAGCCACTTTTATGTCGACTACAAGCCTAGGGGGATGAGATAAGCCGAAGGGCTACTAGGTCCTCTCCAGCCTGATGATGACTTCCTGCAAAGTGTGGCACCTAGCTATCCAGAATGCACTATCCTGCCTACTGCCAATATGGCAAAACCCTTCTCTCAATGTGTGGAGCGCTCTCTAGCCCAACCCAGAGGTGTGGCAGCCTGGGGGCTACACTCCCCTCAAAAAACACGGTTTGACAACAGCTTCTTCCTCTCTGTCTGAGATGCCAACCTGTCTGCCTGAAGAAAAGAGTACTCCCTCCTCAGTATGACTACCATTGCCTTTAAAAGAGGGCTTCTTCTTTGATGCTAGCCTTTTGGGCTCACACCCACCCTGGCCATCCTGCCTGGAGGAGGTCACACCTCTTCCCTCAGTAGGTCTTTTGTTCCTCTTCCTGAGAGTCATTCTCATCTCTACCCAGGAGTGGCAGAAGGCAGACTGGAAGGCAGCAGCTGTGTGCAACTGTAAACAGCTACTGTAAACTTTGGGCAACAAAGTGGATACTTTCTAAAGTTGCAATTTGTGAAATAGTTACACTGAATAAAAAATTTCCTGGCTATCGTAACAGAAAGTTTCAATTCAGTTAAGGACACGGAGGCGAGGATTATGCTGTTCTTTCTTCACTTTCTTCACAGCAGCCATTAAATAAACAATAACAGCAGACTACATTTCCCACAACCCTTGGGGAAAGAGTCACAGTTCAAAACATTAACAGTGTCCAATTAGCTACAGCCATGGCATCTCCATAGTAGGGATGACCTCTGGTATGGCGGAGCGTCGCTCCCCTGCTGAAAGCCAGCAGAGGCAAACGAGAAAAATAAAATAATAAAACAATTTTATTATCATTTTTTCTTTTTTCATCTGGCGGATCCGAGGGAGGGGCGGGCCATCAATACTGACACTGCAGCACCAGGGAGGAGTGGTGGGCACTGCTAAGTGTGCATGACTGTTTGGTCGGCCGTCTGGGGTCAGCCAAAAATGTCACGTGGACTTAGCCTTTCTCCAACCCGAGCTGTATTGTACAGCTGGGTGGAGAAGCTCCCAGTCCCTGTCTGAGCGCCGAACCAGGGCGCTCAGACCAATCCCAGCACTGCTGTCATGCTGGGAATAGTATTCCCAGCATGAGATGAGCAGCGCTGAAATTGGCATCTAGGAGCCTGCGCAGTGTGCAGCACTTCCTGGACGTCCGGGAGACGAGGATCGGGAGCAAGGCGGCCGTTAGAGGGGCAGGTAAGCGTAATTTTATATATTTAGAATTCTGTCTTCCATGATGTTTTGGGTTTGTATTCCCCCTCTCCCCACCGCTTCGCAATGCTACTGCTCCATAGCTAATTATTGCTGTCGCCTCTTCATATTTCTTCCTGCGACTGCAGATGGATAGCGGTATATATATATATATATATAAATATATATATATATATATATATATCATACTCTTCCAGGATCAATAACATTACAAGGAAGGCAAATCCACTGTAGAGGAATATAATGAATCGTACAATAAATACCCACCTATAAGTCGCTCTCATGTTCTTGGGGAGGGAGCATCAATAGCGGGCGGGTTAATACACGCCTCTGTGTCCTTAATAGAATTGAAACTTTCCATTACAATAGCTAGCAAATTTTTAGGTCGAGCCTATAGCGGCAGCGCGCATGCGCTGCTCGCTTTGCGAGGCATGCAGTATGGAGTACCGAGTGGAAGCTTCGTGGAAGCTCCGCCCACTCTCCGCCCATTGGCTTGTGTCTTTGTCCTCCGTAAATGCTGTCTTCTGATTCATTTCGAGGCTTGTTAGTCCCTTCTTATGATGGCTATGTCGTCATTTGTCACCTCCCATGGCTACTGGCCCCTTTACTTCGAGTGTTACACCGTACGTCGACTGTGAGCACCCCTTTGTGCCCCCTACGTGTACCTGGCTGATGCCGTAGGTACTCGGCAAACTGCGGTTAAACGATTGTTTAAGACTGAATTAATGTTCGCTGGAGTGTGTCTTCGCTGTGGAGTGTGTTCCTACTAGGAACAGGGAACGGCCAGTGTGTTGTGCAGAGTTGCTGTGTATATACTGCGACTAACATCCAGCCGTGGCAACCGCCGGCAGATAACGGGCCGCCGCACTGCGGCTCCGGGCTGCCCTCCATAAGCTCCAGGGACGACGAGACCAGTGCTCCAGATTCACTTTCTACTCATGCAATCGTGTGCCTTCTCGGAGTGGGGACTGTGCAGTGCTTTAAATGGGCCGGTATTCACCGGTACTGAGTACCGGCACTTCTTAGATTTATCACTCCGAGTACCGGCACTTCTCTACTGCCGTGGACAGTACCGGTACTCATGAAAAGGTAGGCGCATTGGCTCTGCTGGTGAGCAGGAGTGGAACGTGTCTCTGGCAGCCAAGGCGCCGCTTCTGTAGCTCCGATCTGAGCCCCAGTTGAGCTATTCAGCAGGGCTCATTTGAATAATGTCCGGGTGCTCTCCATCACGCTGTGCTTGACAGAGCAGGGTCCATTCAGGCCCTGTGCTGTCAATCACATTCACACTATCCTGTGCTTTCGTGCAAGCACAGGAATCGTGTCAGTCCCCTGGCAGTGGCAATCAGGCTACGGTGGCAATTCAAAAATCCATGGTAGGTGAAGATGGCTTTTATCATACCCGAGTCTTTTGTGTGTCTGCTATGTTTGTTTGTATGCCTGTTTTTGTAAGAAAAAAATGAGAGAAAGAGAATCAAGACACTCTCAGGAGGTATTTTAAAGAAAATGGGTGGCACTTTGTACATGTCTGCTCGGCGACAAAGATTCATAAATAACGTAAAAGGGAGGGTGAGTGGGCGAGTGAGTGAGTGAGTGGATGGATGAGTGAGCAAGGGTGGATGTATAGATGGATGGATGGATGAGTGAAAGCATGCATGGGTGAAAGAGGGCGGATGATTAGATAAAAGGGCGGATGATGGGTGGATAAGTGAAAGATTGGATGGATGAATGAAAGGTAGGGAGGATGGATGAAAGGGTGGAGGATGGATGAGTGAAAGGAGGGATTGAGTGAAAGGGTGGATGGAATAAAGGAGTGAAAGGGTTGATAGATGGATGAGCGAAAGGATTGATGGATGAGGGAAAGGGTGGATAAAGAGATGGATGAGTGAAAGGATGAATGGATAGGTTTGGAGATGGATGGATGGATAGGTTTGGATATGAAGGGTGGATAGATGGAATGGTGAAAAACTGAATGATTGATGAAAGACTGAAAAGACGATAGAATGTAAAGGTTAAATGGTGGACATCAGCAGGTAAATGGTAGGATGAAAGGATGAATGGATAGATCAATGGAAAAGACAAGAGATATCTTCTGGGGAGGGTCATGATGATTTGCTTCATTTGCTTCGTGCCATAAGAGCTTTGGTTCGAAGTGGGGGATTTTCAGTTTCTTCCTACTCGCATGCTCAAAAATATATAGTATTGTGCCAAACAGCAATTAACAGTATGACATTAAGAAGGTGCAACTATTGCAAAAAAAAAAAAGGAAATGTTAACATATTATCGCATTTCTCTTTCATTTTGTGTAATGAGTTAACCTGCTTTTTTTTATATAAACACATTTCTCATGTGTTTTGGTATGTGCCGACACTAATATAGAAGTTGTTAAGTATCATGTCTTTCCATTAGCCCCGCCCCTAGCCCCGCCCCCTCACTACACCTCAAGCTCATTTTAATGAGTACCTGCACTTATTTTTTCCTATTTAAAGCACTGGGACTGTGACATTAAAATGTGAAGTACCTGACTCACGACCCTACGTGCTTGCATGGTCAAGTATCCATCCAGTACCATATTATTATTTTTTTAATTATATTTTTTTTAACTTTGCAGAAGCGTTTAAGTACGTTTTTCAACCGCCGTATTAGTGTAACAATGCAAATTTCGGCAGTGGTGGAATATATTCTTGATCGCAGACTTTTTCCTGGAGACTACTTAAAATGTACGCGATTCCTGTGTTTCGGCACCGCTTGACCATGGGGTAATAAGACTAGTTTGGTACGAGTTGCTTCTATTTTAAGTGCCATTTTCTTGAAAGTGTAGGGGCGGTACCGCAAAAAATGGTTTTAGTTTAACTGCTTCGTGGCAGATCACATGAATAAAACACGCGCATTGTATTTGGTTTTTTCTTCGTGTACCGGACATCTTGATGGTGTTGTGATGCATTATTTGTTGAGTCTGCCTGAGGTGGAATAATACCGCGAAGTTTTTTGTCGAATATCCCTGCTTAATACTTTAGTGCTCTAAAGTAGTCGACTCGGTACTCCAGTCACTAGCTCGTATTTTACCCACACGTCATTGCGGTCTACCAGTGAGTGGGATTAATGACCTAGGCGTGTCGTTTTTTTGTGTTGACCGTCGAGTCCTGTTCTTTAAATCGATGAGACTTCTACATAATGTAGAAAGGGGGGGGAGGTAAATCTACAAACCTATTCCTTAAACTGGTCAGATCTGTGCCGCCATTGCACATATTAGTCCATTGCAAATATGCGTGGAGTTGGGTTCGTCGCAGGTTCTCGTGTCATGTGGCCTTAATTGGGCTAAAGGTCCTTTTGTGGATGAAGGGTCGTGGCTTTCAGGGCTGCAACACGAGAATGTTTCCAGCCAGTGTAGATGAGCTAATTCGCAGAGCAGGTATATATTTTTTATTGTTCAGTGCCACAAGTGAGATATTGGACAGTATCACTTGTAGTGCTATGTCACTGTTTCGGATTTGTGTGTATACAAAGGGCGGTGGTGCTTGTGGTAAGGCTTTGAAGTTAGCAGGTGTATCATTCATACTTTAAGAAGCTACGCCGGAGGCTTTAGATTCACGTTGGGGGTCGCTCTGTCTGGAAATATGCTGTCTTATGATGGTAACTGCATTAGACAAATGCCTTTACCCAAACGAGAAGTGCTGCTCCGCAACATTTAAATTACAGTGATGTGATGGGCCTTCTGAGTGGCTGGGTCAAATCGGTATGCTAACTTTATTCGAACAGGGAGGTTGCTAATACTAAGTTGCTCGGTGAAGTTCTGTCATGCCAGTTGAGGCTTGGTGAAACTTTAAAATAGTCGCTGTGCTAATTACATACATTTGCAATGTTTTCTTGGCGAAGAATTGAAGTTGTATTGGTTGAATGCCGGCGCAATGACACACAGTAGCGCCGTGCAGTTCTTCTGCTCACTCTGCCCCATGTATTTTATTGTAAGTCAAGGTATTGTGAGTGGCGAGGCTGATAAAGAACGGCGCTGTCTTCAACTAACCTACTGTAGTAATGCTTTAAAACTGGTGTATCCGCATTTCTGAAACCCAAATAGTTGTAATGGCGCCGCTTGTGGAGAGTAGAGAAAATGCACATGATGAGCGTTGTTGCTTCCCTGCAGTTACAAAAGGACTGTCAGAGTGGCTTAATTTGTTTCTTAGCATCCGTTTATGCCACTGCAGCTCGAGGCATCGATTTTTCCTTAGCACCCCTCCATATTTGCGAACTCTTGCCTTTTTCGCTTCCCTTTTCTCTAACAGGATTCCTTGCTAGAGCCATCTCAAATAAGGCTGTATGACAATGAAAGGGCTTTTCCCGCGGCAGAGACCTTATGCGCCTAGCATTGTCCTGCACTAGATAGGCTGCTCTCCTGTAGGACTAGGCCTTCCATCGTTCAGCTCACTCCTTCCGGAAGTGCCAAATCAAGTCGGCTATAATTTACTTAAAATGGCTTTGCTTGCCAACTTTGGCTTACGAGAGACTCTCAAAGCTCCTCTCTCGGAGTCTAGACACGTAAGATGCTACATACATATTTACGCTAGTACCAGGTTTAAATAGCGATTGTGTACCCGTTTTCTGTTTATTAAAAAAATGAGCTGCTTTAAAACTGTGCTTCCGTTTTCGGTGTATTAAACTCGGCTGTCTATACTCTATTGCTGATGTGGTCAAGTGGTCTCAATGACAAATGCTTGGATTTAAAATTAATTACTTAGTCTGATTTTTACCGACTAAGATGCCTATTTTTAACAATTTCAAGGATTTCAAGCCATGATGTCAAAATAATTTTAGCCTATGGCCCGACAACAGTACCGGGGATACGTACGAGGGTGCTGTATGGTTTAAATCGTTGGCAATTCATATAGTTAGTGAGTAAAATACTTCTGTGTAACAAATTTAAACTTTCTATTAAAGTGACTGGACAGCGGTTAAACCGGGCCTGAGTTTAAGGAACTTCTAGGCGTTGGTACAGACTATCTGAAACTTTGCTTGTAGCTTCATTAGTGTTTTAGTATAGGAGTTTTTCTACAATCTGTTGCCCCTTGCCTCAAATTTTCCATTGATTAGGATATGCCATGGTTGACCGTTACTTGTTTGGTGCAAGGGGGTCGGTTACAAATGTTTGGCTATTTTCTTTGTCCCGTGATACTTTCACTGAGCAGTAGTAGGCAGGGAGGTTGAGGGATGTCTAGTGATGAAGTAGTACTGGTGCCATAGTAAGGGGCAAATCTGAAAGATGTGTATGAATGCTTTATTAAGCTTAACAAAGCTGTTAACTGTTGTGCACCTCTATTTTAAAACTTAAAATGCACCTTTGCTAAGCAGGGTATTTGGGCCTTAAATGTAGGTAAGTAATATATAGCTACATTAAGATAGGCTAAGGATCAACATGGATAGCATAAACATTTTGACAAAATCTGGTGCCTCAACCATGCAGTCGTTAAATAAAGTGGTTCTTATGGGGGTAGTGTAGCCCTTGACTACAACCGCAATAGTGTTAGTTAAAGGAAAGAAACCTCAAATGAGTACATTTCAGCTGTGCGTTTAGTGAATCTATTTATACATCTCATGTATGAATATATTTCACATAGTACGATTTAATTCTCGTACAAGGTGCTCCTAAAGTGACAGCGCATTGAAAGTGATAAGGTGAATAACAAGCATTGGCATAGCCAATAGGTCTCGCCTTTGGGACCTTATAAGCCTTATAGCCGCACAGACATGTGATCAAAAATTATATGAGCGGTGAAAGAACTGGATGCCTTCATTCCACTGAGGTCTGGACAATTAGGGAGAATATGGGCAGTACAATGTGTGAAAACAAAAGGATTATAAATATGTTGATATGGCACTTCGAGTGGAACTAACCCTCCGCGGGTCCGTCCAGAAAGTGTTTTTACTCCCACTGAGGCATGTCAAGGTAATAAAAGTGAGACTGAAAGGGCAAAATGCTTCAGAGACAGGAAGCTCCTTGAATGTTTAATTTTTTCCTGGATATAAATGTGTAGCACCATCTGGGCTCCGGGAAGGAGGGGCCACGGGTTGGCTTCCGTAACTGGTGGGACAATGTGGGGGGCTGCACCGACCCTGGCAGGGTGGGTGTTTAGGGGAGAGACGCCAGCTGTGTGAGGGCACAAGTGCTGGTGCGAGAGAGAGTGTGAAAGTGGAGGGAGAGCAGAAGGGTCTGTATGCCAAGGATAGACACCAAGAAAGCGGATTCTAGGAAAGGGAGATAATGTAGGCGGTGTGGGAGGAATTTTGTATGTGTGCACAAGCGTATGTGTATGCAGGAAGCGCAGAGGGAGTCAAATGATATGTAGGAGGGTTGTGGGAAAGAAGGGAAGTAGCGTGGCAACTTGCTGGGGTAGCGGGTGTTTCATTACTGAAGGGAACAATGAAATAAAAAGTAGAAAGAGAAGAATAACAAGCATTGGCATAGCCAATAGGTCTCGCCTTTGGGGCCTTATAAGTGTTTAGCCAGAGCTATTGACTTTGCCAATGTCTTCAAGCTGTGCTGTAGAGAAGTGTGGCTGCTGTGCGGCATGCTGAAAAGTTATAATAAAAAAGTGTCAGAAGCATTTTTGTTACTTTATATATGACCAAGAAGGCATTATGTAAAACTGAACGACCATATTAAAAAAAGTATTTACAATAAAAAATTTCCTCAGTTTTCTTTTGTTCTTGCAATGCTGGCAACTTGTTTCTGCCTATTGCAATGGTTGTTTGTTAAAGCTTTTTTTTTGAGGGGGCATAAACAATCGGAGGGTGAAGGTTGGGAACTAGTACCTGTATTATAACACTAGCAGCGGCCAGACGCTAGGGGAGAATCAACAGATGCCAGATTCCGAGAGCAGGCTGAGGTGGTGCTGAGTGATGCTGAGGTGGTGGTGGTGGTGGTGGTGACTGTTGCGGAGACGATGCTGAGGTGATGCTGAATGATACTCAGGTGTTGCTGAGTGATACTGCTGTGGGTCTGAGTGATACTGCTGAGGTGCTGAGTGATGCTGTGGTGGTGCTGAGTGATATTGTCTTGGCGCTGAGTGATGCTGTGGTGGTGCTGAGTGATATTGTCTTGGCGCTGAGTGATGCTGTGGCGGCGCTGAGTGATGCTGTGGCGGCGCTGAGTGATGCTGTGGCGGCGCTGAGTGATGCTGTGGCGGCGCTGAGTGATGCTGTGGTGGCGGTGAGTGATGCAGTGGCGGTGCTGAGCGATGCTGTGGCGGTGCTGAGCGATGCTGTGGCGGTGCTGAGCGATGCTGTGGTGGCGCTGAGCGATGCTGTGGTGGCGCTGAGCGATGCTGTGGTGGCGCTGAGTGATGCTGTGGTGGCGCTGAGTGATGCTGTGGTGGCGCGGAGTGATGCTGTGGTGGCGCTGAGTGATGCTGTGGTAGCGCTGAGTGATGCTGTGGTGGCGCTGAGTGATGCAGTGGTGGCACTGAGTGATGCTGTGGTGGCGCTGAGGGATGCTGTGGTGGCGCGGAGTGATGCTGTGGTAGCGCTCAGTGATGCTGTGGTGGCGCTGAGCGATGCTGTGGTGGCGCTGAGCGATGCTGTTGTGGCGCTGAGCGATGCTGTGGTAGTGCTGAGTCATCCTGTGGTGGTGCTGAGTCATCCTGTGGTGGTGCTGAGTGATGCAGTGTTGGCCCTGAGTGATGATGTGGTGTCGCTGAGTAAAGCTATGGTGGTGCTGAGTGATGCTGTGGTGGTGCTGAGTGATGCTGTGGTGGCGCGGAGTGATGTTGTGGTGGCGCTGAGTGATGCTGTTGTGGCGCTAAGTGATGCTGTTGTGGCGCTAAGTGATGCTGTTGTGGCGCTGAGTGATGCTGTGGTTGTGCTGAGTGATGCTGTGGTTGTGCTGAGTGATGCTGTGGTTGCACTGAGTGATGCTGTGGTTGCACTGAGTGATGCTGTGGTTGCACTGAGTGATGCTGTGGTTGCACTCAGTGATGCTGTGATGGCGTTGAGAGATGTTGTGTAGGTGCTGAGTGATGCTGTGCTGGCTCTGATTGATGCTGTGCTGGCTCTGATTGATGCTGTGGTTGCGCTGAGTGATGCTGTGGTGTTGCCGAGTGAGAGATAGAGTGAAGATTTAATGCCCAATTAGAGAGGGTGGTGAGAGAGAAAGAGAGAGAAAGGGTGTACATAGAATAAAGAGTGGAGCGGGATAGAGAGAGAGAAAGAAGGGGAGAGAGAGTGAATGAAGGAGTTTGAAAGAGAAACAGATAAAGGGGTGAGAGAGAATGAAAGGCTAAAAAAGATAGAGAGGGAGAGTTAATTAAGTAGAGAGAGAGAATTAGAGAGGGGAGAGAGAGAGAGAAGGAGAGAGACAATAAGAGTGGGGGGTGTGGAGTTTAAATAGAGTGAAGAAGTGACACGGAAAAAGTAACCTTAAATATAGCATTGTGCTTTGCGCGAATAAATATTTTAAAAAAAAACAGTGAGAGACAAAAATACTGGTAATTAGGCTGTGACTCCCAATATAAAACAAATAGCGATATAAGGTGAAATCAATCCACCGAAGCAATATTTCTAACTAGACAAAAAAAAGCTTGCATTTCAATGCTAATCGCTGTTGTTTTTCATGTGACTGTAGTCCAGGGCCCTCAGTTGGTAATGTGAGCTGCTGCTGCGATTGAAACATCAGAGTCCAGAGAGTTAATGAGCCATGACGAGGAAATGAGGAAGAGATAGGAAACCCAGATGCCAGCTGCGCGTGCACGCCATCGTGAACTCAAGCTGGTCGCCAGCCGAAAGCCAGTGTTTGCACTTCCAAAACCCACTTACTAAAACTCTCGGCCAGACCAGCGCAAGCGCTGGTGCAGGCCGAGACCTAAAAATGGCTTTATTGCTATGTGCAACATAAATACATGTGGCTGATGGGGGCGTTGGAATATTTTGGAGTCCACACCAGTGAAACGAGTGACGACCACCGTCAAAATTCTTAAAACACAGTCCACATGTTATTTGTCAATGTTTTCACCCCTCAACAAAGGCATTTAGAGTAAGGTCATCAGGACAAAAATTATCTATAACGGAGACACCAAAGGATAGGGGCAGAATTCCTGTCAAATGTCAGTTTGTCCTGGACCAACTTAAAACTAGGTATTGGCATAGCCAGAGTTTATGGCATTGAAAGTCCCATAACAATAGAAGTCAAGCTATTTCTAAGGACAACGTCAAAATTGGGTTTGCGCACACAGGGTAATAAAACGGTAAAAATGGCCGCATCAATTTACCATGGTTGCACCTACATTTGGGATGCATTTAGAAAAAGGCCAAATTGCTTAAAGTAAACCAGCACGGGATGGTGCAGGGACTGAAATTTTGAAATCAGCCTAAACCACAGGTGTATTAATCACCGTACGTGGAGTCTGATGCCTCCCTTTCAAGGTGCGCCTCCTATTCAGTTTGCTTAAATGCTACTCAAACTTTGCCCATGCTCGGCCTCCTGGATTCCAGGACAAAACTGTCTGACATTTATGTGACCAAATAAATTCTGCCCCAATCTTTTAGTGTCTCCATTATAGATAATTTTAGTCCTGATGACCCTGCTCTATATGCTCTATATGCCTATGTCGACCTGTCAAAACGTCCACAAATAACATAAGTGGACTGTTAATTTTGATGGATGTAAACACTTGCTTCACAAGTGTGGAATTCAAAACATTCTATTGTCGTGATCAGCCACATTTATATATGTTGTACAAAACACAAATGCACTTTTCATTCACCTTGTATTACTTTCACTGTGCCATCACTCTTTAGGAGCACCTTTTTATATTTACTTTGTAAGTTAATATATTCATAAATGAGAGAAACGCATAACAAACGTACTCATTTGAGAGGGTTTTCTTCTTTCCCTAAAATAAAACTATAATCCTGCCTGCTGCTTACCATTGGTTTTGCACCTCCATCGGTCTTATGTTGCTTTTCATTGGTTGGCACTCTGATACATCACTTCAGAGTGAAAAACAGAAGCACCGGCCAATTACAGTTTTCTTATGCTGTAGCTGTTTATTTTGTTCCTTTGTGGACTACTTCAATAAAGCAAGAGTGATGCTTGAAACATGCGCCGCCATAAAATGCAGGCTGTCGATTACCCGCTCCCTGCTGACAGCATCTCTGCTGGGGACGCTGCCTCATCTAAGCCCTGCCTTTCCAAACTCTCCCCTATACATTTGTTTTTAGGTTGAGCATTCAAGACCTCTTGTATATACTTTAGTATGTACTTATATGTGTATGTACTGTGTGGGCCCTGGAGATCAGCCCTAGGACTGGTCTGCTTCCGCTTAGGAACTTTTTTTCTGTTCAACTGCCTCTTTTTAACTGTCTTGATAGAAAACAACCAGTAGAGGTCAGTAAAATACCAGAATTGCTTTCTGCTGAGGGACTTTCTTTTTTTAATTTTTCTTGCAACTGCCTCTAACTTTCTTGATAGAAAACGACCAGCAGAGGTCAGTAAAATACCAGAATCACTTTAGCATTCTCTAGATTCCAGTCCATAGAAATTGTCTTCCACAAGCACCCGTAGACAATAATATTGTTTTCAATCTTGTATTTTCAGTGAAATGACCACCAAAGGCCCTGATTTTATATTAAAAACAGAGCTTTGGACTATACCATTTCCCGCTGAAAGGCAATATTTCTCTCCATGTGTTCCCATACCTGGCATGTCACGCAGTTTGGTGCTTACTTTCCATCCATGTTAAAGAACAGTAGATATTTCAGCACCCAGGCTAATGTGCTGCATAGCTAAATACATATAAGGTCCCAAAGGCGAGACCGATTGCATTGCAAATGCTTGTTTATTCTGTCAGGACAGGAGGCGAGGTTTAAAGCTTATCCACAACCAGAGAAGCAATAGAAGGGACTGGTTTGAAACAGAATCTTTTAATTGTACAGTCTGGAGACTAGTCTGCCGCATTGAGAATATCTTCCAAGCGAGCTCTGAGGAAGAACGCCTCTGAGGCCATAGCGCCTCTGACAGAATGAGCTACAAAAGTTTAGCATAAATGCCAGCTTCTTGCATGGCCCATCAAACCCATCTGGTGATGGTAGGTGAGAAGACTGCTCAGAAACATTTCCTCAAGGCGATTAAGAGCGGTCTCTCTCTGTGTGGGTGGACGTCCGCTGTCATAGCCTCATAGATCTTTATGCATGGCACGAAGCAAAGTTTCGGAGAATCTGGAAAGGAAGGATAAGTAATCACACGTGAATTGCATTTTGTACAACATGAAATGTGGAAAGTAACCCCGTACGGGGTAAATACTTTATCTTTTAAGTCTAATGCTCTTACATCGGAGACCTGCCGGCATGAGACCAAGCAGAGGAAGGTGGCCAGTTCAGCCAAAAGCTCCTTCTGAGAAAGATATTTGTTGAGAACGCCAGAATCTGAATATGTTGAGGACCTTATTTACATCCCATGGGATGGAATATCTGGGTTCCAGGGGCAGATATAGGTGGATGCCTCTCAAACGTTTAGGCACCAGGGGATGTTCCTCGAATGGATGATCGCCAACCGAAGCATGGCCTCCCGAGATTGCAGACCTGAAGGTATTAATAGATCTATAAGCAAGTCCTTCCTATGCCAGGGAGGCCAGGAAATTCAAGATGTGGACAATGTCTGTCCCCCTGTGATCCAGATGTCGTTGATGGCACCCGACCAGCCATCTAGACCATGCCGACGTTGCTGACTTGTAGCATTTGATGGTGCTGTTGGGCCAAGCTCTCGAGAGGAGGGATGCAGCCTGATGCGAAAGGCCTAGGACTTTCCAACATTCCCTGTAATCCTCCAGGCCATAAGAGACAGAGACCCCTGCAGGACTAGATGATGGAGATTCCCCTCAGGGTCCTTGAGGAAATCTGGAAATAGGGGTAGATGGATAGGAAAATCTCAAGAAAGATTTCCACGTCGGAGTCACCAGGACTAAGTCTGCCTCCTATTTTCGTACCTGAGCCGAGAGGCGCATGATCATCGCAAATGGAAGGAAGGTGACCTATCCGCGGCATTTGACACAGTCAATCATGACAAACTTTTGTCACGGATTTCGGAGTTGGGCATCCAGGACATGGCCCTTAAATGGCTTATGTCCTTCCTCTCTGACCGTTCACAGAGAGTACAACTGGCTGACTACGTGTCTGACTCCGGCAATCTCTTGTGTGGGGTGCCACAGGGTTCAGCGCTGTCTCCTCTTTTATTTAATGTCTACCTCCAACCTCTGATAGCCGCACTGAATCTCATGGAGTGCCAGATCTACAACTATGCAGATGACACTCAAATTATCATTCAGATAGAAAACGCCCCGGCTGCCCACTCTCGAATGCAAAACATTTTGAAATATAGTTAACTGGATGACGGCCAATTCCCTCAAAATTAACCCTGATAAGACTGAGGTACTGGCCATCACCACAGACTCCAGTCCTTGGAGTGACCTTTTCTGGCCACAAGAGTTGGGCGCAAATCCTGAGCCAGCCTCGGCCGTAAAAAGCCTCGGCATTAAAATTGATGCCAAGCTGTCCATGACGCAACAGGTATCTGCCGTAGCAGGCACATGTGTTGGCTTGCTTAGACAGTTACGGAAGCTGGCCCCCTTCTCACCTTTGCAACTCTTAGAACGGCAGTTTCAGCCTTGATAGTGTCGCGTTTGGACTACGGGAACTCCCTGTATATTGGCCTCCCAGGAAAGTTGCTCGCTAGATTACAGGTCATTATGAATGACGCAGCCAGATTGATTTTCAAACTGCCTAGGAGGGCTCATGCCACCCCCTCCTACGCCAGCTTCACTGGCTTCCGATCAGGCAAAGAATTAGATTTAAGGGGCTTTGCATTGCGCACAAAGCCATTTACGGCCAAGCCCCAACCTACATTAAGGATCGCCTGGCTACCTATACCCCTGGTAGGCCACTACGATCCTCCGAGGCCGGCCTGCTGGCCTGCCCTCGTTTTAGTATGACCTCAAAAGGTGGCAGAGCCTTTTCAACTTTAATTCCTGTATTATGGAATCAGCTACCGGAGAATCTGCGGAAGGAACAAGCCCTTCTTCCCTTTAGAAAGAAGTTAAAAACGCTCCTCTTTGTGGAAGCTTGGGGCACAACCTAATCATTTACATCTCCTTCACGTGCTAGGGCAGGGCTCTCTCTCATAGCGCTTAGAGACCGGTCGGTGATAACGCGCTTTATAAATGATAATAACATAACATAACAGGTGTAGCCCCGTTCGGGTCTCCAGTCCAAGAGAAAGGCATCTGTGGCAGTTGCCTCCGGGTACGGGCACCAATTAAAATATCTCGGAAGTTGATGATCCAAGTGGGAAGCAAGGTCGTCTACCGAGAACTGGCCCCTTTTGTTGTGGAGGGCCTGAAACACCGAGGGGTACAAGCAAGCGTCAGAGGCTCGCATCCTAAAGGTGACGGGAGTGCTAATCTTCTACCTGATTGGCCAACAAAGGGAGATGGTCCGCTGTCACCGAGACCTGGTTCTCTAGGAAGTTGTTCCAGCAGCTGCAGGTGAGATCCGAGAGGTTGCTGGATCTGGTACCCTCGAGGTGATTTATGTAGCGCACTGCTGCCACTTTATCCATCTTGAGAAGGACACAGCACTGCACCCAGTTCTTGGTCCAGCATCAGACCGCAAACAACCCTGCAAAGAGTTTGAGGCAGTTGATGTGCATGGATCTTTCTTGTGAGGACCATCTTCCTCCGGTTGAGAAGTCCCCACATCTTGCTCCCCAACCTGTGCCACTGGCATCAGACTCTATGACTAGATCCGAATGGGAACCGAAAATCGCCCGGTCATTCCATGCCTCTATATGAGTCAGCCACCACTAGATCTCACCCGAGCCTCCTCCGAGAGAGGATCCACTTGGGAGAATGTGAGGCCTTTCGGTGGTGAAATGCCATTAATAGTTGGAGGGCCAGGTAGTGAAGGGCTGTCATGTCCTTTAGGTGAGTCCCATCATATACATACCGATTATATACATTTTGTCCCATTCACACGACATAATGGTCTTACATGGGTGACCTTTTACCTAGTAGCTTACTTCTGTCTCTCCGACATCAGGCTCTTGGCACCATATCTTAATCCCTGTAGCTGACTAACATAAACATGTCCCCAGGCACGGTAGATTTATTATGTATAAGGGTCACCACTTTTTTTCATCCATGGCCAACAGCCAGCTGTGCATGATCATGTTTGTATAGAAAAGGATTTGCAGGGGATTAGTGAATGTTTTCAAAACACATCGATTCTAGAAAAACCCCGGAGTGACCACTTTAGTATAATCACTTCCCCTTACTAGGCAGAGGAGAATTCCTTCCAGGCTGGACCGAGGCTCTGCAGGCTGATCCTTCGACAGGCAGAGATCTGATATCCCGTGCGGGGTGCCATCCTCGACGCAGAGACCGGGTCCTTCCTTCAGAACCATCAGGTGAGGGGTTAGTACTTCCCGGGGAATTCTTGGCTCCATTAGGATCTATCCTGACATTTACATACACAGGCTTCACCCACATACCTAGGCTAGGTACATTTAGGTAGGCTACGCATCGAAGGAGTACGTCAATGCTATTGTTTTATATATGTTTTTATTAATCTTATTAGCACTATGGTAGAAATGTATCTACTTTTTACGATATTGGTACTAGCGATTACATTTGTCTGCTCCTGTCTTTTGATTGTCGCAGCTAACATGTTTCATACTAGATTGACGCTTGACCAATAAATAATTATTGAAACCGTTCCAATTGTCATTCTATGTATTCTGAGAAAAGCAAGCACGAGTGACTGAGCGAAAGATACCATATTGTTTCCATGTTACCTGAGGAATCAGGGTTGTCATGTTCAGTGGTTGCCAGAAACTACCTCCCACACTGTAGAATACAGGGGGGTGGTAGAGGCACCATAGAGCTAGCTGGTCTAACGGCTGACTCATCCTGTGGGGGTGTCCAGAGTCTGTCTGCACACCAAGCCCCCAGTTTAAGTCATCCAAAACGCGCAGGTCCTGGGGAGGTCCTAGGAACTACACGACAGGGCCTCTGGGAAAATGGACTGAATGGAGGACGACAGCAGTGCAATCTGTCTCAGGGAGGTGGAGGGTCTCGCCGTGAGGCGGCACAGCTCGTACTTGATCTTGGTCAATCTCCGGGAGGGGAGACAGAGGGAGGGTCTGACCGAGTCGACCACAAAGCCCAGGAACACGAGGGACTGAGAAGGAATGAGGACCGGCTTCTCATGGTTGATGATGAAACCTAGCAACTCCAGGAGAGATACTGCTGTCTGGATGTGCATTGACAGGGTCTGCAGACATTGGTCAATGGGGAGGAAGTCGTCCAGATAGATTAGGCGGATCCCCTGAGCCCTGAGGAATGTCACCACTTGGCGCATTACTTTAGTGAAGTACCACAGGGCGGATGACAGACCAAAGGGGAGTGTGGTGAATTCAAATGTGTGCCCCGCCACTGAAACTGGAGGAAGCGCCAATGAAAGGGGGAAGATCAGGATGGTCAAATAGGTGTTCTTGAGGTCTAGGCGTACCATCCAATCTTCGGCCTGAAGGAGGTCTCTGAGTAGGTGAATACCTTCCATCTTGAAATGGCGGTAAATCATCCACTCGATGAACTCCTTGAGGTTGATTAGGGCCACTGACCCCCGTCCCATTTGTCTACCATAAAGATTGCTTAAGAAACCCCCCCGGGTGTGGGATCGTATGCACTATCACCCCTTTGTGCAGAAGTTCTGTCATCTCTGAGTCCACCAGCTTGGCATGTGCAGAGGAGAACATCAAGGGGATAGGGGGCCTCTCTTGGACGGGACAGCCGTAACACTCTATTTGGAAGCCCCATACTGTTTGCAGGACCCAGTCATTGGAGGTAAGGGACTCCCAGTTGTGGACGAAGCTCTGGAGTCGGTTCCCCAGATATTGAGAAGGACACTGATGAACATTCACCTTGATTGGTTCCCTGGTTGCCGCGGCGGCAGTGTCCTCCTCTTGCACCCTGGTGATGGGGGTGCCCTCTGGATAGATAGAAGTTTCCAAATCTGGAGGCGTCTTGGTACTGGCCTATTCTATTGTATCCTCTGCCGGAGGCTGGCTGCTGAGCACGGCCAGCCGAACGCCCCCTGCTTCGGCCAGCCCCAGAGAAAACCCGGGGCGTAAAGATGCGCTTTATGGACGCCTGAGCCTTATCCAAAGAATTGAAGGTCTGCACAAATTTACCCAACTCCCTGATAAAAGGGTCGCTGAATAACCCCCCCTTGGGCGACCTGGCCCGCCTCAGAAGTGGCAAGGTCTCCCAGTATGGGGTCAGTCTTAATGAGGAGTGAATAACGCCTCTCCGTGGAGATAGCACAATTAGCGTTCTCCAAGAAGACGATGACACCCTGCGCCCACCCAGATAGATTGTCGGAGGAAATTAGGTTATGGGGAATTCAGGGGCATGGACTGTGAATGATCCAGGAACGCCCGTTTTAGCCTGTCAAAGGCCCCCAGGTCAATGCCCGGTGTGAGGTCCCTTTTGTGTTTGTGGAGTATTGCGGGTGGTTCAGGCCTGCCCGGAGGTATAAGGGGTCCAAGCCCCAGATAGTTTTCCCTCCCAGGGATGGGGTTGAAGCAGCGCTCTGCATACTGCAGAAGTTTCCTCTCCAGGGGGGCCACCACCTACAATACTGCCTTAGGAATGGAGGCGTCCACAACCTCGCAGAAGTGATCATCTATGGGGAGGTAAGTTGTGTTGTCTTCCTACACATACGTTTCCTCAACATAACACATCCTGGCAGAGGCAGGCAGAAAGGTGATACCAGGTAAGTAATATATGGGTACTGGGGCTCCCAGTGAGTAATAGAGGGTATATACCAAGTGAGAAGCCCAGAGGGCTAGACACAGGGATGTAAGCCCTGCTGACACCTTGCACCCCTTGTGATCTATGGGGTAATGGACTTGCCTGGGCTAGTGTCCTGAATTGTTGTCTACACGCTAAGCACTTATTAATACCGCATCGTTTCATGGGTGTAATGCTCCAAGCAATGCAGGACTTGAAATTGACAGAGAGCTTACCACCCGGCCGGCCGCACTAGGAATTCTGTAACTGACAGTGCGCACCGGCATGGGGCAGCGAGAAGTGTCATGCGTGTCAAAGAAGGCAGCTCCCTCTAGTGGTTGGAGGACTATACCGTTCTGCCCCAATGCCTCAGCACTCGTCCGAGAGGAGAAAAAGTGGCTGCGGAGTAGCGACAAGCGTTTCTGCGGCCACACAAGCAAATAATAGTAAACACCAAGAAACTGGCATAAAATGTACACTATAAGCACAGAATAGGCACGCAAAACAGTAAATTAAGCACAAAATGAGCCCAAAGGTCAGAGACACTTAACTCGGCTGCTGGAGCAGCAAAGGAAGTGGAGACAGAAACAAGGGGCTATGGAGATGCCAGGGCTGTAGCTGACTGGACACGGTTAATGTTTTGAACTGTGACTCTTTCCCCAAGGGTTGTGGAAAATGGAGTCTGCTGTTATTTTTTCTTCAATGGCTGCTGTGAATAAAGTGAAGAAAGAACAGTGTAATCCTTGCCTCATGTCCTGACGTAGAATTCAACTTCAGCAACAAGTCAGGTTTAATGTAGCGATTCCTTTGACGTCTTGAAGTACTGTATTTAATAGTCCCATTTGGAAGTTAGCACTGCTGAGTTGTCAGCGTGTAACTCCATACTCGCTAATTGGGCTACTAACTTTGCTACAGTAAAAATGACAATGCAGGGTTTTTACTGTTCAGGACATGCAAAGTTAACAAAACACATGTCCTTCTTTTTAATATAAGGCACCCTGTCTTTAGGGCTCAGTAGGCCTACTTTATGGGTGACTTATAAATATTAAAAAGGAAGGTTTGGGCTTTGCATTGGTTTATATGGCAAAGTCGAGTTAGTATTTTAAAAAGCACTCTGCCAGCCTGCAATGGTGGACTGGGAGCCATGCTTTGCCTATCCCAGTTGTGGTGGAAAAATAAGTGTCGCAGTCCAATAGGGATACTTAACTTGCAGGCCCTAGGTACTACGGTACCATTTACTAGGGCCATGTAAGTAAGTTAACTTATGCCAATTGTAGGTAAACAAATAAGACATATACTTTTTAAGAATCAGAGCACTGGCACTGAGGTCTGAGTGGCAGGACTCAGCGCAAATTCAGAGTCGAAAAAACCAACAGCAAAAGTCCAAACATTTGGGGGTGATCATGTAAAAAGAGGCATTTCCTTACAGTACTTTTTCAATATATCTGTATCTCTCTGTTAATAGTTATTGGTTCATTCACTTCTGAACTAACTTCTAATACATTATCAATATCAGTCCGAATCTTATGACCGGTGCCAAACTAGTAAGGGTCAATCTAGCCCTGACTCCTGTAGCACAGGAAATTCAAACTGCGACACTCCATCGGACGTAGCACCGAAGTACACCCAACCAAGAACTGCTGCCACAAGCTGTACGGATGCCAAAGGAAAAGCAAACTCTCAAGTAGAGTTAGAATTGCCATTGTAAGCCGTGAAAAAGACTAGCCCTGTGAGCCGAATGCTAGACCTCGCATCATACAAAGCAGCAACTAATAAGCCAGTACAGAGCCTAGTAGTGGTGAGCAAAAAAAGGGCAAAAAAAAGAGGCCCAATTGCAGGGTAGAGCTAAAGCGGAGAGGAAAAGATTGCAACTAAATATTATAACCACAGACGAAGAAGAAAGCTACAGCTTAAAGGTTCTTTTCACAGAACTAGCAGAAAATCATGATGAAAAACAAATATACCCAATATTTAGAAACCTGCATATACAACCTACCAAACTCCTAAAGGTGGCGGAAGTGGATGCAGAGACCACCTCAAACCAGAAGCTGGCATAAAGGAGGAATAAGGAAGCTAAGAAACCCAAAATAGCCAGAAGGTGAGCACTAAAGGAGAAAAGAAGCCAGAAACCAGCTGCCCTCCTCCAGGTATGAGCACAAGCAGCATTGCTGTGCAAGTCACACCTGTTCCAACTATGATGGACCAAGGAACCCTAGGTCCTACTGTGGATGAACTCAGTGACGCATCCCCTCTGGGCCAGCCCTATTAAATCCTTGCACAAGAGCTTTCTCCCCACCCTATGTACAACCATCGGAAGTGCATGAGCTATCAATCCAAAACTCTTCTGCTCCCACTGTTAGAGGCACTGTCTACGCAGTAACGCAATTCACCTTCATCGATTTTCCCCCAGACCCTGACTGTCCAGCTCCCTTGAACCGTGCGCGCCTATTGGAGATGTTCTGGGCTTTCCCGGCACTTTCCATGATTTCATCACAGGATATAAAACTAGTAAATCATCATCTGGCCGGACACTTGGTGGCCGGCAGTCTGTGGCCCTCTCCCTGTCCCGGTCAAGACCGCTAAAAATCTGGGGGTCCTTTTTGATGAAGGCCTAGGATTTGACGCACAGATTAGCCGCACTGTGAGCACCTGTTTCTACATACTGAGGACCCTGAGAAAGGTCTTACCTTTCATTCCAGCCGAACGGCATCAGTTTATTATCATTGCTTTAGTCACCTATCGACTGGACTATTGTAACTCTCTGTACCTGAACATCAATGCGGTCTCCCATAACAAGCTCCAGGTGGCACAGAATGCGGCAGCCCATCTGATTCTTAAAATTCCCAAGTGTCGATCTGTCAGAAATGGAATTCGCTCCTTGCATTGGCTCCCCATCAGGAAGCGTATTTGTTATAAGGCGCTGAGTCTAGTTTTCAAGGCCATGCATAGCAAAGGTACATCTCACCTGAAAACCCTCTTCCAATGGTACAGCCCTGGGAGGCTCCTGAGATCTTCCTTGCAGAAAACACTTGTGACTCCCAGATACCGCAGGACTAGATGGGGCGTCGGCTCTTTCTCGGTAGCGGCCGCCAAGCTCTGAAACTCCCTGCCCTCCTTCATTTCCAACGCGGACTCTTACCTGGTTTTCAAAAAACATCTGAAAACCTGGATCTTTACGTCATAAGTGGCTGCTGTTGCACTTCTCGTCTTAGAGTCCTGTTTGTCTGTTTAGCGCCTTGACACCCTCGGGTATAAGTGCACTTTATAAATTGCATCCTATCCAGCCTAAATCAGGGCAGTCAGAACCCTGCAACATTTGAGGCAATGAAAGAGGGCTTATACAGTGAAGTAGAGTTCCACACACCAGTCGCCTCAAAATTCATTTGCGACAACATAGATTGCCTACATGTGATGGGCCTGGACATGCTCCCACAAAGGAGAAGAGCAATGCCAGCTGACATAGTCCACGACCACCAAAAGCAATCGTTTGCACTGACTAGTGGGCTGTGAGAGCCGCAAGAACCAGAGGGCCCACCAAGAAGGCCTGAAGGCAACTATGAACTCTCGCCAGGGACGCCAAGCAAAGCAAAAACCCTAACAGTGACCAAGTGGAGATCTACTGCCATTAGGACAGTCACCATCAGACAGGACACAAGGTTTGCTCCCGGAATAGAGGAAGCTAATTGGAAATGGCTGCCAACAGCTCTTAGTAGCCCTTCGAAACTCTGGCCGAGAAATGGTACAACCTCATCTATGTGTTTTTAACAGACAGAAAGCCCCGTCTTCTGGCTGCGCCTGTAAACTCACGGACAGTGATAGAGTCCAACGTGGGATAAGAGGGATCAATATCCTGTCATGGAATATAGCTGGACTACAAACAAAACTGGAGAACATCGATTGGATAGAATTTCTGAGTACAAAGGAAATATGCTGTTTCAAAGAGACCCGGGCAGCAAACACCCTGAGCGCCCAACAAACCCCCCGTACTTTAAGGGGTTTGCCATTGAGGGCAGTACACTAGGTAGAGGAGAGCTATGGGGATACCTAACCCCCTGGATCTCAACAAAATTAGACTGCACAGCAATGGAACTTTCATCTAACTCATCCCCATTATACATGTTACATGTCAGATTGGTCAAACAGCAGAGGAACCATTGTACTATACTGGACGTTCTAAACGTGTACTTAAATCCTAGCAAATGCACCAAGTATGAGGACCAACTTGCAGCCCTAAAAACAATTGTTCTTGGCATAAAGAACAAGGTTCCTAACAGCAGCAAGTATTATCTCCTTTTCTGTGGAGACTTTAACACCTATCCACAAGAAGATCTATGGGAGACAGAGAAAAGTATGGAGGAGAACAGTTGGGGCATCCTGTCCCTAGAACTGGGTAACTCCCTTCCCCTCAGTAGGTGTAAGAAAGGGAGACTATTCAGTGACTTTCTCACTGAATCACAGCTAATCTTCCTAAACAGCCGAATGGTAACAGATAGCCCCGCAGTGCCCACATTCCGGAATAGTAAAAGATCTAGCCTGATTAACTACATTCGCCTTCCAAAAGATTGCTGTGATCTGGTGCTGGACATGAAAGTAACCCAAAGACCAGAGAGCGACCACGACCCTCTATGCTTCAAGTGCGCCATCCTGACCAAGCAGAGAATGGTCAAATGCTTATCAACCAGTATCATCCCAAATAACAACAGACGAGCAGTAAAATGGAACAGAGAGAACCACTTGAACAATGAGATTCCATCAAAGTCTTGCCTGGAAGACTTCTTGACCTGCACCACAGATAGTGACAAGCATGAGGCAATACTAACAAACTATATCAAACTTTCAAAGGCTCTCACACAAAACTGGTCTTGACCATGGACACCAAGGAGCAAAAGCAGGAAACCAGACAAAAGTTGGTATGATACCAAGTGCAGGACATGAGGAAAGTGGCTTACAGTAAGCGGCACGACTCCCGGGGAGAAGAGCTCCTCTTCAGCTACAAGGAAAGAATACAAAGCATTACTCAGGTGAAAGAAACTGACCTACCAGCGAGAAGTGTGGCAAGATCTGACGAAGGCAGCAGAAGATAAGGACAGCAAAACCTTTTGGAGGGAAATCACCAAAATATTTAGAGAAGGTCTAGGGTCCCAGGAAAACTACATCACATCACAGACCTAGGTAGACCACTATAAGACCATATATGCCCGCGGGACCTGTACACCAACGCTGCTCGAATGCAGTAGTCCCTTGCCAAAGGAGCAAGCTACTGTTCTGCACCCAGAGGTAGAAAGAGAAATTCTGGACCAAAAGGCCAACAAAGCACCTGCCCCAGATTGTGTACCAGTCAACATGTTTCGCTCAGACCACAAGGCCTGGTCTGTAGCCTTATCTAAAATATTCAGCACAGTCCTAAGATCAAATAATGTTCCATGCTCCTGCCGATCTGCCATCATAGTCCCCATCCACAAAAAAGGAAGCAAGCTGCTACCATGTAACTATAGACCAATATTGCTCCTGGATAGTACCGGGAAAATCTACGGGCGTTTCCTTCTGAATAGACTGCAGGCCTGGGCAGACAAGAAAACAATTCTCATAGACGCCCAGGCGGGGTTTCACAAGGGCATCAGTACCACTGACCAAGCTACAAAACTATTCATGATATGTGTTAAATATACAAAGATGATTAAGCATACACTCGATTTATCTTTTATCGCTCTCAAATTGACCTTCAATCTGGTAAATAGAACCAAACTATGGAAAACTCTCAAGAAACAAGGAGTTGAAAAAAACCTGAAATAAAAGCACAGCACAAAGACACGAGTGACTGTGCTCGCTATGGAAGTGGAGGAGAATGCACTCTATATTTCAACATCTGCTCGTGGGTACCCCAGGGATGTGTCCTTGTCCTGCTGCTATTCTCCCTCTTTTTGAATGACTGAGGAATTTCTGCTTGAGGGAGTTAAAGATGCACCAAAGTGGGGCAACAAAAAAATTAGGTATTCTCCTGTTTGCAGACAACACAGTAAAACTATGCTGCACACAAAATGAGCTGCAAAGGAAGCTGGACAGCTTCGAAAGCTACTGTAGGCAAAAAGATCGTCATTAATATACAAAAGACAAATGTTATGCCACAGGGCCTATCTCCACCGCTGACAAAATCCCCAAGAATTGCTGGCAGGGACTTGAAATAGTCAAGGTCTACGACTATCTGGGGATTTCTTTCACAAGCTGTCCTGGCATGCTCACGTTGACAAAGCAGCCGCCACCCTACAGCAGTCTGCCAACACAATTCTAAGGCTCAAGAACAAAATTGGCTGCCGCTCACTGAGCGTCGTGCTCCAAGTATGCAAGCAAAAATCAGTGGCAGCAGCAGGTTACTGTGCAGAACTGTGGGGGTACAGTAACAGCAAGCAGCGCCAAATGTTGGAAAATGCATTTCTGAGATCATTATTACACTTGAGCCCTGGCACACCACTTCTTCCCCAGTACCTGGAAACGAGCATGGTTCCTATTTCTGAGCTCATAGCTCTTGCTCCTGTACTGTATTGGCTACGCTTAAATTGCAACCGCCACGGAGAGTCCTTTCTGAGATCCGTGCTCGAAGTGTTCCCCGTAGGGAAAATCCACCACAACCCGTGGGCAAGCAACGTAATACGTTATCTTCAATATCTTGGTCTTGGGCACATATGGTCAGAGCCAGCCAATAATAACAGTATCACCACTGACAATGTAACCGAAGTATATCTGCAAACCAAACTCAAGACCCACATTGGGATAGCATGCTCGTCTGTTTTATCTTGCAACTACCTGCACACAAAGCACACACTGGGCATGGAACAATATCAGAATGACATTAGCCCTGACGCATGCCGCACTTTCTGCATAAAATTCCTTTTAGGTATTTTACCTATCAAAACATATATTGCCACATTTTCGAATAGCTGCACCATCTCTGAACTCTGCAATTGCACAGTGGGTGGCAAGGAGACCATAAGGCACCTTATGCTATTCTGCACCAAAACTAAGCACCTACGCACTAAGTGGCTCATCCCACTGCTCAAACAATTCTCAATTACATCTTGCACAGAAGCACATAGCACTTTGCGCCAGATCAGATCTGCCAGTTATTAGCAAGCCTGTGTCTAGGTATATTATGGGAGCATGCAAGGCTTTAAGTGGGATGAAAAAACTGGGGGGGTGGGGGGGGGTCTCTCAAAGGGGCGTGGCCAATGTAATTAAGGACGTGGCTTAAAAACACATAAGCTAAAAATCTTTGCTTAGCACAGTGTGCCGCCCGACTTGTATTTTGCTGTTTCTGTCATTACATCCAGATATATAATACCACAAGTAACATCATGTCTACAACAAGTCAGGACTATTGGCTTTGCCAATGGTCGTTAGTTGCATAAGATAAATAAGCAGCAACTATGGCTTGTATATAATATTGAAAAAGCTTCCCCTTAAAGCCCTGGTGACACTACGACAATGTTCCTGCTCCTGAGTTTCAAAAAGAGAAGGGAAATCCAGAGAGAAAATGACTCTTTAAAGGATTTCCCATCCCCTACAACGCTCACCTGGCATGACGTCATGCCATAACTTCTCCACTAGTGAGAAGTGAGCAGTGTGAGCACGCGCACATCAACGTGCCTGCTGTTACTGCAGTCCGGAAAAAAACGGACCGCCTGTGCCAGGGAGCAAAACAGAGCCCGATAGAGACCCGTTTCGAGGCCTCCTTTAAAAAACTGCCGGTGCTCAGCACCGGTGAGACCCGGCCCACTTAAAGCCCTGGGAGCATGGCTTATCATAAGAAGGGCATAGAGATCCCCTACCACGGCCATCAATCGACTGTAGCCCCACTCAATAGGGACTGTTTTTAACGTGTTCTATTCGATGGATTTTACATAAATGAAAAGTTTACTATTGTTCTAATGTTATTCTTAGTATTTTATGGCTCAAATATGCAAATAATAAAGTGACGACATTACCAATATCAGTTCCTTAACAAACCAGTATCATGCTTTTTTGTCTGTCGCTAGTGACACCTTGTTTTTCATAGTTTTGGTTATAAGCTTACATAGTTTAAATATTGTATTTGTAACCATCAAAGAGTCTGTTGCTAATCTGTGCAATATCAGTCTCATTCGAGGTTCATGCTATTAGTGGCAACAATGGCACAGTGAGGAGGTCTAATTTATTATATGCTACATTGTGATACATTATTTCAACCCGCTAGTTGTGTTATTCATTTAAAAAAAAAAAAAAAATGATTTGTTATATAGGCAGACAAAATGAGACATCGCATCCGGACCTGGGCACTCAAATGCGATAACAGTTGCAACTTAAGAGTGTCAGCAAACAAATATACAGAAGGCCAACATAACATCCACAGACTTGGCTAGTACAAGCTTATATTAATCCAATATCATACAACAACCTTCGCAGTGGATCTACCCCTATAATAAAGTGGCTCATTGTCTAAAACTCTATATCATTATTGCACCATACAAGTAGAATTCCGGTTACATATACTTTATGCATTCGTAGGAGTGGATAGGTAAGTTCACAATGGCTCCCAAAAGTCTCTAAGCCTCGTGGCACTGGGAAGGGTTGCAGAGTTCTTCGCATAGGGTCATGTCTTTGATCCAGTCCTGAAAATGAGGGACTCTTCAACTCCCCACACTCTGACAACCCTGCGTTTGCCCAATAATATCGCTGTATAAGTTAATTTATGAAAGGCCTTAGGGTTGGTTTTAACATGACCAAGGAGAGCTATGCCGTGGGCAAGCCGAAATTCACGTTCCGTCATGTCACCCACAGCCTTTATTACTTGCCCCCAAAATGCAGTTCCTCCTGGGGAGCTCCATACTAGATGAAGAAAGTCCACCCCCAAGGAGCCACATCGCTTACACCTAGTGTCATTTGTGAGATCATACCTGGCCATAACCGTCAGGGCTAAGTACGCCCTCTATAGGAATTTATAATGGATTAATCTGAATGTACCTTTAGGGGAGACTTCTCTGGTTGTTGGCAACCACACTTCCACGTCATATCAGCGATAACCATATCCAGGTAAGCAGACCACTTGGCTTGTACCCAGGGAGTGCCTCTTCTAGGCGTTCCATAGCTGCATTATACAGTCTGTTGATTAGTTTGATTGGGTGCGAAGTTGACAGTAGGATAGGCATCACAGGACACTCTAATGGTCCCTCACTACTAGCAGGGTGTCATCTGCATGCAATGACAACAGAGTATGTCTGTGAGAAGCTGGCTTAGTATATGGCGCACACTTATGTAAGTGGGCACCCTACACTAATCCAGACAACCCTTATGGTGATTTTAGTGGTCCAAGACAACCTTAGAAAGCTCTCTAAGTGGTAGCTGGGAGAGCAGCCTTCAGGCTTAGTCCAGAAGGAGTGTAAAGCAGCTTGTTTTTCCAGAACATAATCTTATAGGTATAGATTAAGTGAAAAGAACCACACAGTGTATTTATAAAAATATGTATTTATTATAAGACACTCACTAACACATACAGATATCTCCTAGCCGGAGATATACACAATACACACAATACTTTGCAATAGAAACAGGTAAGTAGCACGAATACACCTTGGTCGCCAGGGGGAGACCAAACCATATACTAAAATAGCGGTATGCGAACCACGATTTGAGTCAAGACTATACTAGGAAGACATAGAAGTGCTGGGACTCAAGGACCCACCCGAGGTAAGTAACCAGGAACCCCACGGAGGCCGTGTGCAGAGTGGGAACACGACCGCGGGCGCAATACAATATAATCAGACGAACCCCACACTGCAAGCATTCAGGAAGCGCCTCAAGACCTGGCTTTTCGAATGAGCCGGAGCTGTCCTGAAATCCCGCCTCCCCCAGCGCCTTGAGACCCTCACGGGTGAGTAGTGCACTTTACAAATCCCTGTTTGATTGATTGAATACAAGTCAATGGGTAAGTCGCAATTCCAATTTTAAAGAAGAAGGACCCTTCCCAGTGGACCCTGAGGAAACCCAGTGGAAGACAGAAGGTTGGAGAGCCACCCCACCTGTGGATACCCTAGGAATCAGGATACCTACACCAGGGAAGCCGGGTGCATAGGTGTGAAGTGGCGTCGGAAACCGCAGTCGAACTCAATGGAGGACTTCAGGACGATGCCGCTGCTGGAGAAGATGAAAGTGTCCGGTGGAACCCAAAGGTGGATTCAGGATGAGAAGTACCTGCAAGCAGAGGGGACAGAGTATATGCCACTCAGGAGTGACCAGGAGGCATGGAAGACGAATGCCCACCGATGTCGAGTGTTGCAGCAGAGCTGTCGGTGACCTTGAAACTGCAGCTGTATGGACCAGGCAACGCTGTGGAAGACCAGGAGCCGTGCACAAGCTGTCCCATGTCGGATGTTGAGAGTTAAGGTGTCGGTGTCCATCGGAAGCGCCAACAAGCCTTTGCAACTGCAACCAACCTGGAAAGTGAAGAAGGTACAGTATCGGGACCAGCAAGGTCCAAGTGACTCACCACAAGCAGGGGAGTCCGGGCAGGCCCCGAGCAATCAGAGGAGCCCACAGAAATCAAAGGAGACCTTCAGGAGGACCCACAGGCCGGAGGCACTGGAGTTGCAAGTGGACCTCGAGCAGCTCACCAAAAGATGTTGGCCCACAGTGCAAGTGATGTGGTGAGGACGAAGATCTTGGTCACAAGAGATGTTTGAGGTTGGGGCTACTTGAACGCCGAAGATCTTGGTGGAAGGAAGCCAACAAGGCTTTGCAACTGCAAGTCGACGCAGTGCACAGGGGTTCGGCTCCTGCGGCTCCGACAAGGGATACTGGCCTCAAACTTGATGAGAGGACAGGGCAGGCCTCGAGGGATGTGAAGAACTACCACCTGTGTTGCTGAGCCTTTCGGAGTGCGCGGGAGCCCAGGATCAGCAGACCAGTCAGCTTAGTTGCGGTGTCTGCAGATGTAGGGAAGTGACTCCTTCACTTCAAGGGAGATTCCTTCAGGTGTCTTGGATGCCCACAGGCTTTCGAAGGTTCCTGAATGAAGCACAGGCACGGACGTTGCAGCAGACAAGCAGGGCGACAAGACCAGGAGCAGCAAGTTGCAGCCTTGAAGCCCAGAGCGAAGTCCAACGAAGTCCAGAGTGCCCAGAAGGTCGAAGAAGAAGTGGTGACTTGAAATAAATCTTGTCCCACAACGAATCTAGGGACCCACCCTCAGGTAAGCCCTTAAGTAACCTAAGGAAAGGGTTGGGACGATTCAGGGTTCCCTTCCAGGGGAGGAGTCAGACAGTGGGGAGGATACTCCCATGTCCTTTGTCCAGTTTCGCGTCAGAGCGGGAGCCAATGGCTCCCTGAGCTGATTTGAACTGGACTATGCAAGGACAGCACCAAATGTGCCCTTCAAGCAGACTGTGGCGCTGACAAGCGCTCCCACCCGGCCCCAATACACTAAACCCTGTCTGGGAGGTGGTCACATCTCGCTGTGACAGGATACCTATTGTTCTGCCTTCCCCTGCTCGAGCTTGGCTCAGCAGCAGGAGGGCAGAACCGTGTCTCTGGTCGGCAGCAGTCATGTTGTGCTGTCCGTGGCTAGAAGACTGGTACTGGGAGCACTGAGGGCCTCCCGGAGGACCTGTACAGTGCATGGAATCTGATTCCAACATGTTTGATACCAAACATGACAGGGTTCGTTACAGCCAGTTTAGAGATGGTCATCGCATAATGACGCATGGCCACTCTATGTATCGTAATGGCTGATGCACTTACAGCCTGGGAGAATGGGCTCCGAAGGCTGTAGGGGTGTCCTGCTCACGCAGGGGCACCCTCACACTTAGAACCGAGCACCCTGCCTTCAGGAATGAAAGGCCTGCTTTAGAGGTGACTTATAGGTTTTAAGTGCAGTGACCTTAGATATAGGGAAACCTATAGCTTTCGAAAGTGGTGCTAGCACCAGCTTGCACAGGTTGCAATGACAGGCCTGTAGTTACAGTTTGAGTGGTCCCCCATGGGTGGCATAATGCATGCTTCAGCCCATGGGGGACCCCTGGTGTACCTATGGCCTGGGTACCTCAGTATCATACACTAGGGGCTGATAAGGATACACCAGTGTCCAATCTGGGATGTACCGAAGTACTTACCATACCAATTTAGGGGAGAAAGCACAGAGACTGGGGTCCTGATTAGCTGGATCCCAGTCAGACTAGTCAGAAACAGCATAGCACCAGGCAAAAAGTAGGGGTAACCATGCAGAAGGATCCTACCTTCCTACAATATCGAAATCTCAAGTCGATCCAACAACTATGAAACTCCCTAAGGACACAAGCCACAGGCTCCACTCCAGGAGCAAACAATATTTGGGGGTAAGGGGCATCCCTGGTGTGTGCCTCGACTGACCTGGAATGCAGGGGACATATCTCCATTTACCCTGAGGGGTCAGAGGTTATAAATAGATGAGCTGGATCCACTTAAACATAGCTCCCCTGAGTCACATTCTCTCGAACACCCTTAACAGAAAGGTGCGTTCAACCGTGTCGAATGCCTTTGCTACGTCTAAGAAGGTGGCCACTACTGCAAAACTGGGGTCCAATTGGTGTGTGAGAGTGAATCACGATCTTAGGTTGTCAGCGGTGGATCTTCCCCGTATGGAGTCTGATTGATCCAGTCAGACCAAGTAGGGCATCAATGTGAGCAGTCTTTTTGGTAGTATTTTTGCCAGAATCTCACTATCCACATAAATATGGGAGAGGGGATGGTAGGAATCACACCTCGCTGGGGGCTTGTTTGGCATAAGAAGAGTTATTACTATAGCTTCTCTCATGGACTGTGGGAGTTTCGCCACTCTATATGCCTCTTCGTAGACCTCCAAAAGCAGAGGAGTCAGTTCCTCCGCATATCCTTTATAAAATTCAGCTGGGAGGCTGTTGCTGCCAGGAGGGCTTCTAATTTTTGAGCTGCTTAATCACTGATTTGATCTCATCTACTGTTATCGGATGACATAATAACATGCCTCCGGTCCTAGCTAAGCCACAGTCGCCCTGTCTAGGTATTTGTGGATATCAGAAACATCCTCCTGCAATTTGGAGGTATAAAGATCTTTATAGAAGTCAGCAAATGAGTCAAGTATTTTGTCAGGATCGTACACAACATGACCCTTTGGTGTATGTATGTGAGTTACGTGAGTTGCGCCCCATAGATGTTTAAGTAGAGTAGTCAACGTGTGCCCTGATCTATCCCCCTTCTCTATATCGCTGGGCCTGCAAGTATTTACTCAAAAATGTCAGCCTCCTCTTTGAATTCCATCAGTTTAGAGTGCATTGGACCCAGGGTTGCTCTATCACGGGTTGCGTCATACTGTTGTTTCACGGTCATGCAACTCCCGTTCTAATCTTGTAAGTCTTGCTCTGTTCGATTTTGGGATGTCATTTTCCTTCACTTTACATTCCCCGCAGATGACAGCCTTAAGGGCTTCCCATAGGGTTGTGGTGGAGGCAACCGAACCTCTGTTTATCTCCAACTGTTCCCTAATGGCCTGCCTTATTTCCTTCTTCAATACTAATTCTAGGAAGTTCTTGGGTTGGAGGTGCCATATGCAGGAACTTGTACTGGAGCACCAGGTGAATCCAACTCTCAGACGTTGCCCCCCAAGGCCTCTAAAATCATTGCACTTTTTCTTTATTTAAGCACTTTTCTTGGGCCCATGAGGATCAGTGCACATTTAATCATGTCTGTTGGCAGGGGGTCTCGAAGTCCCCATGGTGGATAGGCATTATTTATGGTCTTTATGTAAATGTTTTCCCCGTGATCCTATGGGATTGTTAACTCACAGGAGAGGTGGGACCATGTGATTAGATCTCCGCAGGCTCATCAAACAGTATTATTCCTCCTCCAAGTCAGGCAGGCTCTTCATAACGACTGTGCAGCTACCGCGATGTCTGCACCTTCGGGGCGCTCCTCTGCCCATGCTCATCCATCGTCGTGCGGGCCGCAGAATTTCAAGTAGGCCTGCATCTGCGCCAAGCTGCCCCCACCTCTGCGCTATCCTGGACCGCACCGGAGTCTCCGTGTGCGCTCCCAGTGGGACGGTGAGAAGACCACAGCACAGCGCAGCTCATAGTGTCCCAGCCAGGGCTGCAGACACATCCAGCTGCCCTCATCCACTCCTCCTTGCCAGGCCAGACCCCAGCACAGAGCACGGTGCTGGTTATCCTTTTCCAGCTAGCGTCCTCCAGACAAGGCGCTGGAGCCCTTTTACAATTTTGGAAACCTGGGATGTACAATATATCAGTACAGTATCATTTTTAGGGAAGGACAGCAGGTCTGAGCAGATGTTTGTGAAGGATTTAGGCACCGGCTGGTGGAGCTCTCTCAGTGCACCGTCATCTTGTTGCGCTGCTCAGCCACACCCCCAAAGTTGTGCTATTCATAATCATAATACCATTATGAATATTTATGCATTTTCCTCATTTTTGTACTCAAGGTAACAACTGTTTTGTCTAAATGAATGTTTCATATTTCTAGTTTTCTCAGTTTTGCCTGTAACGTTCCAGTCCTTTTGACACAAACAGTTATATTTTATCTTATTTAAAAAAAGGTGTGTGAACGTGAGGCTATTCATTATCTATGCATCTGAATATGTTTAGAAATATGTTTGTTTCAGAGGCTTTCATTGTGACGTTTCCTCTCCTATTTCAGTTAATTTCTTCCGGCCCTGAAGAAGTTCCATGGGTAGAAGGAAATGCATTGGCTCAAATAATAAAGTCTAACATGTTGGTTTTGCTGAAGTAAGAGTGGAAATGCTCAAAGTTTGGAATAATAAAAAGAAACAATGTTTAGTGGACATTCTTGCGTCAAGGGCCAATTTGTTCCTCTGTTTCCAACTTATGATACATTACAAGGAGTGCACACCAATCGTATTTAGATTTCTAAGTTCCATTCTGGTTTAGAATAAGGGAACCTTACAGTTTGGTTTCAGGGGGTTTGTACTTTGTTGACAATGGATACCTCAATAGAACAAATTAGGCATGAAAGCTCTATGCCACAACTGCTTCTCTGTAAATTGGTTACTTTTTAAGGTTGTTTGCCTGTTAATTTTATTTATATGCTAACAGTTATCTTGAGACTGCAAGGAAAACAAGCTTGCACCCAACAGATATTTCAACAATGTTTCCTTGTTATCTCTCAGTGGATATAGGAGAATAACCTCAAGCTAAACACAGAAAAGGCAGAAGTCCTTATCCTTGGAATCAGATATTTGGTGCCATAAATTCATTGGATGTGGCCCTGTCCCAGCCCCATCAATCACATCAGCCTTGACAAATATTTTAATTTCAAACCTCAAAATGTTCAAGTATCTACACCTTGCTTTCTTTCAGAACGCTCTAAAAGCTATTCCAATTGATTCCCATTGATTTCGAAAAGGTAGTTGAACAGGTCTGGATCATGAAAACTCAGTTATCTTGTCCTTTCCAATTACAACTTGAACTAGTTACAAGCCGGGCAAGATTTGGCTGCCAGACTAGTTCATGATTTCTCTTGAGGAGACCATATTTTAAACCACCTCTTGAAGCTTCAACGGTCTCTTGTACACAATAGGGTCTAATGAGGTTGAATGAGCCAAACCTAAATGCAGACCCTTCTCCTACATATTGGCAACGACATGAATTCTCTTTCTCTGTTTCTTTGTTCTCTTTATCTCATATTCATTGACAGAGTGTGCCACACTTTGAAAGTGGTTGGGGTGGTGGGGCAGGCATACCGTGTTTTGAGACTGACTCAGAATAAAAAGGTCCTTGCAATCCTTCCTTCAAAACCTTCATTTCGGTCATTACGACCATAAAAGTATGCAATAAAAACAGTAAATGCAATACAAGAAAATAAACAAAAAAGGTAATCCAATAAAATGACATCCCGATCTGTAATAAGGCACTGACATAGTTCCACATCCGGCGGCTCAATAAAGTGCATGTGCAAGATAAATACTGTGCAAAAGACAATGAGTATAAGAAACACAACTGTGCGAATAGTTTCAATACGGGTCGTGCAGAAGGGATAAATGAAGCAGCAATCAGAGTCATACCTTTAAAATACAAACTGTATACACACATATAATAAGTAAAACTAAATACATTTTGAGGTTAAAACAGTTAAAAATTTTAGAATACAAGTTAAAACCCTAGAAAATTACAACGATGTGCTGCTGCAACTAAAGTAACAATTTTACAAAAGTCATGCGCCTACGCCACATTGAAGTCCGAAATCTTGACACGGCAAAAACAATGGGCTTACGGGTGTCAGACTTCAGAACTCTAAATGCCTCAGCACAGTGAACAAACCCTAAATTCCTGCACAGTTGGACAAGCCAGTGCTTCCTTATTAATGTATAACCCGGGCAAAAGAAAAAGACATGAAGCTCCGTCTCTTCCTCCCAATTGCAAGCTGGGCATTCTCTAGGAGAAGAGTGTGTCCAATTGCGGGTGAATACACGGAGCGGCAGAATGCCCATTCTAAACTGGACATACAGTTTTCTCGCCAAAAATGGCTGGATGTCATCTAAAAAAGATTCCATTCTGTAATCATCTTTTAGCAATACAAATTGGGCCGTCAGTTGACCTACAGAGGAACGTCCCTGTACAGCAGCCAACTTGCTCGAACGGTAAGCTTTTACCACTTCAGAGCGTGGGGTTGCAGCACATGCCTCCTCAGGGTTGCTCCACAATGTTGGTTTTCCCATCTTAGTACTTTCATCCTTTATATGTGCAAACCAGGGGATTTTTACTACTCCCGGAAGGCTCAATATCTCTTTTAGTTCTGTTCTGTACGCTGCCAATTCCAGAGTCACCACATTCTACGCCAAAAAGTTAGTGGTCTGAGGCCCAACTCCTCCTCAATCGGTCTAATTCTTAGATCCAACCGCAGGGGAACAAGGGGGGTACTAGCGGGGAGACCCATGATCTGCCTCATAAAATTGTTTTCCACCTTGCTCACAGGTCCACAGCAGCAATGCCCCCAAAGTTCAGCCCCATACATTGCCGCACCCCTGGCTTGGGCCTTGTAAATCTCAACTATGGGCCCAGCAGGTTTAGAGGTGGAATTTCTCAGTAATTTGGCAATCCCCCCAGAAGTCTGGGCTAGCATAAGCTTTGCTTTAGCAATTTGTGGGCCCCACTCCATATTTTCTGTTAGTGTAACCCCTAGATATTCAAACACTGACACCCTGTCCAAGATGGTACCCTCCAGACTAGGGTTAGGGCGGCTTGTCTTGGGTGGATTGGAGACCATAAACTTTGTCTTCAGGGTATTGATCTCCAACCCCCTTTTGCCACAAAAAGTGGCAAAGCTGTCCAGGACCCTCTGAATGCCCATCGGAGACTTTGACAGTAGCAAAGTGTCATCCGCAAACATCATTGCGGGGACTTTGGTACATGCCAGTTTGGGGGCATCGTTGTCCCTGACCTCTGCAAGGTGGGATACCAGAAAGTTGACAAAGAGGCAAAACAGGGTAGGTGCGAGCATACACCCCTGCCTTACACCCCTATCGACTGGAAATCGGGGGGTCAGTTCACCTCCTTTTCCACACCTTACTTGGGCAAAATTGCCTTCATGCAATCTAATAAGTATATTCAGAAGGTAAGGGGGGATCCCCATATCCCCAAGTACCCCCCATAACTTGGCCCTGGGCACCAAATCGAAAGCCGTCTTCAGATCCACGAAGATCAAATAGAGGCTGCCACCCTCCATTCTCACCGTTTTCCAAAATATAAGTTGGAGTCTATAGATTTGGTCCACAGTGGAAATGTTTTTCCTGAATCCGGCTTGATAAGGGCTTAGAATATCATGATCTTCCATCCACCCCTGCAAACGGTCAAGAACTACCCTGGCAAAGAGTTTTTGCATGACGTAGATCAAACTGATCGGTCTGTAATCTGCAGGGAGAAGCGGCGACCCCTTTTTAAAAACTGGGACTATTTCTGCCCCTGCCCAGGTTTCGGGAATTGGCATGCCCTTCAAGATGGCATTAAATAGAGCCCACAGATAAGGTCCCCAAATTCCTGGTTCTGCCCGGAAGAGATCCCCTGGGATCTTGTCCAATCCCGGCGCTTTGCCTATTGGGAGCTTACTTATCGCACGTAGAACTTCTGAAAGAGTGAATTCAATAAATTCATCATGGTTAGTACTAGAAACAATTGGAAATACATCTCCACAGGAGACGGGGACGTTCTTTGTGGTATAAAGGGCCTGAAAGTGAGCTTCCCAGGCTTCTGCTGATATATTAGGTTCAATAGCAGCCTTGCCCTGACAACTACCAGTGGCAACTATGGACCAGAACTCTCTTTGATCTTTGTTAGCCAGAGCAGTTTGCAGAGCATCCCATCTGTCCATTTCCCAGGCCTCCTTCGCTAGCCTAATGGTCTCTTTGTACAGCGTCCTCTTTTCTTTGATTGATGGCTTGTTTTTAGCTTTGATGGCCTCCAATAAAGCTTGTTTTGCCATACGGCAGCTGTCATTAAACCATGAGCGGATGGCCCTCTTTTTGCCCTTCGCATGTGCCTTTGGGTAGAATACATCAGCAAGCTTTACGACCAGACCTGCATGCAAGTCTGCAACCTTGTCGATAGAAGCGGTGTTATCCACTGGACTACCACTTCACCCAGTTCTACTAACACTGGAATGACTGCTGCATACAATGCAGACCGCTTTTCTGGTGACTGCTGGATTGCCCCCCACCTAACTCTCCTCCTGTTGTTAGAGAGGGTTAGGCCACTGTCTACAGCGATACTAGTAGGCACAGGAGTTCCCAGATTTGGCAACTCCAATACTAATGATAAAGCATTGTGATCGCTATCATGTCGTGGGAGGACAATGAAGTCACGGACTCTGGACCACAGCCTAATCTCCACTAGGATGTAATCCAAAAGAGAAGCTTGGCCAATTCTATTGAATGTTAGGTTCCCTGGGATATCCGAGGGTGTGCGACCATTGCACGCTCGTAAGGAGTGCGCTAGTGTAAATGCATTGATCTGTATTGCCAGTGGAGACCAGGTCTTAATTGGTGGAATTTGGGGTTCAGGAATTAACCACTGTAGATCTTCTTCAGTGGGAATTGCATCAACCATATCTGGAAGGGGCTCGTATTGACAGTTAAAATCACCCCCCATTATCAACCAAGTGTTTGGGGAGACAACTGGCATGAAAGAATTAAGTTGGTCGAAAGTCGGGGATTCCTTAGTCACACTCACAGGACGAGAGTAGATGTTAACAAGGGCCAGTTCCAACTTGGTAGAGAAAGTAAGTACTACACATAAAATATCACTAGACCCAGAGTCCAGGGATTTGACCGTGCAGCCCAAGTGTGAACCCACCCAGACCATAAACCCCGGATGGTCTACCCCTGCCTCCCGAAATCGCTGGGATTGTGAACGAGGCAAACCCCACCCTGAGAGAATCTTCCCGTGCCCATGTCTCCTGGAATAGACAGATATCGAACTGGTCGACAAAAAGCCCCCAATCAGGGCAGGACAGCTTACTTTTTAGACCAGCAACATTCCAGGATAAGATATTTAAGTTCCTTTCTTGGCTCAGGTTGAAGGCGGGGGCCACCGTGACACGTGAATTAGATATATGGACATCCCCTACTGAATACAAGGGAGGGCAGGTAGGTGGCCAATTGTGCTGTTTTTCCACCAACTCCCCAGAACTAAGGGGATCAATAGTTGCTGGGGCTTGCTGGCTGAGAGGTTCTGTCCCTGGGCTTGTTATGTCACCATCCACCTGTGGTAATGTTAGATCCAATTCCAGGATATTTTGTTGTACCCCGAAGTTCATGTACCGTCTAGGTTGGGTAAACCTATTCTCCCTAGATTCTACATGGGGCCTTACAGGTCCCTTTCCTAGTTTCTTTGGATGTCAATCCACTTCCTCAAGACCCTGAAATCTATTCCTTACAGGGACACTGTATAATAGGGGTCTGGGGGTAGGATAATTATAGTCACAACGGTACACTGACCCTCGGTCTAAGGGAGTACTGGCCCTGTGTAGTGTAGGATAGCGGGGGTAAAAATGGTCCAGAGGTAGTGCTTGGATCTCGGTGTGGTACTCTAGAGGCCTATGATTCTGGTTTAATAACCAACATACGGTCTGAGGATTTTTAAAGTTAATAACCACACAGTCGCCTTGGTTCGTCTTTATGCCTTTTCCCACTCCACCAACTCTGCGAACCATTATAATTTCTCCCGCCCTATCATAGGGGAACCGCCTATTCCTTGCCAGCCAGAACAAGCATTTGTTCCTGAGATCTAAATGAGACTCTTGCTGGCCCTTCTTGAGCGAAGGTACCCCTGTAAGGATAATCACATAAGGGAAGGAGGCTGGCGGCAAATTTATGCTAGGCTGAGTTATTACTTCTATACTGCCCGCTGAGCTCTCTCCCTCCCCATATCCCTCTCTGCACTCGGTGTTCCCTAGATGACTAGTAATGCTTTTACCTTGTTTCTTGCTGGTTGAAGCTGCATTGTCATTCCTAGCTTCACAATTAGAGTTCCTACATGTTGTGTTGGTTATGTGAGTTTGTTCCTGCTGTACACCTAAATCTGGCATGGACAGCCTAGCTAGTTGGTCACTATTGGAAGCATTATTACTAGGCCGTCTAAAACCCCATATGCTGGTGAGATGTGCACTCTTGTGAGCACCCAATTTAACAGCAGGAGTTTCACCTAAGGTGTCTACCTGACAGCTAAAGTCGGTCCTCTTCATCACTAATTGAGTTTGCTTACGGCCCATGTGTTCTTGTCTGCTATCCACAAGTCTCTCTAGCTTGTGTATGTAATCTGATAAAGGGGCAAACTCCTCCTTCACAGTTTCTCTGATTTGGGCTAGTAAATCTCTAGTCATATCTTGCACCCAAGCTGGATAAAACGGCTCCATTTGAGCATTAGCAGTGGAATTTTTGGAGGCATTAAGGATATCCGAGGATGCCACACTATCTATTGGGCCCCCTCTAAGTTTCTTACTCTTAGGTGCCCCCCCATTTGCTTGCTTACGCTTCCCTTTGTTACGCATGGTGGGGGCAGGGCCCTCCTTGCAAGGTTCTATTCCAGATGTAACTTCTTGGCTTAAAGATAGTAGAGGCACTGACACCTGGGGTGGTGGGGAGTGGTTAGGGGTCAGAGCGTTAGAAGTGGACAATTCTGAAGGCGGAACACAAAGATCTGGAGTTAATGATAAACGCCTTGCAGTGAGTTCAATCTCTGTTGTTACCACCCCTATAGCCTTCTGCAACATTCTATCAATTGATGTCGGTGGTAGCAGGGAAGAGGACGTATTTTGCGGGCGAGGTTGTTTTACAGTACAAGCGCGTCTCCCCATTACGAGCTTAGGGTGAATCGTAGGATGTACCCTCCTAGCTAGTACATACGTTACAGATAGTCAAACCAGGGATTCCCCGTGATCTACAATGCGTGGGGTAGATATGGCTAATATTTAGACAAATGGGAGCAGAATATACGTGAATCAAATGTAGCACTTAGCAAGGTAGAATTTTTTTTTTTTTTTAAATAAGATTAACCCAATCAGAAAAAATATAAATATAATCATCTAGGCTTCCCCAGTACACAAAAACCCACTCCAAGTCCTTAGTCCTTACACTCTTCCTCACATGAGTCCAAGGGGTTCACCAAGACAAAGCCAGCTAAAGATGTTACCTACATCCAGCGTGGTCGTTAAACTCAGGGGGGCAGGCGAGCAAAGTCTTACCCAAAATAGTCCCGGAACATAAGGCGAAGAGACGCGGCCCTGCCCTGCCTCTTCCTGGCGATGACGGGCAAGGATGGGCCCGCCCTTGGCCCGGGCTTTGCCCGGGCGCCGCCCGCGCGCCGCGGTGGCCTCGTTTTAATGAAGCAGTGCTTTAGATGCCGTGAAGCGCTGTGGCCGGGTATGTCCGCGGTGCTCCGGTCCCCTGTTAAGACCAGGGTGATGATGGCAGTGAGCTCCAAGCCCCAAACAGCAGGGGCAGAAACGGCAGGGCAGCAACTGTGGGTCCCGCACCGCGGTGGGAGAGGCAGCGCTATAAGCGCGATGGCCACGCCTCCCTCTCACCAGCGGCACCTGGCGTGGGGCTGGTGACTCTGGGACTTGTAGTCCTCATTTTTATGAAGCAGCGCTTTAGATGCCGTGAAGCGCTGTGGCCGGGTATCTCCGCGGTGCTCCGGTCCCCTGTTAAGACCAGGGTGATGATGGCAGTGAGCTCCAAGCCCCAAACAGCAGGGGCAGAAACAGCAGGGCAGCAACTGTGGGTCCTTGCAATCAGAAAGTGGACTACTGGACTTCTTGTGTGCACGTCAAGTGTGAGTGTAGTGTTTATGTGGCACATGTGCGGTAGTAGGACTCAGTTTATCAATGAGTCTGAGTTCTGAAGCCAGTGGAATCCACTTTGGATTTCCATGGGTTAGCAGCTTCCACAGACAGTGGAAGTGTATTACTTGCATCCCTCTGTCTACAGGGTGAAGAGCCAGATAGTGACGTGAAGATGATGAAGTCATGGCTATTGTTAGGAATTTCACAAAGACTTTGTTAGCAATGGCTGCAGATTAGTTATTCCTCAGCTGTGGTATGTAGGTGATGGTAGTGGTGGTGAGGGGTACGACTACGTTTTCTATTGTTCAAAGTGAGCAAGTCAGTCTGGATCAGGCCTGCCCTTTTGTCTGTCTCGGATTGCTACTCCACAGAGGTTGATGACAGCCAGGTGCATAAATCTCACATTTCATTGTGCCCCTGTTGTGGGTGCTCCAGTTTGGAGATTACCCTACTAATCCCTACTATAAGAAACTTCACTTTACACAAAGACTGTTTGTGGAAAGCAGTCTCAGAAGGACCATGAAATAGAACCCTCACAAAGCCGCCTGAAACCTATCAAGATGATGTGTATAAAAGCGAGACCCAAGTCACTCTGCAGAGTACTCGAAGGACTGCTAAGTGATCAGGGCTGGCATCTCTTTGGCAACCAGTCTCCCAGGGGTGAGGGGACATCACTTGAAGTCTGAACTTTCTGCCAGAGGGGGTAAAGTCTGTACAGGCCTAGAAAACTGCTGCCTGCTGAGAGGGCCTAACTGCCACCTGCAGGAGGACAGACTGTCCAGGAGGAGAAACCTTGTGTGTTCTTGGTCAGAGGCATACCCAGAGAAACCGGATTACAAAGCCAGGAGAGAACCATCCTGCAGAGGGTCCCTCGGTCTCTCCACAGTTTCCAGTGATAACTGTGAAAAGGCTCTATGCTTTTGCACACTGGCCCAGTCGGGGCTGCAGTTTCCTTGGTGTTGGCATTAGTCAAATTGGGGCTGGAACTACCTTGGTGTTCAAGTCAGCGGAGTATGGGCTGCAACTGCTTTGGTGTTCAGACTGACCCATTCAATGCTAAATTTGCTGTGGTGTTTGTATTGGCCAGGAAAGGGCTGCAAATGGCGTAGTGTTCGCATCAGGCATGTTGGAGCTGCATATGTCTTGACAACCTCGCTGGTTGGGACACAGTCACAGCTGCTGAACCAGTGCCTGTATGGCAGCGCCAGGGCCATCAATGAACAATAGACTAATCAAGGCAGCACATATGGACAGGTAAGAGCTGAACCCAATCTCCTTGGAAGCCTCCAAATGAGTGCACCTGATCACTACAGACCACCGTCTGTGGTAAGAGCAAGCAGCCGAGTTTGTGCTAGTCGAGCACGAAGGACTAAGACTGAATTCTTGCACTTCATATCGCTAGGAGTAGGCACTCAAGCAAAAGAGTGAACTGATTGTGCACTTGACTGGTGAGGCACTAACATATGCACCTGAACCGCAATCATGATTCTGCCATAAATTGCTGAGGGAGAATTTCATTTTGAGTGACCCATATGAGAGAGAGAATGGAATGAGAAGGGGTGTAGAGTCACAAGTGAATCGTATACTGTCTCGCTACCCTGTACACTGGATGTAATATTGAGTACTGATGTGAGATTAAAAAGTCCTTTCTTTTAAAAAAACAAAAGACAAGCACTGGGCTGGGCATTGAAGTTATTGTGTCTGTTGGTTGATTGTTGATTTCATAGGTCATGCTGCCCATATGGCTTTGCTGAGAAGGCTGCAATTCTCACCCTCACTACCCTGACAAGTGCAGAAAGGGTTGTACTTGGCTGGGTTTCAGAGCCATGGTAGGATGAGCCCTAGCACACCAGTGTCAAATGACCTCAACCATCCCAAATGGGACCCAATAGCCCCTATATGCCCTCTGACCCTCCGACCTCCCATCCTGTCATGTCCCCTGGATGGGTTTGACAGCCAGTTAGTATTTCTAGCAGTTGGTTGCATGTAAATAGAATCTTTTATTTGTTGAGAGCTAATGAGGATGAGTCCCTTCAGTTTACCTAGCAGGTTTCTCTTCTTGAGAAGGGAAAAGGGGGGCCTCAGGTGGTGTTCAGACAATTTTATATTGGTAAACACATAAGAAGGTATGTAATTTGTTATTGTATTTTGAATTGCTTATTTAGAGTAGCTACTCACGCATTTCAGCTCCAGTAATGTTCTTGAATACAACTTTTAAGTTGGCAAACAGTACTGTCAATGTATGCCTGTAGATATGGACATTTGATCAAATATACAACATGGTTGTTATTACAATTAAGCCAGCTGTGTGTCTTGTACTTAGGGCTATTTTTGTTTTTGAATACTGTGGTTTTATTAAAGCCGAATTTGCATACTGAATAATTGTGACAGATGTAGAATTCCAAAGAATTGCGCATGGTAATTTCTGGTTGTCATCTTAGGTGAGAAAACTCAGATTGACACAGAAAGTTTTAACGATTATTTGCTCTTCAGAATCCAAGTTGTGGATTAGGTGGTGTGATCTCATCAACAGAAACACTGTCTAAGAGAAGAGGCCTGTTTTCTTTATTGCTACTTAAAAGTAAAATATTCTTCATGACATTTTGTGACGAATCTGATATGGTCACATTGTGAATTTTGCTTCTTCTAATTCCAACATCTTTTTTGACCGACTTGAAGAAACAACCATTTTTAAGAAATCCATTAGAATTTTTCATTTGTCTTTTGTAAACATAGTTCTACATGCTGCTGTACAGACAAGAACATCTATAACCAAGGGACCATCTGACTAGACCGTGAGCATAATCTTTGACAACATACTACAACATGGCAGCTGAACCCCAGACGTAATGTCAAACTTACGATTGGTCTAATTCCCCACATGCTTGTCCAAATGGACCACAAAGTAACATTGCTCCACTGGGACTGGATGCTAAGCCATTGATCTTTCTTTACTTCTTGATTCTTTCTTGTTTTTGTACAAAACTTGACCGAACAACATCCACTTGCATACAGAATTCTGCATCCTTACTTTAATTTCTCGGACTTACCATTACCAGCATGTATATGAAGGTAAGATCTGACCCTTTTCGCCTCACATATACCCAGACTTTAATTTACTGTTTAATAATATGATTGGCCTGGTATCTCGTGTTTCTCTAACTCTCCAGTTACTGACTGTTATATAAGAGCCGTTCTAGCTTGAAACAGACCACATAAGGACGTTTGTTACTCCGCCACTGAATAGTAAGCGTCTACATATATCTCCATACTTTCAATAACGATATGATTCCTTTTTGGGCCTCGCCTGAAACAACGCATGCGCCAACGCTTACAAGACATTTTGTTTACTTACAGGGGGCGTGGAGTCCATCCATTGGTTCGCTTCATCATCACTCTTTTTTTTTTATTTTATTTTTTTATTTGTTTTTATTGATTTTATATAACAATATGTCAATCTTCTTCTGACAATCAGAGGTCATATAGTTGCATGGTATAACAGTACACTTTTTCTTTGTTGCAGGCTAGTATATGTCAACAATATCAGGTATCCTGTAGGGTCTACAGCTATCAGTATCTGATAGTCCAGTATCTTAACAAAGTTTCCAGAGATATATTAATGCGGTACATTCTGAGCATTCTCAGTCCTCAGATATCTTCAGTAAGACAACAAATGATTTGTTAACACAATCACTATTCAATACTATCAAAACAAATTAACTAACCCAAAACCCAGTCCCCCCTTCCCGCATGCCCAGCCCTCAATATCTATCAATCGCTTGTATGTGTCAACCACATCAGTATGTGTGTATGTCCCAGTTCCGAAGTCTGTCATAATTGAACTACACAGTACTGCTATTCTATTTAGCATAGCATGCAAACAATGCGAGGCGATCAGGTGTCCCGAATCTTCAGGGCAGATCCCTGCCTGGCAAGCCAGTATATTCTAGTAGGACAAAATATCTATTGTAACATATTCCTCCATTATTGCATACCAGCTCAGTGATATCGGTGTTTTTCGCAGGCCTCTGTATTCCTCCCTCTGTAATTCCGCACCTTCCGCCTTACCCCATTTTAACATTTCTGCGTGCCATTCCTGCAGAGACGGGGCTCTGCTTGCTTTCCATCTTGTGGTTATGGCTCTTTTGGCTAGCAAAAGCGCAAGGTTAGCGAATCGAGAGGTAGAGCTGCCTTTCTTATCACGGGGCCCCAGACCTAGTATGCAGTATTCTAGTGTGTCATTCTGGCGTACCGGGGCTACCACCGTCAGTACTTTGCATATCGTTGCCCAATAATATCCCAGTCTAGGGCACGCCCATATCATGTGTACCAACCCCGCGTCAGGAGCGTGGCATCGTGGACATTCATCAGTTGACCCCGGGAACATGACGCTAAGCCTATGTGGGGTTAAGTACGCTCTATGTAGCAACATCAATTGGATGAATTTGAATTTGGGGTTACGAGAGACCTTTTTGGGGAACCCCAACACGGTGTCCCACTCCTTCTCCGTAAATGAACGACCCATATCTCCCTCCCATTTGTCGCGCAGTGGCTGTAAGGAGATCGCCTTCTCCGCTCGAATTCCAGTAGTAAGCCATTTTGTCAGATGGGCTCCGTTTCCCATTAGGTACTGCATGGTGAGTAGTGCATTCGTGGGCGGCTCTATACCATCGGGAGACCATGTGGTGCGGTGTAGAGTCACAAGTGAATCGTATACTGTCTCGCTACCCTGTACACTGGATGTAATATTGAGTACTGATGTGAGATTAAAAAGTCCTTTCTTTTAAAAAAACAAAAGACAAGCACTGGGCTGGGCATTGAAGTTATTGTGTCTGTTGGTTGATTGTTGATTTCATAGGTCATGCTGCCCATATGGCTTTGCTGAGAAGGCTGCAATTCTCACCCTCACTACCCTGACAAGTGCAGAAAGGGTTGTACTTGGCTGGGTTTCAGAGCCATGGTAGGATGAGCCCTAGCACACCAGTGTCAAATGACCTCAACCATCCCAAATGGGACCCAATAGCCCCTATATGCCCTCTGACCCTCCGACCTCCCATCCTGTCATGTCCCCTGGATGGGTTTGACAGCCAGTTAGTATTTCTAGCAGTTGGTTGCATGTAAATAGAATCTTTTATTTGTTGAGAGCTAATGAGGATGAGTCCCTTCAGTTTACCTAGCAGGTTTCTCTTCTTGAGAAGGGAAAAGGGGGCCTCAGGTGGTGTTCAGACAATTTTATATTGGTAAACACATAAGAAGGTATGTAATTTGTTATTGTATTTTGAATTGCTTATTTAGAGTAGCTACTCACGCATTTCAGCTCCAGTAATGTTCTTGAATACAACTTTTAAGTTGGCAAACAGTACTGTCAATGTATGCCTGTAGATATGGACATTTGATCAAATATACAACATGGTTGTTATTACAATTAAGCCAGCTGTGTGTCTTGTACTTAGGGCTATTTTTGTTTTTGAATACTGTGGTTTTATTAAAGCCGAATTTGCATACTGAATAATTGTGACAGATGTAGAATTCCAAAGAATTGCGCATGGTAATTTCTGGTTGTCATCTTAGGTGAGAAAACTCAGATTGACACAGAAAGTTTTAACGATTATTTGCTCTTCAGAATCCAAGTTGTGGATTAGGTGGTGTGATCTCATCAATAGAAACACTGTCTAAGAGAAGAGGCCTGTTTTCTTTATTGCTACTTAGAAGTAAAATATTCTTCATGACATTTTGTGACGAATCTGATATGGTCACATTGTGAATTTTGCTTCTTCTAATTCCAACATCTTTTTTGACCGACTTGAAGAAACAACCATTTTTAAGAAATCCATTAGAATTTTTCATTTGTCTTTTGTAAACATAGTTCTACATGCTGCTGTACAAACAAGAACATCTATAACCAAGGGACCATCTGACTAGACCGTGAGCATAATCTTTGACAACATACTACAACATGGCAGCTGAACCCCAGACGTAATGTCAAACTTACGATTGGTCTAATTCCCCACATGCTTGTCCAAATGGACCACAAAGTAACATTGCTCCACTGGGACTGGATGCTAAGCCATTGATCTTTCTTTACTTCTTGATTCTTTCTTGTTTTTGTACAAAACTTGACCGAACAACATCCACTTGCATACAGAATTCTGCATCCTTACTTTAATTTCTCGGACTTACCATTACCAGCATGTATATGAAGGTAAGATCTGACCCTTTTCGCCTCACATATACCCAGACTTTAATTTACTGTTTAATAATATGATTGGCCTGGTATCTCGTGTTTCTCTAACTCTCCAGTTACTGACTGTTATATAAGAGCCGTTCTAGCTTGAAACAGACCACATAAGGACGTTTGTTACTCCGCCACTGAATAGTAAGCGTCTACATATATCTCCATACTTTCAATAACGATATGATTCCTTTTGGGCCTCGCCTGAAACAACGCATGCGCCAACGCTTACAAGACATTTTGTTTACTTACAGGGGGCGTGGAGTCCATCCATTGGTTCGCTTCATCATCACTCTTTTTTTTTTTATTTTATTTTTTTATTTGTTTTTATTGATTTTATATAACAATATGTCAATCTTCTTCTGACAATCAGAGGTCATATAGTTGCATGGTATAACAGTACACTTTTTCTTTGTTGCAGGCTAGTATATGTCAACAATATCGGGTATCCTGTAGGGTCTACAGCTATCAGTATCTGATAGTCCAGTATCTTAACAAAGTTTCCAGAGATATATTAATGCGGTACATTCTGAGCATTCGCAGTCCTCAGATATCTTCAGTAAGACAACAAATGATTTGTTAACACAATCACTATTCAATACTATCAAAACAAATTAACTAACCCAAAACCCAGTCCCCCCTTCCCGCATGCCCAGCCCTCAATATCTATCAATCGCTTGTATGTGTCAACCACATCAGTATGTGTGTATGTCCCAGTTCCGAAGTCTGTCATAATTGAACTACACAGTACTGCTATTCTATTTAGCATAGCATGCAAACAATGCGAGGCGATCAGGTGTCCCGAATCTTCAGGGCAGATCCCTGCCTGGCAAGCCAGTATATTCTAGTAGGACAAAATATCTATTGTAACATATTCCTCCATTATTGCATACCAGCTCAGTGATATCGGTGTTTTTCGCAGGCCTCTGTATTCCTCCCTCTGTAATTCCGCACCTTCCGCCTTACCCCATTTTAACATTTCTGCGTGCCATTCCTGCAGAGACGGGGCTCTGCTTGCTTTCCATCTTGTGGTTATGGCTCTTTTGGCTAGCAGAAGCGCAAGGTTAGCGAATCGAGAGGTAGAGCTGCCTTTCTTATCACGGGGCCCCAGACCTAGTATGCAGTATTCTAGTGTGTCATTCTGGCGTACCGGGGCTACCACCGTCAGTACTTTGCATATCGTTGCCCAATAATATCCCAGTCTAGGGCACGCCCATATCATGTGTACCAACCCCGCGTCAGGAGCGTGGCATCGTGGACATTCATCAGTTGACCCCGGGAACATGACGCTAAGCCTATGTGGGGTTAAGTACGCTCTATGTAGCAACATCAATTGGATGAATTTGAATTTGGGGTTACGAGAGACCTTTTTGGGGAACCCCAACACGGTGTCCCACTCCTTCTCCGTAAATGAACGACCCATATCTCCCTCCCATTTGTCGCGCAGTGGCTGTAAGGAGATCGCCTTCTCCGCTCGAATTCCAGTAGTAAGCCATTTTGTCAGATGGGCTCCGTTTCCCATTAGGTACTGCATGGTGAGTAGTGCATTCGTGGGCGGCTCTATACCATCGGGAGACCATGTGGTGCGGATATATCTGGAAATATGTGCATGTAATAAGAACAACGCCTCAGGGGCGCTTTGTACGTGTGCAAACGTCGTGTGTGACATTAGTACTCCCTCCGTAAAAAAATCTCCTACCGTAGCTATGCCCACCTCCGACCACGCCTGCAAGGTACGGCTAGATGTCAGCCCTGATCGTGTGGGGATACCCAACAAGGGAACAGTGGGAGCATATGGTGTCCTCTGGCCAGTATACCGCGTTGCACTCCGCCAGTAAGCAATGGCCAATTTCAGCAAGTGTGGCATCGACTGTAGTAGTGGAGCTTGTGATAACAAAAGTCTGTGGACGGTCCCCCTGTCCCTATCTCTTGATGTCATATCTATTTCATGCAAGTTGCGTCCCGCAAGCCAGTACGCCAACCACTGCAGCTGGCCCGCATAGCAATACGCACGCAGATCCGGCACCCCCATCCCTCCTTGTTTCGCGGGAAGTTGCATTTTCGCCAGACTAATACGTCTACGCCCCGCTCCCCATATTAGGTCCGTCATTAGCGAGTTCAACACTTTAAAGGTGCTCAGGGGGACAAGCAACGGCAGGTTGGTGAAGAAGTAAAGGAGCCTTGGCAACAGCACCATCTTTGTGATAGCCACTCTGCCCGCCACTGACAGAGGCAATGAGACCCAGAACTGAATCTGGGATCTGAGAGCCGCTATCGCCCGCCCCAGATTGCCATCCAGTAGGTCCGGTGAATTGCGGTAAACTTGTATACCGAGGTATCTAAAGGTGTCAGGCGCTATTTGGAAGGACCAGGAACCGAACCGAAAGTGCCCCTCTCCCCCCGCGTCGTCAAAGGAGTACGCGTACGACTTGGTAGCATTGATAGCCAGTCCAGAGAGACCTTGGAATGACTCAAAAATGGCGGGCATTGGGTGTGGGTCAGCGCTCATGTCTTTAATGTATAATATAAGGTCATCCGCATATGCCGAGACAATATGGGACGTATGACCTCGTGTTATACCCTTACAGACTGCGAAAACACGGAGTCTGTGTAGAAGTGGTTCTATCGCCAATACAAACAACAACGGTGACAAGGGGCAGCCCTGCCTCGTTCCCCGGGCTACAGCATATTGTCCCGAGATGTGCCGACCAGTGCGTGCTCGCGCCGTGGGGTTCGTGTATAATAAGCGCACCCATGCTATGTATTCTTCAGGTATGCCAAAGCGTGCAAGAGCATAAAACATATAATCCCAGCGTAAGGAGTCAAACGCCTGCCGCAGGTCAAGGGACACGCAGCCCTCCATGTGTCGCGAGTCGTGTGTGCCTAGCATTATCTGGTGTAGGCGCCGGATGTTAAGTGCTGTGCTCCGACCAGGTACAAATCCACACTGATCTGAATGTATTAGTGCGGGGAGAAACTGGTTAAGACGAGTGGCCAACAATTTACTCAGGATTTTATAATCCGTGTTAAGGAGTGATAAGGGTCGATAGCTCGATATAAGTAAAGCATCTCTCCCGGGTTTTAATAATGAAACCACCAGTGCTTGCAATGTAGTAGCGGGGAGCCCGCCGCCTTGCAATGATTCGTGATAAAGACACTGCAAGTGAGGGGCCAGCAGGTCAGCATACATTGCATAAAATTCTGCCGGTAGGCCATCGTTCCCTGGTGTTTTATTACGTGGTAACGCCTTAATCGCCTGTCGAATTTCCACCCCTGTGATTGGTCGTAGTAGATCGTCATGTTGATATTGTGTAAGTCGGGGTATACATAGGCCATCAAAGAATGTATCAAAGTCAGTGTCCATAGGAGTGGGCAGTGGACCATAAAGACGTTCATAGTAGTCCCGAAAAGCGGTATTAATGTCTAACTGCGTACTGACCACTATTCCTGCATCATTCCGGATTTCTAATATGGGTGTAGGTAGGGGCGCATCTCGGACCAATCGTGCTAGTAACGGTCCCGATCTGTCAGCTTGTGTATGTTGTCTTTGCATATATAACCGGTAGTCCACGACCCGCAGCTCTTCAAGGAGCTCCGCGTATTGAATGTTAGCCTCTCGCAGTTGTGTCAATTGTTCATTCGTCCCTGCAGCCTCCCCTTCCAGCGCGGCCAGTCTACCTTCCACTTCCGTAAGTCGCTTAGTAAGGTCAAGTCGCACTCCTGTCTTAGCGCTGATAGCCGCATCCCTGATAACCGTCTTGAAGGCATCCCACTCTATCTGACGGGAGCCAGCAGATCCCGCATTCTCTGAAAAATAATGGGCAATCACTTCTGAGAGGGCATTGCGGAAGACTGAGTCTTCCAACATCTCAGGTTGTAGTCTCCAAGTCGGAATCGGAGCTGGAACCCTGCCCCATTGTATCGTCAATTCCACTGGATTATGATCCGACAGGGTTTTCCCCATATGAAGCACTGAAGTAATGGATCCTAGCAGGGCGCCGGAGCACAGGAACCGATCTATTCGGGTGTGTAATCTGTGCGGAGGCGAATAAAAGGAGTATTCTCTATGCCCGTTATGTTTCACCCGCCATGCGTCATGTAGTTCCCATCCCTCTGCCCAGCCCCTAAGTGTCTCTGCTTGCTTTTTGCTTGTAGTAGCGTGCAACGGGGGATGAGACCTGTCTAAGTCAACGTCTAGTACCGCGTTGAAGTCGCCTCCCAGCACCCAGGGGTATGCATCCCATTCCGTCAAAGCCGCACCCAGTGCAGAGAGGTATTTATCCTGGTCTGTATTCGGTGCATATATGCAGCCCAAAACCACATGTGTTCCGTCCAGTAGGCCATGAAGCAGTACATATCTACCGTTGGTATCTATCTTCTGTTCTAAGAGCTTAAAAGGGACAGAGTTCCGTATCCACACCGCCGCCCCCTGGAAAAAGCTGAGTAGGTTGTAGCGAATAGTTGTCCCTTCCATTTTCTTTGCAATTTAGTTGCCTCCCCCGCATTGAGATGAGTTTCTTGTAAATAGGCTATAGCTACCTTCCTTCTAGTAAGTTGTGTCAGAACCCGGTGTCTTTTATGTATTGAGCCTAATCCCCTCACATTCCAAGTGCAGTAGGTGTATGTATTATGTAATGCCATTGCGGAGTAGAAAGCATAGTTGCAGTACTACCTGTGGAGACCGAAACTCTATAGATAGGAGCTGTAAAAAGGCAGAGCATGTCGTCATATGATAACTTCCCAATACTAGGTCCCTCCATAAAACAACAGGGGACCAAACATAAAACAATAGCCCAACATGGACCACAAATAAGAAATGCATCAACGCAGTTGCCTGGGAGGCGTAGGCCAGTCTGCATCAGTTCGTGGGATCAGCATTATATCCACTCGAGTATGACTTTGTTACATTAACTCTCTTCCCTATAAGGCACATTTACCCTGGAACCACAAAGCAGGCATCAATATCAATACATACAGTGCAAATCGCTGATATACATTACCACTCCTGGTCATTCCGGAGCACAATATTAGAAGTCATTAGCCACCTGGGCCGTAATTGACGGAAACAGTGTTATGCTAGTGTCAGATTCAGAGTGCACCGTGTTAGCATCCGATGAGTGTTCCGACGGCGCCGCAGTCTGAGCATCATGAGCCGCCAAAGCCGCCGCCGTGAGAAGTGCATCCCTCTGGCTGGTCACAATCTGTTCCGAGGTTGGGCCAGAGTTCACAGTAATCGTGGGATTGTCATGATCCGATCGGGTAAGTCCAGTTGGTCGTATCGGGGAGGCTCTCCGCATCTGTCCCGACGGCAGCGAGGACTGAGACATCGCCGGTGTATATGTAGTTTCCAGCCAGTCCGCCACCTCCTCAGGGTTCTCAAAGAAAAACGATTTCTGACCAGAGACCACCTTCAGTCGAGCCGGAAAGAGCAGTGCGTATTTCAAATTGTGGTCGCGCAAGCTTTTCTTTACTCCTAAAAACGTTGCTCTGGCTTTCTGGACTGTTGGAGTAAAATCCGGGTAAAGCGAGATTGTCCGGTTCTCAAATCGCACCGGAGCGTTCTCTCTGGCAGCCCGCAGGATAGTGTCGCGATCCTTGTAGTGCAAAATGCGTGCTATCAACGGGCGAGGTGGCGCGCCTGGTCGAGGAGGTCTAGGAGGCACTCTGTGCGCTCTTTCCACGCTATACAGGGGCGTCAGGCCTTCCTTTACTACATGGTCTCTCAGCCAGTCCTCCACAAACTGTGTAGGGTTGGATCCCTCGCTGCGTTCCGGTATGCCAAGTATGCGAACGTTGTTGCGGCGGGACCGTCCCTCCGCATCGTCCACCCTGTCCTGTAGGCCTTTCAATTGGTGCTGGAACTGTTCAAGTTGGGTAGAATGCATGGACTGTTGGGGTATAAGATCGTCCAACGCCATTTTATTCGTTTTGACCTTATCGGACAGTTTTTTGTGATCCGCTTGCAGTAAGTTGAGATTAGTGGACATCGTGCCCATGCGCGCTTCCAGCGCTATGCGGGAGTCCCGGATTTCCTTCAATATTAAGTCCAGCTTAGCCTCATGGGGGTCCACACCCGTGGGGGGTATCACGTCACCGTCTGAGGCGCCAGAGGGATCACCGCCCAGCGTGGATTGTGTTGTGACATCGGCAGTGGCATCCACTTGCTTGTTTCGAGTGCGGCCCATCGTGCCTCTTCGCCCCCCCGTCCGCCTCTGGCCCAGTATGGTCTCTTGGGGGGTCTCGGGGTCGTTATCCCACATCACCCACTCAGCCAGAGTAGTGCAGGTCAGCGGCGCGCCCAGTTTACCTATAGAGTTACAGGCTCCGTAGGGCGTGAGTATCCAGCCTCACCCAGTCCGGGCAGCACACTCCCAGTGTCCACCAACAGGGACGTCAGCCACTGCGACCCTACTATCATCAAGGCAGCCCCAGCTGTTATGCCATATCGCGCTCGCCACCTCAGTGTGCGTCCCACTCCGCAGTCAGTGTCCAGTTCAGGCGGAAAGCGCCAGTGCATACAATTCACGCAGGCACTCAGCAAGTCGGGTAGGGTCACAGGCTCGAGCAGCCCCAACAGGCAGCAGCTTCTCCTCCAGTGCACTGACAATGGAGCATGACCCTCCGGCTCGAGCCAGCGCAGGGAAGCCTCCACTTTCCAGCACTGTGCAGGGGGTCCGTTTCCGCACACGGCGGGGAGCAACGATATGATTATCGTGCGGAGCATTCCTCCGTCAAGCTCCGTATCACATCGCACAGCACACAGTCACTCCCTCGTAGTATCACTGCTCAAAAGAGGGGGGGCGGGATGTGTCCGTGTACCCTCACACCCCGTCGCGCCAGTAGGGTGTATCTGCGCCTATTCCTCACCGGCTCGTCCCTTGTCACCAGCCTTCTCCGCGTCCAGCCCGGGCTCGGCCGGCCGCCGCCGCCATTTTGTTCCCGATGTCCGTGGCAGTGGCGCAGTAAAGCAGAAAGTCCAGCGCCTGTCTGTCCCTCCACCGCTGCCGCCTCAAAACAAGCGTCGCCGTTCCACGCCTCTCACGACCTCAGTTCCGCAGCATCAGGAGCACCGTTTAGGCCGCGAAAGCCCTCGAGACAGACCCAGGACACGTACGGCTCCGCCTTCTTCCCTGTCTCATCGCAGGTCTCTCAGTGACAGCCCCGATTCCGGCAGATCTCAGTGAGCATGCAGGATATGAAGTACGGCCTCAGGGTCCCGAGGGGTTCAGCTGTGCCAGGGTATGCGACCTAGCTCTGCGGGTCCAGTAATTAGCAGGATAATCGGCTAAGTGTCAGGGTAGGAGACGGAGCTCTTTCAGCTCACGTCCTTCATGCCCGGCAGTTGGCCACGCCCCCGCTTCATCATCACTCTTATTCCCTTGCCTCTCTTCGGTCAGTGCGTGCCGACTTCACTTCCTCTTTGTGTGTTTGTCCCTCTCCAGGAGCATGGCCCAAGACTGCTTTCTTCCCCGGTGCCCTTCCACTGCTCGCGCTTTCTGAGCTACTTTGTTCTTTGAGTTGCAGCACTCCATAAGAGTGCATGTGTTTGCAGGCCATCTCCCACCACTGATTCTGCTCCACTTTGCTGCTTGCTCCCTCCCTCATTGTTGCTTGCTCATCCCTCCACCGTTACTTGCCTTCTCTCCTCCACCCCTACCGCGTTGTTGTTTACCCCGTTGTTGCATACCTCATTCCTCCCACGTGGCTGCTTTACCCATTGTTGTTGCTTGCTCCATCTCCCCGCCCCCTCTCATGTTGTCGCTTGCCACTTCCCCTTATGCCCTCCTGCGTTGTTGCTTGGCCTCTTCCATCCCAACAGAAGAAGGCGCTATGATGATGCCAGCTCTCACTGCATTATAGCACTTTCTTGCCTAACTTTCAGCCATGGTGCACAGCAGCAGCGCTGTTATGCAACATGGCTAAAAGACATCGACAAAGTCAATAGCTATCATAATTAGCTCTATCAATGTTTGTAGCCATGCTGTGCAGCATGACTGCTGTACAGCATGGCTAAAAGTAATTTTTAAAAGAGCTATGATGCAGCTAGAGGTGGCCATGTTATAGGCTTTTGTTAAACTTCTTTTTTTCTAGCCCAGCTATACAGTAGCCACTCTGCTGCACAGCATGGCTACAAAACATTGACAAAGCCAGTCGTTCTCGTAGGCGAGACCTCTTGGTTTTGCCAACAGGTCTCGCCTAATTTTGCCAATACCTGCTTCCTATTATATCTGACCAAAATGTTTTTCTAATTTGCCTTAGAAATCCGCCTTCCCTTGACAAACTATTTAGGACTCAGTTTACCATTTAACCCAAGTAAGGAATAAATCTTCATTCCCGTCCAGTTTCCTACATCAACACGACAGTACTTTGCTAATTTACAATCATAATTAGTCTTTAGATTTGTGCTCATTCTATCCCCTGTGCCCACATACAAGTTTCTCCTAATATTTTATGACGTGTTTATTTACCTGCTGTGGTTTTCTCTCCTCCTTCTGCTCTTCGACTACCATCACCCTACCAAGAACACCAGAACATAGTGTCTCATCCTCTAATCGAAATATATCATTTAGATTGTTGGACTCTTTCCGGTTCTAAATAGAGAAGTTTGCCTGTTTGCTATTCACGGGGACTTAATCTTTTCAGGTCCCAGTGCGGCTCAGGCTTGGAGGCAGGGCTTTGAGTGGGTCGGGTCCCTCGGGTCTCAGACCCGGAAGTAATTAAAAACAAACATTGCAACGGGTCCCTTTCAGGCTCTGTATTCCTTTTTCTTAACTTCGTAGACAAAAACAGTTATCGATTTCTGAACAATAAGTGTAAAAAAAATGTTAAGGTAACCCATGTCGTTCTTGTCTGTATTTTACATGCTTTACTTAATTTTGCATCCCCTAGAGTGTGTTAGCTTTTTCCAGGATGTTGTGTTTTTGTATTTCTTTTTGTTAAGTGTAGTGCTCTTGTGTAGTGCATACTTTGAAGTAAGTCACATCCAGGTGTTTATAACGGCCACGACTGAGTTGTGTTTAAAGGCAGTGTGATTCTTTGCAAATGTGTGGGTAAGGTGGCACTTTATGGGGGATTTTTGTTTATATGTTAAAGCCACGCCCACGCCCTTAAGTATAGTATATAGGCCACGCAACTTTCTCAGACCCCTTACTTTTTTCATCCTACTTTAAGCCCTGTTTGGTGTGCTGCAAAAATGGGTTCTCATAAATCAGAATATTCTGAATTCCTATAGAACGATTATTGAATTTATTCTTTTTTTAATAATGGTACACCCTAAATAATTCCAGCCTTAAAAAAGTACAATCTTACAGGCTATGAATAGGGTGAAAAGTGTGTTCGTTAAACCAAAATACCCTCTCCAAAGCCGAATGAACTTCAAAGAATGAGTCATATTCACTGGAAGCAAGAAGTGAATCAGTTGGCCAAAAGGTGTGAAATAGCAAATAATAAATGTATTTGCGGATTTAAATTATTAAGTGTGAATTTATACTGTGGGTTGTAAATAACCATATACGTCGTCAAGAAAAAAAAGTTGGTATCCCGTACACTACATTTTTACAATTTGTTCCCAAGGATAAGTCCGACTCCTCTTCACGGAGTGTGCCTAATCCCACACAAACAACCTTCATTTATTCTGCTGTGTATTTGATGTGGGTCCTTCGTCTATGGGAGCCTAACCGTAATCTTTACTGTCATCTTTCGTTTTGAAAAGCCCTTACGACATACATTTTCATATTGTCTCATTCCAACTAATTCATATTCCACTCACCTTGCAGTCTATCTTATCCCAATGCAGCGCTGGGATGACTCTTGAGATCACCTCTGACTATATCAAGTCCGCTATCATTCATTCATCCATGTGGGTTCATTCAAAGGACGGTAGCCCTGTTTAGAGGCACTCGTACTGGTACGGAAATATAGCAGAGGTGCTTATAAGTGTCAGAACCGTCCTGTACTTCAAACCTGATCGGTACTGTCCGGTTTAAAGTAGTCCAGCCCCGAAAGGGAAGACCAGTATTGCCCTATTAAAGACATAGCAGCCTTGATAAGATGTGATGCAAACAAAAAGCGAGAATATAAAGTGTGGTGCGTCTAATACCACAGCATGAGGAACTGAGCATGCAAACACCGGGGGAGCCAGAAGAGCATCCAAACAAAACTATGATGTATATTCCCAAGTACATGCTAACTGTGTCCAGGGCCCCTGGAATTGTGGGATTCTGCAGGCGTGGCTTTTTCGCCTAATTAACGATTTGCCGCATAATCCATCATCTGCTGTATAATCTGTAGGTTTTAACACAAACAATGTGTTTCTAGCTCAAATGGATCAAAAGTTACTAAAAATGTGGCGACCCGTGTTGCTGCTCAATGGATGGCACTTTGTAAAGGTTGACCGTTCACCTTTCAGTTACATATTGCTGTATTTTGGTGTTAAACTAATAATAATAAAGTAAAACCTCTGTCTAGACAGTGATAACGTGTAAAAATGACAAAATAATGAACTGATGCTATTACTGAAATGTGCATTTTCTTGCCACATAATTTAGTAGACACTGCAGCATAATTGGTCCGTTCTTGCTGTATAATTCCAGCGGCTCTAAATATATCATACATTTATATATGACTGAAATAAAAAAAATACGTTTAGCAGCAGAGACAGTGGTACAAATACTTTTCTGACACAATATGTAGCATTAAAGTGGTTAATAATCTGGCTTGGCACCTGCCGGCAACCAATGGGTTCGCCAAAAGGACTTCCCTGATTTGAACAATGGTGCTCCCTAAGAAAATGCCATATCATTGGCACATGCCGGGCAACTTTAGTTTCCAGATTGAGTGCAGACCGTAAAGCATGCTGGGTGCAGTCTACAGTTTGTGATTCTGATTACCTTAAGAGCGAAGGCAACGAATGTCCCATGCACCTGAAGCGGTTGCGATCTGACATCTTCTGTTACATGCCTGCCTGGATAGGTAGCATGAACCACTGTCCTAGCATTTATAAGGTAGCAGGCACAAGGGTCCCTTCAGGGAGGAGGTGCTGTACACTAGGGGTGGGCGTAGCTGGGTAATTTTCTCTTGCATAATTACTTGTAATAACCACAAAATTACTCGTAATAATGCATAATGGCGTTAGAAGCGTAAATCCAGCATTTAGCGATATATTTTTAGTACAAAATGCACCCTCGTGTCCAGAATTGGCCCGAGGATGCATTCCGAGCGAAGAAAATAGCACAAAATGCTACAGGACATGAACAGCAGTAGCCAACAGCCGCTCATTCTCCCTTAGTTTGTTGTTCCTGTGCTCATCTGGTAGGACTTTTGCCCCCAGACTACTCTTAATTACTCAAGCTGGAGTAAATGTGTATTTTTGTTAATTTCGCATCACAAGAGTCATGAGCACTGTTCCCAATAAGGTGCGCGCATGCGCGCCCGCGCACCTCTGTTATCTGTAGCGCGCAGTGCTGTGTGTGGAGCGCGCACACACACAGCACATCAAACGAGAACCTTCGCGCCGCTGCTTTTAAAAAGCGAGCAGCGCGAAAAACTGGTGTTTCTTTCTTGTAGAGCCCGGCTGTGGTGCATACTGTGTGCTTTTGTTTAAGTATTCATGTTAATTGCAGCGCCGTCACGAGCTGCGATTAACGCACAAGTTACTAACTTGTGTAACGATATATCTGTAAGAGACAGTAGTTAGTGACAGATTCCTTACCTTAGAATATCCCCAGGCGTCAGGCTGGATCCGGAAAGTTTTGCGTAGCAGTACCCCTGCGCGTCGGTAGGCGGCATCGTGCGGCTCCGCGTCCGTCGTCGGCGTCGTGATCGCCGGGATGACGTCGCGGCCAGTACTTAGACGCCGCCCATGCGCGCTGGCGTCAGTTCTGTACACGACTTTCCGCGCCAGAAACGCAGAGCCATGCAAGAAACTGACACTGGAGTCTGAAAACTAGGGCCCTGAAAGGGATGACCTTAACCCTAGAAATCAGTTCGCAGAACGGGGAGGATGGGTGGGGAGGTAAGGAATCTGTTACTAACTACTGTCTCTTACAGATATATCGTTACACAAGTTAGTAACTTGTGCATCTGAAAGAGACACGTTAGTGACAGATTCCTTACCTTAGAATAGATACCCGAGCAATACCAACCCCGGTGGTGGGTCTGCAAACAAGATCAGACGAGGAAGTCTCGGAGAACAGAACGGCCAAAGAAGCCGTCTCTCCGGACTTGGCTGTCGAGGCAGTAATGCTTGGTAAACGTGTGCAGCGAGGCCCACGTAGCTGCCTGACAAATGTCCTGCAATGGGACACCACGTCCGAAAGCCGTGGTGGCGGCTGTCGCCCTGGTGGAATGGGCACGTAGCCCAACAGGGGGCTCCTTCTTAGCCAAAGAATAGCAGGCTTTGATACACAAGACGACCCAGCGGGAGATGGTCCGCTTGTGTACCGCCCGACCTTTTTTGGCGCCCACGTAGCCAACAAAGAGCTGGTCGTCCACCCGGAACTGTTGTGTGCGGTTCAGATAGAAAGAAATCGCACGTTTTGGGTCCAGACGGTCGAGCCTCTCTTCCTCTCTGGAAGGATGCGGAGGCGGAAAGAAGGTGGGCAAAGTGATGGTCTGCCCAATGTGGAAGGCAGTAACCACCTTTGGCAAGAAGGACGGACGCGTCCTAAGAACAACCTTGTCTGGATGAACAGACAGAAAGGGGGCTTGCAAGAAAGAGCCTGGAGCTCACTCACCCGCCGAGCGGAGGTGATAGCCACCAGAAAGGCTGTCTTCAGAGTGAGAAGACGAAGGGGACAGTTATGGAGAGGCTCAAAGGGAGCGCACATTAAAAGGTAAGAACCAAGTTCAAGTCCCACTGAGGCATCACAAACGGAACAGGAGGGAAAAGGTGTGTAATGCCTTTAAGAAACCTGTTAACAACAGGGGACTTGAAAAGGGAGGGCTGATCAGGAAGCCTGAGGAAGGCCGAGATTGCACAAAGGTAGCCCTTGATGGTACCCAGGGCAGAACCCTGTTGGGCCAGAGAAAGAAGGAACAGAAGAACCTCAGAAAGAGGGGCAGAAACGGGATTCACAGCCTTTGCTGTGCACCATGCCACAAACTTGTTCCACCTGCAGGCGTATACCACCTTAGTGGAGGGACGCCTGGCTGCCAGAATCACATCACAAACTTCGGGAGGCAAGTCGAAAGGAATCAACTGCCGCCTCTCAATCTCCATGCAAGGAGGTGGAGACTGGACAGGTTCGGGTGGAGGACCGTCCCCTGCTGCTGCGACAGAAGATCCTCCCTAAGAGGCAGACGGATCGGGGGATCGATGCTCATACTGAGTAGCTCGGGATACCAAACTCTTCGAGCCCAGTCCGGAGCCACAAGACTGACTTGGGCCCGGTCGCGCCGAATCTTCTTCAACACTCTGGGCAGAAGTGGTATAGGCGGAAAGGCGTACAACAGACCGCAACTCCACTCGCGACGAAAAGCGTCGCCGAGCGAGTGCCGCCTTACAAATTCCAACGCGCAGAATTGCTGACATTGCGCGTTCTCTTCGGTGGCGAATAGATCTAACCACGGCTCTCCCCACTGTAGAAAGAGTCTTTGTGCCACCTCCGAGTGAAGACGCCATTCGTGATCCATCATGCACCTGCGGCTGAGTTCGTCCGCCCTGGCGTTCAGGGAACCTGCCAGGTGTTGAACCATCAGGAATATGCCCTGATGTTCCAGCCATGTCCAGAGACGCAGAGCCTCCTGACATAGGGTCCACGACCCCACCCCGCCTTGTTTGTTGCAGCACCACATGGCGGTGGTGTTGTCTGTGAACACCTGCACTACCTTCCCCTTGACAGAGGGAAGGAATGCCTTTAGTGCAAGTCGGATCGCCCGGAGCTCCAGAAGGTTGATATGGAGCCGGGACTCCGCCGGAGACCGGAGGCCTCTGATCTCCGCCTCTCCCATGTGACCGCCCCATCCCAGAAGGGACGCATCCGTCACAACTGTGTGCTCTGGCTGGGGAAGGGAGAGGGATCTGCCCGTGACCCATTGCCGGTTCGAGAGCCACCACTGCAACTGTTGTGCAGTTCCCTCCGAGATCTGGACGTAATCGGACAGGTTCACCTGATGCTGCGCCCACTGCAGAGCCCGCATATGCCATCTGGCATGATCGACCAGCAGGATGCAGGAGGCCATGAGGCCCAGCAGCCTCAGGGTCATCCGTACAGAAACCCAGGATAGAGGCTGAAAGATCGGAATCATAGCCTGAATATCCTGAACTCGCTCGTTCGGGAGGATAGGCCCGAAACTGCGTTGTGTCCAGAACCGCTCCGATGAAAAGGAGCTGTGGAGAAGGAACCAGGTGCGACTTCGGCACATTGATGGAGAACCCCAGCGAGTGCAGGAGTCCGGCCGTAGTCTGGAGGTGGGGAGACGACTGCCTGGGACGAGCCCGCCTTCAGCAACCGGTCGTCGAGGTAGGGGAAGACTGGAACCCCTGACCGGCGCAGATGAGCTGCGACCACCGCCATCACCTTCGTGAACACCCGAGGGGCGCTGGTAAGGCCAAAGGAAGCACGGTGAACTGAAAGTGCTCGAGGCCTACCGTGAACCGCAGGTAACGCCGGTGGGCCGGCAGGACGGGGATGTGAAAATATGCGTCCTGCAAGTCCAACGCTACCATCCAGTCTCCAGGGTCGAGGGCAGTCAAGACCTGAGCTAGGGTGAGCATCTTGAACTTCTCCTTCCCGAGGAAGCGATTGACGTTCCGGAGGTCCAAGATAGGACGCATGTCCTCCTTGTCCTTTTGGGCACCAGAAAGTAGTGGGAATAACAACCACGCCCTACTTCTGGGGTCGGAACGCGCTCGATGGCCCCCTTGGCCAAGAGGGCCGCAACTTCCTGTCGAAGAAGTGCCAAATGGTCCCCCGACATGCGGTGGTGCTGAGGTGGCATGGCTGGAGGGGCAGTCTCGAAGGGGAGGGAGTAGCCCCTTCGGACAATGTCCAAAACCCACCTGTCCGATGTGATGGTGCGCCAGTGGGGAAGGTGATGGTGAACCCTGCCCCCCACTGGCGTGCTGTGGACTAGAAAGGACAGACTAGGAGGGTTTGGAGGCCGCGGACGGGGCGGAGGTGGTGGCCTGACCCGCTCGCTGGTTACCCGACCCTCCTCGGCGGGAGCCACGTCCTCGGCCGCGCGAAGGCGTCTGCTGCGCAGGCCGGTGGCTGGGCAGTGGACGTGACTGGGCGCCCCTTCCGTGGCCACGAAAGGGGCGAAAAGCAGACTGCTGCGGAGGGCGCGAGGCGGAGAGGCCCAAGGACTTGGCCGTAGCCCGCGAGTCCTCAAAGCGCTCCAGCGGCTGTCTGCCTTATTACCAAAAGGCGGATACCATCAAAGGGCATGTCCATAAGGGTGTTTTGGACATCGCCCGAGAAACCAGTGGTCCTCAGCCAGGCGTGACGGCGCAGCGCCACTGTCGTAGCAAGCGATCTGCCCAGCGAGTCAGCGGTGTCTAGGCCACATCTGATAGTGAACTTCGCTTCGTCTCTCCCATCTGCAATAGCACGGGAGAGAAGTGCCTGGACCTCCTCAGGACACTGGGGCAGCACTTGCGCCACCGAATCCCACAGAGAGTGGGAGTAACGGCCCAAAAGGCAAGCGGTGTTCACGGACCGCAAGCCAGCACTGGAGGAAGAAAAAACCTTCTTCCCAAATTGGTCCAGTTTTTTGGATTCCCTATCCAGCGGAGCCGTAGGGAAGGCGCTCTGAGAGGCAGAGGCTTGGACAACCAAGCTCTCGGGGGTGGGGTGTTGGGAGAGGAACAGAGGGTCGCCCGGGGCCGGGCGATGGCGTCGGGCTACGTTCCTGTCCACAGGAGCCCCTGTGGTGGGCCTGGACCAGGTGCCCAAAAGAACGTCCAAAAGTGCGTCGTTGAACGGCAGCAGTGGCTCCGAAGAGGTAGCCGCCGGCTGAAGCACTTCCGTCAGGAGGTTAGTCCTGACAGCCACCGTAGGGAGCTCGAGGCGCAAGGCCGCAGTCGCCCTACGCAACACCGTTGCATAACTTGCTCCCTCCTCCGTAGCCACGGAAGGAGGAGACAGCATGCCAAGGTCAGGAGAGGTGTCCAGACCACTGGCATCCCCCAGTTCCTCAGCCCAGTCCTCATAAGGCTCACATTGAGCTGTGAGAGGGTCTTCCGACCCCTCCCAGTCCTCCTCGTCCTCCAAAACAGGTGAAAAGTAAGGAGGAGGGACATGAGGGAAAAAGGGTCCCATCGGCGTCGAGCGACGTCGATCCGGCTCCGTGTCCGGTGCTGGGGAGAACCTGGGGACGGCGCCGTCCGGGGCCTTGGACGGCGCCGTGAACGGTACCAGTGAGGTTGGCGCCGGTGGAGGTGTCGTTAGGTCAACCGGCGTCGACCGGGATCCAGGCCTGGATCCGAGGGGGTCCTGCGGCGCCGGGGCCGGAGCCGCCGGAGACGCCGGAGCCGCCGGTGGTGCCGAGGGAGGACTCCCACTGGGGCCCGCGGGGCCCGAAGGCGCACCGGGGTAAACCTTAGGCCCGAAGATGCAGGCCATGGCCGACAGGAACTCCTGTATATCGGCCGGAGTCGACGTCGGACCCGGAACAGGCGGGTAGGCCGGCGTCGGCTGCGCGGGCACCCCCAGAGCCGCGGGGGCGGCACCGTCTGGAACCTCGGCCGGGTCACTAGACCGGCAAGGGGAGGTCTTAGAGCGATGCTTCTTAGACCTCTTGTGCTTCGCCTTACCCGAGGACGAAGACTTCGACCCCGCCGAATGACGACGGCTCCGCGACCGGCCCCTCGACCTCTCACGGGACCGGGACCTCGAGCGGCGCGGAGCCAAGTGCGGAGCCTCGAGGAGCTTTCGAGACCACTCTCGCAAAGCCTTCGGGGCGAGGGACCGACACTCGGGGCACGACTGGGGGTCGTGGCCGCGCCCCAGGCAGAAGAGACACTCACGGTGCGGATCCGTAATCGACATCATGCAATTACAGACTCCGCATGGCTTGAAGCTGGGCATCCCTACTGACACCTTTGGAGTCGAAACGACTCGAAAAACTTGGACAAAAAGTCACAAAAATATTCAGTCAAAAAATGACTGGGGCACTGCTCAATCCGGATCTGCGCTTACTGGCGCGGAAAAAGGAAGAACTGACGCCAGCGCGCATGGGCGGCATCTAAGTACTGGCCGCGACGTCATCCCGGCGATCACGACGCCGACGACGGACGCGGAGCCGCACGACGCCGCCTACCGACGCGCAGGGGTACTGCTACGCAAAACTTTCCGGATCCAGCCTGACGCCTGGGGATATTCTAAGGTAAGGAATCTGTCACTAACGTGTCTCTTTCAGATATGAATACTTTAAACAAAAGCACACAATCTGCCCACAGCCGTGCTTAGGTAACAAAAGAAATTCAACAAGTCTACAAACACGGCGTGAAAAGCACACGTCGTGTTTGTAGACTTGCTGAATTTCTCTTCTTAACAGAGCTGGGCTGCGGGGTGATTGTGTGACTTTGTTAAAGATTTCAGGTTAATTGCAGCTCCAGACGGGCGCTGCGATTAACCTGAAATCTTTAACAAAGGCCCACAATCACCCCGCAGCCGAGAGCTCTATTAAGAAAAGAAATGCAGCAACTCTACAAACACGGCGTGAAAAGCACACGTCGTGTTTGTAGACTTACTGAATTTCTCTTCTTTTTTTTTTTTTTTCAATCACGTAATAATTTATTTTATTGACGCCACAATATATACATACAGAGAAAAGTCATATCATCATATAAATCAAATATTTATTTCCAAAGAAACCAGAAGAAAATGCACAGATCAGCCTCATGTTAATACAAGTTACAAAATAGCAGGGATATGAGATACAGGCACACAGATGAGCAATTGTAAAAAGACTGAAAGCATAACTAAATAAATATAAGAACTGCCTTTTGTCAGGTACAGCTAGTTTTTTTGCAAATACCAGCCTCTAAAGAGAAACACTCCTGGCTTTTTCTATCCGCACAATGATTATTCACTTAAATATAAAGGATTTTACAGATATGTGCAAACCGTTCCTTATTTGTTCCGCTCCCCTTGTGCATGGTTAAATCAAAGTATACAAGTATATTTTAAGAACTCAAAGAAATATCCTCCCTTATAGTTTTACCGATGCCTTCCATGCGATTACATGGACTGCAATACTATACAACAGTGCAACAAGCATAATTCAGTAGTTCATGGCAAATAAAAACCCAGATATAAAACAATTTAAAAGACTGCTGTTCCACCTGCGAGTTGGTTAAAGGACCAATTTAGGAAGAAACTTACTTCATGAACAGTTAACCAGTCGTGAAGATGCACCCAGTTTTACACCGGAATACATCAGAAAAAAGCTGAAAATGCAACGCCATGGATGGCCTACATACACACAACTTTTAAAAATAGTTTAAAAACACGTGTAAAAAAGTTTCGGAGTGCATGTACGAGTTTAAGACCTTTTGGCTTAATTGTCGGCGCAGAAATCAATATGTGCCAGGAGCTCTCTGTGCTGGCTGGTGGGATACTGCGCCTTGCACTTCGGACACTCCAGGAAGCTCTCGTCCAGCAGGTTTGAACGCCGGGGTGATGGATTCAGGGTACCGATCCTCAACCGGTCATCAAAATCGGCGTGGAGATTATAAGGCGATTCAGTGTAATGAAATTCATGGAGGTGTTTCACTGGCTGCAACCGCATTTGCTCCTTTGCCTTGTGCAACTCTTTCCGAACTTTGTATATCTGGTGTTGTGTGTTCTGGTTATCCAACTTTTCGTTTTCTAGCTCCGACGTACATATCTGAATCTGTTGCTCCAGAAAGGTGATCCTCTTATTTTCTTCTTCTTGTTTCGATAAACATTTTCGAAGAACTTCAGCCTGAGATAAAAGGGCATCATATCGTTCCTTTTCCTCTTCAAGTTTTTGTTTGGTTATTTCTATTTCGGTCTTCAGCCTCTGCACTTTTTCTGCCATACGCTTTTTTTCATTTTCTCTCTGCTGATGTTCTTCTGCAAGCTGCGAGTGCAGGGTATTATTTAAATGCGCTGTTTCTCGACCTTTGTCATCATATTTCCTTTTTAATTCAGTAATATCAAATTGCAGCTGAGCAGTCTTCTTTCTTTCTTCTTCGAGGTCTTTTTTGCTGTCATCAAGCGCTTGTCATAGTACTTTTGTTGTTCATCCAGTTTCTGACCTTCTGAACTGCTTTCTTTGGATTTATGTTGGAGTGTGTGGTGCGCTGTCTCAAGCTGCTGCTCCAAGTCATATATTCTGGACACCAATCCCTTAACGTAAGCCTCACGCTGTTGGTCATATACAAGCCACAGTTGGTTTTTTTCCAAGGCATCTTTTAGCTGGCTTTCAATTACATTTTGTTCCACTGCCGCCCCACTTTGGCCTGCACTGCTTTCCTGTGAAACCTGGCTGGCAATGGCTCTGTTTTCAAGCTCCACACATGTGGCGGTGACCGTGTATAGTTGTTTCTTCAGGTTGTCGGTCTCTTCAGAAAGGGACTTGTACAGTTGTTCCCGCCTCTCGACTTCCTTCGCTTTAAGCTGAGAGTTTACGGCATCGCCATCTTTCGACTTCAGCTTCTCTTTTAAATGTAGGACTTTGTAGCACTTTCCTCTTCTCCGAAAGCTCCTGGCTGTTCTTTTCCTTTTCAGTTTCCAGTGCAAGTATTTTCTCCAGAAGCTGGCTTCTCTCCATATCAGTCAGTTTGCCTTTGCCTTTAGAAATTTCCTCCACAGCCTTTTTTAGGACTGAATTTTCTTTCCTAAGTTTCTCCAAGTCTGTATCAGATTTAGAAACTGCAGCTTTGAAACCAAGTTTGTGGGTAATTAGATCTTTAGCTGTCTTCGCTGTCATTTCTAGAAGCTTCTTTTCCTTTAATCAGTCTTGGAAGGGAAATTGCGAACAGGAAATTGTGAAAGAAGAGGGCTGCAGGCAAGGGTTCGATCTCCAGGCTAGTGCTCCGCAAAGAGTAAAATGTCAGTCCCTTCAAACAGAGCACTTGCGAAGCTTACACCTTTTCCTGCTTCTTCAGTTTGAATATCGCGACTGTGTTCAGACCTCACTTCCGATACTCGTACCTCTCGCTGAATTTCTCTTCTTAATGGACGAGGTTGAAAAGAGGGATTTATTTATCAGCTGCAGGTTCAGTGTCAGGTGCAGAAATGACCAGGAGTTATCTAGGTGGTACCCGCAGGACACTGCATCTGTTTTGAGGAAAACACATTGGTGGCCCTACATTGTGGCCCTGGTTATGTCCATTGATGATTAATGTTTCAGTTGGTGTGATTATAGATTACTCCCAGTGCCCATCTTGGTGCTTCCTGGTTTGAATACTTGTAACCTGAAAGACAGACACAGGAAGTATCTATATTAAAAAATAATCACCAGACTGGGTTGAAATGAAGTGGCCGAGGTGGCCTTTTTGGCCAATAAATATTTGGAAGATCTTAGATGTGCAGTATGTCCTAACACTCTCTATGTTGTACGTAGTCTGTTAGCCTCTGCAACATTGGCTAGAGTCATGACCTAATGAATAACATGTGAACTTTTTGTTGGATGGGTGCTGGGCTCGTCATATGTCACTATAATCTTTCATATACATAATGTGTGTGATCACGGTGGTGGACTAAGAGGGGATCCTTGGAGCCCACTGTGATCTGTCCAGATTCAATTCTAAAAGTGTGCTAGTCTCTGCCCCAAAACACAGGCCTTACTTGCATTGTAATGCATGTGTTCTGTACCTCATTGAAGAATTTGGCGAGTCGGTGTTCTTGTCATATACATTGACTAGGGAAGACTTCAATCTTATGTAGGCAACCCAGTACGATAATGTATCATCCCTGGATATTTGCTACTTATATCTACATTTAAAAATTAAGGTCACTAGCTCTCTAAACTGTGTGCTATGACAGGATGTAATGTGATTTTTTGTAACTTGTAATTCGCTGATCCTCATGTAAAGCGCTCTGATACCTCCGGGTCTAGCCAGCGCTATATAAAACTCTACAAATAAAAAAATGAATTAATTAATAGAGCGCAGCTGTGGGGTGATTTACACTTTTCTGTGCTTGGCATAGTGTGCCACCCTACTTTTATTTTCCTGTTGCTGTCATTGCACCAGATATATGATACAACAAGTAACATCATACCCAGGGCTTTAAGTGGGATGAAAAAACTGGGGGGTCTCGCAAAGGGGCATGGTCAGTGTAATTAAGGGCGTGGCTTAAAGACACATAAGCTAAAAATCTGTACTTAGCATAGTGTACCGCCCGACTTGTATTTTGCGGTTTCTGTCATTGCATCCAGATATATGATACAACAAGTAAATTCATACCTACAAGTCAGGACTATTCGCTTTGTCAGTGGTTGTTAGTTGCATAAGATAAATAAGCAGCAACTATGGCTTGTATGTAATATTGAAAAAGTTTCCAGTTAAAGCCCTGGTGACATCACGACAATGTTGCTGCCCCTGAGTTTCAAAAAGAGAAGGGAAGCAAGTGTTAGTGAAGAGAATACTCCAGACAGATGGATCAGTCATTTACACACTTGCAACTGCCATCTGCTCAGACTTGAATCTTGGCAAGATTAAAAATCTTGGCACGGCCTAACCAGCCTTCCACCCTTCTTAGTTCGTTCAGGTGAGCACGGTTACATAGAGCAAGCATTCAGAAATGACAAGATGGCGAAAAAGGCTCCTCATAGAACCCCCCAACGTCGATATGCAGAGACGCTACTTCTGAAGCATTGCCATACCACACTCGCTGTCTTCTCTGACATATCTTTTGTCCTTTTTTCTTCCACTCCCCAGCTGCTCTCGCCGTCTCCTTCTCTTCTTTTTCTTCTTCCTCATATCAGTCCCGCTCCACGTTTACCCACTTTCCCCTTCTCCCCATCCCATTCTTGTCTCCATTTCCCTCTCACTGCCTGTTCTTTGCTTTCTCTCTTACCGGTTTTCCATTTTCCGTTCTCCTCCCAGTTCTCCAAAGCCTCTGGCTGCCTTTCTCTTTCCGTCCCTCTCTTACCAATTTCTCCATTACCCCCTTCCCCATTTCTCGTTTTTGCACCCTGACTTTTTTTCTACTTTGTTCCTCTCTCCCCCTTTCTCCGCCACAAAATCCTATTTCTCACTAGTCTCCTCTCCTTTTCCTTCAGGCTATGTTACAATTTTGAAAACACATACCACTATCCCTGAATATTAGATGGAAGCACATTTAGAATTTGGACCAGTGTGCCTCTGCAGTGTCGGTGACCTGGCCAAAAGGACATGAAAAAGCTGAAATTGGATCATAAATCCAAAGCTGTTCTAATCAGGGGCCCCAGAAATAAGTTTGGCCCAGGGCATTCAAAATCCTTAAGATGTCCCTGTGCATTTGTTAAAGTTTTCATGTTAATCGCAGCACCCATCATGAGCTGCAATTAACACGAAAACCTTAACAAATGCACACAATCACCCCGCAGCCCAACCCTATTAAGAAAAGAAATGCAGCAACGTAGCTGCCAAGGTTTCAAATTGCAATGTGGGATGTTTTCATAATTTCACTGTAATTATTAGTGCCATTTGAACAGGGCTGGCTTTAGTGCTGGTGGCGCCTGCTGTGACAAAGTTTGTTGGTGCCCCAATGACCACCTCCGCCACGGATACTCTCATTACCAACCTTTAACAGTGCCCCTCAAGTCTCCATAACCCCTCTCTCTTTCATATTTATTTTGTTTAATAGCGCCACTCATACTAGTGTAAGGTGTTAAGCACTTTACATCGCATACACATTACACAGAGACACTGAATCATAGTGTGTAAATCAATGTATAGGAAATGTTACATCAGACAGAGGAATAAAATTTCTCTTCTTAACAGAGCTGGGCTGCTAGGGTTTTAATCAAAAGTTTGGAGTGATATATGGCGCTGCACACACACGCGGTGTGGTTCCTGGCGCACATAGCCATGGCTGCTGCGCACAGAGACCCTACACTGCCGCACACAGAGGAAAACAATTAGAGGGAACATTGGTCATGAGTAATAACTAAAATTACTCAGATTACTCCAGCGGAATTGAAATTTCGCCCAGGCCTACTACACCCTTATAAATGAATGACAGGTTCTATCAATACAGACCGGTGGACTGCTGCACACCCTTGAAGGGTGGTGGGAGAGACTTCTACACTCTGATTGTGCACTAGACCTTCAGCAGTGCAAGGCATTATATCAAAACTGATTACAGGTACCAACTTCATTTTTAAGACCTGGGGCATCCCCTTCTTTACTTGGTTGCCAGAATCTCTTTATACACCATATCCTGTTTTCTCTATTTTTAATGTCCACTGTCAGTCCTGGTACAGGTTTCCCCGTCTACCGATTTTAGGGGTCTAGATTATTTTATGTTCACATAAAGGAGATACTGCATTACTCTTTTGTCTCCTGTTCATTCAGTACTGCTAACCCTATTTGTGAGTCTCTGACTGGCAACAGTGGTGTAGCAAGGGGGGCGGTCCTCCCAATCCCCCCCGCTCTTACATGCGTTTGCCGTGGGGCGGCAAACGCAGGAATCATCGCCAGCAACCCCCCACTCTTCTATGTGGACGCGGCAAAGGCAGGGACAGCCATGGTCGGCAAAGTGTCTATCTACGCCACTGACTGGCAACCCATTTAGAGATAAAAAACCATGCGTATTTCAAAAGGCTATACAATCAAACTACCCGCTCAATTCTTTCTGGTCTGCCTAATTTTAAGCACTGTGTAACAAGCAATCTCTGAGATCACTGACAGTAATCCACAGCTTTGGTGATATTCTTGTGCACGGACAGAGAATTTACCCAAAATGTAATCCGACCCATAGCTGAGGTAGTCTACCCCCCTCTCATATCAAGCAACGTGAAGACGAAAAGTTGGTGGCAGCTGATTCTACTGCAGGGACAAATTCCTTTTTACTTGGCCCACTTAAGGGAAATTGGGCCTCCCTCTCAAATTCTATGCCCCCCCACACAACTGGAGGGCTAACTTTCTAGCCTGGTGCTTTGTGCTGCGTGTAATGTTGCATATGTGTTGTCTGCCTGGGTAACCGTGTGCAGGATACTATTCTCACATGGAGGATACAAGGAATGCTGCACAAAATAGTGCTTTCTCTTCAGGTTGCCCTGGTCTTCCTTATGGCTTCGACAACCTACATGTTGTGCTCCTTGGTGGTAACCGTCGCCAAAGACAATGCAGATGTTGGATGGGCTGAGGGGCTACACTTTATATTATACTGTATTGCAGCATTTATATAGCATTTACTAGTGCAATGCGGGACACTGAAACGTCAGCCCACATTGGACAACAAGCTCAGTGATGAAAGGTGTGTGGTTGGAAGGGTGCTATCTTTGTGTTTTTTATCCTATGTGGTAAGTGTTTCCATGTCAAGTGAGATGACCACCAAGGTGAGGTTATCGTGTTATGGGACACAGCGCTTAGCAGTGTGGTTGATGAAGAGGTGTGAGAGCGAAATGCACAGTTTACGGTTTTCAATAGGCTGGCAGCTTTGAGTAACTCTGCAGGTCCCTTTATGGCATTTCTTATTATCATAGCCTACTATCTGGTGACTACACCGAGTTGTCCAACCTGATATTTTGTATAAAGTTTTTGGTTCCAACCAGGCATGGCTGGAGGGAGAAGTGGTGAAGTAGATCTGCTGGGAATGGCTTTGTTACCATCATCCCATGTCTGAATATCATTGTGCGATGTTAGAGTGTAGTTGTAAGAATTGGGGTGGGTGACTACCTACCTCAAAGTATAATCTCAACCCATGTCAGGGTGAACCTATAAAGCCACTAAATTAATCTGAGCTCAACCTCCTAGTAGCTATGGCACAGAGCAGACAGGCTTAATTTAGGGCAATGTGTAAAGTATTACCAAAACAGTAATAAAGTCAAAAATTCATAAAACTAAAAATCCCAAACCAAATTAGTAATATAGAGTGAAATCTAATAACCAAACTAACACCAATATTACATAAATTCAATAAGGGGAACTGGTGATAAACAATTTTAAAGTTTTAAGTAGAAACAGTGGCAACAAGCAAATAGCACCAATGGTAAATTTAAGGCTGCTAGGTTCAGTCATCTTTTGGTCTTCTGCAGGTCCAGGAAGTGTCTGAAATGGGTGCCTGGAGGTACTAAATGTATGCCTTGCACTAGCTAGTAGTTAGAAATAACACCAAGGCATGGCCTAACCAATAAGGTAAAAGTTCCCTGGGCCAACCCAATCTACCTTGGAGGCTGTTCAAGATGGCAAAAAGTCTTCCACCACACTGAACTTGGGTACAAGTTCTGTGTGAGGAGTGTACTATGGTAATCCTAGTGTTCTCCCACATCGAACACTAAAATCTAGTTGGGGACAACCACTGTACCTAAAATAAATCCAGAGACAGTGGTCTGGTAGTATAAAGGCAGAGTCTTTCAGCAACCAGACAATGGATCCAAAATAACTCTTTTGGCATCCTGTTCTCTTCCCTTTCAAGTGGGCCCCAAGGGTTGTTTGTAAACCTAGCAGACCTCTGAAGAAGGATTTGACACTCAAGCAGGATTGGACTTTGTTGTGTCAAAAAGGATGCCCACAGTCCCTGTCCTGTATATTTTGTGGACTTCAGGTATCATCTCTGCCCATTTTGGTCTACTGTTTGCCCTGGAAGGCATTTCAAGCCTATTCATACATATTCAAGGCAAATCACTAGCAGGCAGCTGGCAGAGGCTTATGTTAATTAGCCTCCAGGAACTCGGGGCATGGAAAAGCTAACTTTTCAAAAGTTACTGTTCCTTAGTATTTATTAAAAATAGTATTCACCATTGAACTGGAGTTTTTCATTATTTTTCTAGCTGGTCCCGAGATACACTATTAGTAATTTAATCTGCACTCTGGTTTTCTACGTAGGACAGCTAGGCCTGCCACAGTTAAAATTGCTGTTAGGGCTTTGTCACTGCAGGGACAGGGTAACATTAACTTTCTACATGTCTTACTTTTACATCCTACCTAGTGCGCTACAAGCCTTACATAGGCTTGACTTAATAATATTTAAAAGGGAAGTTTTTACCTGCCAAAAGGCTTTACTTTGATAGGTCGCAGTGCATGTTTTGCGCTGTTACAGTCAGGCTACAGTGGTAGGCCTGAAGACATGTTTGCACTGCCACTACAGTGGAAGGCACAATTGGTGCTGCAGTTTACTAGATGCATTTAACTTCCAGAACCTGGGTACAATTTGTACCATATACCAGGGACTTAGCGGCGAGTTAAATATGCCAATTAGGAGCATGCCACTGCAACCATTTTTTAAAAGGGCAGCACAGTCACTTTACTACTGGTTAGCAGGGGCAAAACACAGAGTACTAATGGCAGCAAAAATAAGGGGCCCAACAAAAGGACAAATATCAAGGGTGACCATGCAGTAAAGGCAGATTTCACACAGTAAGTCAGGACTTGCAGTGGTGGACTAGATTAGAGTCCTCCGGTTGGCCAAAAATATATGGCAGATCTCTTCAGTTATTCCATGCCTGTTCAGTTGGGAATGACTGGTTGAGTCCTGGCTGACCGACAAGACCTGCAGCATATTCGTCTTAAGTGAGTGTAAGATGATTAAGCTATAGTTGGCTGCCGACCACTGAAATGTATTAGAATTTCTATAGGACAGAAGGATTATATATGAATTGGCATTACTATATAATAACATGACTAATCCCAGAATAGCCCTTCTTATCTTTCCTGGATATAGCAAGTAGTGTGCTGGTTGGGTTGCTCCATATCTGGGCAGCCCTGCCGAGTACCACACATCAGGGGTTAGAATAACACATTCAGTGCTAGTGTCTGTATCGCCACACTAAAATGCTTTAGTCACGCATTATAGCACCCCAAGGACCACTCCGAGGCACTCTTTACAAGGGGCTACATTTAAGCAGCAAGATCGCTGTGCTGCTCAGAGGCGAGCTGCATACTCCCAGCTCTGAACTCCTCTCTCTTATTTACTTATTATAAGTCAATACGAGAGAGGAGTCGAGTGTTGGGAGCTTGGTTATTAACTGCCTGGTTATCAACTCTCTATTAGCAGCCTCACGGCATCACAGGCCGGGGAATTAATTATCAGCAGGCAGTTCAAAGATGCCAAGCTGTCCGCCCAGCTAGGAGGGAGTGGACCAGTAGCCACATTCTTTCAGTACAGTGCGTGGTCATAAACATAATTCGGACCTGCCTGCAGACAGTGCCTTCACATGGATCTGGGGGCGGTGACTTGCCTGTTGTTTTCCGGCAAGGCGCCTGCCGCACTGTCACCACGCAGTGTCTGATTGGTCCCCGGCAGCCCACAGAGCAGAGAATGAGGTGACAGGCGGAAGGTTTTTTTTTTCTTGCTTCCGCCCAACCATTACAGGAGGTCACGCTTACAAGTTTAAATAGGTCCCATATTATCTGATTTGCCCACTGCACACATAACTTCAAACATCATGTTTACCTTTCAAAGACAAAAAATGTGAGTTTTAACAATATTGTTGTTTGTTTATGCGTATGAGGCACTTGCATCAATCAGCCAGCTGACACAAGAGGTTTGGCACACTGCATGGGAACCCACGGAGGCCCTCTCACTTTAAACAATCCTGATAATGAAAACTGGAGAGACTGAGACTGTTAGCATAATATGCTGGATCTACTGAGAGTCAAAGCTAGGATGAAAAAAACGTCGCTCAGACAGTTTCATAAATGAAGTTGCTGAGCAGTACACTGAATGTGTGTGGTTCTTAATGTATTTCAAGCCTCATTCTGGCTTCTGCAGAGAAGGCTGCACAGGAGCACACCTTATAGAGACTCAAACACTTTCGATTTAGATGGGAAGCTCCCATTTCTGTTCAAGGCAAAATGAATCTATCTTTATCTATTTCCCCCACTTAACAATTAAACAATTCAAATGCGGGATAATGATGTTAGGCAATTTCCAGCTCCATGCTCGGGTGCCCTAAACTAAAGCCAGTCTTAACTATCTGGTGAAAGTAGAAACTACCGAGGTCATAAGGCATAAATGGGCTTGAGCACCCAATGCAGCCTAGGTTTCACATCAAAACAGAACAAGGAAAAATATTCAATATCTATATATTGTTTAAGGGACTACATTCAAAATAATTACACACCTGAATGAAAAATTATAAATCATACAAGTTAAAGAAACTGATGGGGCATGTATTCTTTTATGTCAACGCTATGAAAATGAAGCACTGCAGAGATTTTATGTGCAACCCGAAAGAAACAGAATTAAATCCTGGTTGGCGCTGTGAGAAATAGTGACTTCTGTATTATAGTGCTACTAGGTCATAGCCTACAAATGAAGCATTGTGAACATGCACATTGTTTTAAAATTCGATTACACACAGTGTAAGATAGGCCGTTGCAAAACATACAGATATTCTGGTTCATTATAAAACCATTATTGGCCTCCTATTTCTGGGGTTATGCAGCCGTTTCAAGGTATTTTATTGCCTCTCATTGTCAATTAAGTTTATCTGTTTCCTTGCACTTCATTGCTTAGTTTTACTCGCAGGAAAGTGCCACTCTAAATGTCACACATTAGCTGTTGAATGTCACTCATAAAGAGCACTGAAACCATGGAAATGTCATACATAAGCAATCTGAAAATTTGGCAGCAATCAGATTCAGGGGGGGTGCTTGGGGTGTTACACCCCCTAATAAATGCATTTTCAGATAAATAGTTGGGTACAAATGCTTTCAGTCAAGTATGGTGAAGTATCTGTTCGATTTCACCATGGCTTGTACATAAATACACACAAAAACGCGCACAAACACACACACTCTCTCTGTTTTGAAAGTGTTAAAAAGTGTTGGTTATTTTGCAAAATAGTGTGTTTTCTCTTACTTAGTACCCCTATCAATCCGCATTCCTTTCTCTTTCCACTGCCCCTTAAGTCCCTCTCATGTGCCCTCCTTGTTGTATAATATATTTTAACATTATATCCACATGTTTGTTGGAAAATCTGACGCTCACAGCCCCCCAATCTTACTGACCAAGCTACGCCCCAGGGAACAGTGGGTTAGACTATCTAGTTCATCTGGCACATATATCACTCTTAATAAATATGATGCCCAAGCAGTGATAATAATAATTTAATTAAAAAGTTATTAAACTTTCTTTACAATCAGGAAATATGCGTATTAACCGTACACTGAAGTACTGCAGTTAATTTATACCTTTCTGTAGACTGCCTCTCAGGTCCAGGAAGAACAATCTTAAGTTAGCCATATAAAGTGTCTGATTTTGTTTTTTTCAGTCTCACGTTTCGATATCCGACGACGTTCTCTGTGGGTGAAGAATTGATGGCTCTTTCACTCAGCCAGGCATTTGTTGTGCAGCCTACAATCATTCGTGAACACAAGCACTGGTTGCAATTTGGGGGACCAACAACAAAGCCTAATAGTGCAGAAGCCTACAGGAGCCCTCATGCTGGCATCAGCAGCATTCAAAGAACGGGATCACAGAGTAATGCTGGGGCAGAGGCGCGTGGGCCCTCATGCCGACACTGGTGCCTTCAGCAAGTGGGATTTACAATGGCAGCGATAGGTACAGAGCCACACGACCCTCATGGTGATGATATTATTGCTCACAGCTGGAATTTAAAGATCAGGGTGGGCACAGAGGTTAATTTCACAAACTCAGGATTCAGAACAGTGGCTATGGTTGGCTTTACTAATACGATTTTATTTCTACCAAAACAAACACTTTTTAGCAACATTAGGATAATGTAGTTTGCATGCAGCTCTTCATAGCACAATGTGCTAGATTTTGATTGTAACTTATGAACTGCACAGTAACAAAAGTCTGTCTATGACAAAAGCAGCAACCCACTAAGCTATGCACATCAAATTCTGCTCTGTGATCTTCATGGTACACATCCTTTGCAACAGGTATATTAACCCTCTGCACTACCTTAGATGAGTCAAAACTGCCTCTAGACAACACTCCGATCTCTCGCCAGCAGGTACATTAATCACCAGCGCTATCTTGATACTTTTATTGTTGCCTGAAAACTGCTGGATATACAAGGAATTCTGCAGCGGGTGCTTTCAAAACTGCTGCACTGCTACAAAAACAGCCTCCAGTAACAAAACCACCCCCCACCCTTCCAGCCTCCTGGGGAAATGCCCGATGCCCGGTCCAGCCAGTCCAGTCATTAGAGCATGCAACCCTGCCTTAAGTTCCCCATACCAATCTGAAGGATTTTTACCCCCACCTCTCCACCCAAGACAGTCACACGTTTGCTGAAGGTACCTTTTATACCACAGACTCAGAACCAGAGTGAGGCTCTGTGGTCCCTGGGGGAGAGCTCTTTTGATGGGGTGTGACTCTAGTCAGCTCACCAGGCTGTACAGGACTGACGGTAGTCCTCTTCTACTGGCTAGGCAGCCTTTTTAGTAGTCTATTGACCTTTCCCATTTCTAAAATTAGGTCTGCGAATCTTGTGCAGCCAGGTCCTTCAACCAATCATGGGAGACACGATTGTCACATGTGTGTATTAGTAGGCATGTACAGAGTGAATGTGTGGAGCATGTGTGGTATGGGAAACAGCCATAACAACGCGGTCATACCACGTATGACCATTACCATGAAGCCATTAGCACGAATATGCCTTTAGCACACATGCCTTTCCAACAAATTTTGTTCTAAAGGCATGAATGATAAAGGCATAGGCGTGGTTAGGGTTTCAGTATGGTAAAGGCATATGTGTATCCTCGCACAGCGTTCTACACATCTCTGCCCCTCAGTAACTCTGCTTCATGCATGTTGAGCATGATTTTAGGCGTAGTCCTGCTTCTTCCATAGCAAGATGAGCTCACAGGAAACAGTGAATGAAATGAGGCAGCCATATTGAAACGTAACGTCTACTAACACATCGATTCGATAATATATTAATATACGACTATATGACTATACGAATGAAGAATTCGTAATAGTTTATTAAATTCTATTATAGCAGAATATTCCAGTACAACGCGTGATTTACTTAGGTGATGGACTTAATTTATAACAGGAGCACGCATATGTGACTTTTCCTAGTTTCTCACGAAACACCCAAAGTTGCGTTATGTATTTTTAAATAGTGAGAAACCATGGCAGGTTCCCATTATTTGCATGTTTGCACTACCACGCAGGACTTCATCCATTTCATGATGGCTGATGTGCATCCTGTGCTTTTCCTTCTTCCCTCTGCAGCCATGCCAGTGCGCTCTAACTGCTCGCATTCCATTATCAAGCATATGCCTTTACTACGCATGCCAAATTTTGACCATGTATATGCATTTACCAACGATGTCTTTACAACTACATTTTCGTGATAAAGGCATATGTATTGTAAAAATGTTTGTTGTAAATGCATGCTTGGTAATGATGCATGAGTTGTATTGAAGGCATTGTAAAGGCATGCGTGGTAATTGCATGCATTGTTCCGTCATACAACCATGTGGTACAAATGGACATAGCCACACCGGGTTCCACTTTCTATTCTCATTGTGGTCAAGTGGTACAAAGGGTGGGCGGTTGGAGAGAGTCCAGACAGTAGATGTATATTGAAAGGCTCTTCTAGAACATCCCAAGCAGCCTTCATTTGAGGGTAAGGCACAGGGATCCTGAAGTGACTATGCTTTGGGATTAGAACAGGGTACTCCCACGTCTGGTGGATATCAGGGAACTCGCGTCCAGCAGTGATTCAGTGCTGAAGCACTACAAAGTCACATGGTATTGAAGACCGGACCACTGTTCGCTGTTCCCATCTTGTAAGGAATTTAGAGTGCGACGTAGTGAGGGGCTGCACCAAGGACTACAGACTCAATAAAAACAACAAAGGGTGGGCTTCTGGTTCTTTGGGTTGTGGGTTTTGAGTAAGGGTCTGAAGAAGATCCCATCCGTAAGATCCAATGAGCCATGAGCACCGAAACTTCACCACAGTCCTCCTTGCCTGGGGCTGAACCCACCTCCGATCACCTTCTGTGAGTGCCGCACCCCAGTAGGTTAGGCTGGACAACGGCTTCTTGTGCTCCATGGGATGTGTGAGCACCCCCACTTAGAGCCATGCTCCCCGCCTGTAGAACTTCATGAAAACTGCACAACAGACAAAATGCATATCAAGGACAAGAAAGGTATTGTGAAATTGTACCCCAAGAGGGAAGAGAGTCATAAGTGTAATCAGGGAGACATATACAACATAAGATTAAAGAACTGTGTAAAAAAGGTATTTCCTCACGCACCCCCACCTACCAATAACTCTGGATGTTATCAGATATCTGTTGATTTCTGAGAGTAACCCCACACCACCTTCCTGAGTAAGCATTTGCCTGTTCAGCCGCTACTCTGAGGGTCAAGAGTGAAAAGGGATGCATTTAGGGACCGGTTTTAGGTTCAGTAGTATTGTTAAGCCCCAAGACACCAGTGATGAATGACTTGGATTCACAAAATCTCTTGCCAGTAACCCCTAATTGCCCTGGGACCACTGAACAAGTTCCCACAGGAGCTGTAGCTTCCAGGTGTAGATGGGGGATCCAGACAATCTCTGCTCAATCAGACAACGGTGCTGGGGTTTTTATTTCCTAGCAGAATACGATACAGGTTACTGGGGGGAGGCGGGGGAGGCGGGGGGAGGTTGCAGATCTATTTTAAACATGCAGTCTTTATCCATAGTCTTTCTTTATGTGTTTTTTTTCTGAAGCTACACTTTGTCTTTTGTAACTGGCACAGTCCACATCAGGTACGTTTCTCAATACCCTCTGCCCACAGGGGTACTCAGTTATATCTCACAACTGGGGTGTTGTGGGGGTATATCAGTGACTACTCTGCCTCACCCTCTAGTACTGGTGCAGGTCATCCACTGGTACGGCAGTACAAACCTTCGGTCAGTTCCAACTTGGTTCCTTGGTGTCTCCCACTTCTTTCTCCTGAGCAGCATTTACCACGTCAGGATACCTCCAGTGTCCATCTTGAACAGCTGGTCAGCTCTCTCCCTGAAAGTATTGACCAAGCAGCCTGTCCTTGCAAATCGAAGTAAAGTCACCAAGTTTGTGATTCCGAAGTTATTAAACATTCTTTACATTCAGGAAATATGTGCAATAACCTTACACTGAAGAAGTACTGCAGTTACTTTGTAACTTTCTGTAGATTGCGTCAATCAGGTCCAGGTAGAACAATCTCAAGCAAGCCACACAAAGTGTCTGATTTTGGTTGTTCCAGCCTCTCAGTCGATCCCGATTCAATCCTGTGTGGGTAAAGCATGCATGGCTCTTCACAGGCCAAATGCGGGGACTGCACCACTCAGCCTGGCAGTTGCTGCACAGCCTACAAGCCAGTCATGAACATAAACACTAGTTGCAATTTGGGTTGCCAGCAAAAAAAACTGGCAAAGGGAGCTGGACCTCACAGAGTTTCTTGAGCCTGGTGGGGTGGCAACCCTGGCTTCAGAAAATAAATCTTTTCACAGAAGTGGAGGTCTCTTTCCCATCTTTATACCCATGTTGCAGACAGTCTTAGTGTAGTCCAGCAGCTGGGTTCTGTGACTGGTTCCGGGCAGTACTACATTTGTGCTACTCCAATGCAGACCGGTATAGCAACGGTAGGGCAGAGCTGGGAGACTCCTCTCAGCAGCAACCCAAAACAGGATGACCAAGGCAGGTGAGGTTGCACGACTCAACTACCTATTAACCTGTGAGGGGTAGCGTCTCCCAGGAACAATGGCCACAAAAGGACAGGGAGAAACTCTCTAGCTTTAAAGAGACCCTCTGTCTCCTTCCTTAAATCTCCTCCATCTCACCCGCTGAAAAGGAAACTTAGAATGATCTGGGAGGAAGCCATGCAATTCACATCTGCTGTCTGTGGTCTCCCACCAATCCTCAAACTTAGGTACTGCTAACGTATAACAAAATACAAAATGGAACCCAGCTACAGCCACATATGAGATACACTCTCCACGTGCATTCTCTACACATGCAAGTGAGGGACTAGCCCACAATAGTCAATCCCACCTGGATGGCTGAATATCCCAATTGCAGGTAGCCATTAGAAGTAGTTACAAAGATGGTAGAGGCCGAAGGCTGAGCCACTAAGTAGGCAACAGGTATAAAGGCCTGTCCTACAATTATAATCATTTAATTGCTACCATTGTCAGTCCTATACAGCCTGATGAGGTTAGAGTGGTCACTCTCTTCAAAAGGAAGGTGCCCACTGTGTGTCCCTCAGACACAGAGCCCTGCTCTGGGTCTCAGTCCATGTCCAGTAAACACCTTAGTGCACATGCATGATCGTCGTGTGTGCTGAGCTGGGGGTCAAAAACACTACAGCTCGCTATGGGGATCAAGGGAGGTTTGAATGCTCTCCAGTGCCATGCAGGCGAACTTTCCATGCCAAGAGAGTTACATATTGTGAGGAAATATGGTTTATTGAATGGTATGTGTTAGAAGGTGGTTCTGACCATCTGAGCCGCCCGGATTTTTCGCTTTTTGAACACCTATTTGTTGAGCTTTTACTGTGGGAGAGCCTCATAAGTTGGGACTCACCCACAGTGAACTCATGATGAAAGAGACTGCATGTGGATTTTACCGGTGTCCCCCTGGTGAGAGTAGGCCGCTGCGCTGCAGCCGGAGTAAGGGGCACCAGGCTGGTAACATGCACACACGTGTGTACATGCATGTGCACACGTGTAGGGGTTGCGCAGGGGAGATTCCTGGCGTGCGCAGCCCTGGAGCAGCTACAGATTGAATGGTGTGGCAGGAATTATGCAGAGCTGGGTAGTGACATGGAATAGGCTTTATACAATGGGAAGAAACATGTAAGGGAAAGTCAGTGTGCTTTACTGTTTTCACTGAAGGACCACACCATTATACTCCTATGAGGATGGGGATCACATGGGATAGTTTCACTTCCCTAGGGCCCACAAATTCCAGACACGCACTAAAGTCCACTGTAACTTAGGTGAGAAGTACTATTCTGCAGAGTCCAAAGTCATATCTGTACTGCTTTTGGGTCATCCAGAAATGTCATATTCCTCTGAGTCAGCTCATAACCAGAGCCTGGCTGGGTGTGACCCTGCCAGGCTGGATTAATGACCTTCCTCCCCAAAATGAAGCATCAGAGGCCTAGCCCTTCACGGCAAGCATTCCAAGGGCGAAGGTCTCCTCTCCAAGAGGGAGAGAAGATGGGTGGAGTCTGCCGGTTATCCTTCAGCAGCTGTCACCTGGTGCCAGGCACCAAGCTGCTCTGGAGAGGAGGCAGAAAGGGGGGAAGGGGCTTTTCAGAGACCATGTGGCATGAGACCCCTGGACGACGCCCTTTTGAACTATCCCAGAGGCCTGGGCAGGAAGGAGGGAGCAGGGGCAGAGAGGTGATGTGTCGCTGCTTGATAGGGCAAGCAGAGCCTTCCTGCCAGCCCCCTCCAAATTCTTTAAAAAGAGCTTGCACAGGAAGAGGAGCTCTCTCTGGGGTGTGGTCTGCTGAGGAAGACTGGTGCTGGAGCCTGGCGCCATGGGCAGTTGGAAGGAAGACCCCCCTGACTGTCCCAGGATCCTGAATTGCGCCAGGAGGGGAGTCCAGGACCAGTGAGCAGAAGCCTGGGCCTCTGCGCAAGGAGAAGAGAGGCCCAGGAGGAGAGCCAGGTGAAAGGCTGGCGCAAGGAGCCAGTGAAGACAGCTCCCTGCTGAGTTCACCCTCCTTGAGACCAGGAGGGTGAAGGAAAGTGCTCCCAGTGGCTGGGGCATGCCACCAGGAGTAAAAGGAGGCCAAAATGTCGAAGATCGGCCGCCTGGGGGCCGAGATACGCCCCCCAGAAGGTAGGTGACCTTCGACCCCTGAAGAGGACCGACGACGAAGCGCGTGGGGCTCCGCCGCCGGTCCCAGATGGGCCCCCGGGGTGGGTCAGGTCCCGGGGGCTGCCCCCACAAGAAGTCAAGTCGGGGAGCGCCGCCGCGCTCCCCGTGAAAATTGCCCCAACTGGGGTGCCAGGAGCCCACCCTGGCCCCCGAAGACACCGGAGGGAGGGGAGCGCCGTCGCGCCCCCCTAGAAGAGGTCTCTGGGGGCCCGGGACCCCAATGCCGGGCCCGCTGAAAATGAAGCCGGGGAGTGCCGTTGCGCTCCCCGTAAAGTTCTCGGGGGCCCGGGATCCCAACTCCGGGCCCCGATGGTGTTGATGCAGTGGAGGGGGGCGTGCCGTGGCGCGTCCCCCCTGCCACAAGAAAAAAAGCCGGGGAGCGCCGTCGCGCTCCCCGTGAAGATGCCCTGGGGCCCGGGACCCCATATCCGGGCCCCGAAGTGAAGGCGGAGGAGGGGGGAGTGCCGTTGCACTCCCCCGCGGTAGCGGGAAGGCAGGGGGGAGTGCCGTCCCACTCCCCCGAAGACCCGCTGGAGCCGAGACAGCCTCGTGTCTGCCCGCAGGAGCGGGCAGACCTGAAGTGGAGTGCCGGCTCCCGCGGCAGCACATGAGGGTGCTGGCCAGACGGGGAGCCGGCGGGAGCCGCCGGGGGTGGGCTCCCTGAGCAGCTCCCCACCGATCCTGCAATGCGGGTGGGCCCCCGCGAAGAGAAGAGCAGCCGGGGGTGGGCTCCCCGAGCCGCATAGAACATACCTGGGCACAGGAGGGGTCTGGGTGGGACCGGGCCCCCCTATGAGGGGCTAATGCGGCGCAGGGCCACCATCACGAGCAGCGCAGCTTTCCCCGTAGCAGCGGGAGAGCCGCTCATCACAAATGCACGCGATGGGGGAAGAGCGCCCCATAATACCTTGCAGGCCCTGACCGGCCTGCAAGGGAAAGCAGCTTTTTCTCGGCTTGTGGTGGCCCCAGGAGGATGGGGTCACTGTGAAATGTGTGCCAAGGTGCAGGGGGAGCTGCAGGAGCAACGCAGTCTCCCCCAGCATGAAGATGGAAAGTCCCCCCCCCCCCCAAGTCTCTGGGGACTCCATAGAAGTAACCCCTCAAGAGCTCAACCAGCAGTCATCAGCATCGTGGGGCTGGAACTTTTGTTCTACAGCTGGGGGTGCGTTAGGGACTGCACCAAGGTATGAAAGGCTGAGCTGGGGGATGTCTGGAGAAGGGCATCCCCTGGAGGTGAAGAGGTGTAATTGCACGAGAAGTGCATTTACCAATGTTATTTCTTTTTGAGGGACTGAAAGTCACATGTGTAATGTGAAGTACCTGTGTAATGTGAATTCATAAGCAAAGTGGGGTTATGTTGCTGGACAGTCCTGCTAGGGTGTCTGGCTGTATATGCTTAATCCTGTGATTTTAACTGTGATGCCTTCTAGGGGCTTTAATTGCAATGCATTTTAACTGTTATCCACTATGATGAGCACTGTCATTCTAAGTGATGCTCAAACATGTATTCTTGCTACTGCGTTAGGTGAAGAACAACCCAGACTGTTAGCCCCTAAGATGTAGAGGTGTATACTGTATGGTCAGTATGAGATGCTCAGTCAGGGTTATGTGTCACCATGGCAGGTTTGGCCATTTTAAATGCTTATTGAGATAATGGGGTGGGTCGCCACTGGGATGGTGCCAGTGGGCAAGGCCCTCGCTCCAGGTTATGTTCAACCCACTGCATGAGGGGACAAGATGATGTGCATACATGGGAGTGGTGGTACTAGACCCCACTCCCCCTTCGGGAGGGGTGGGAATGTTATGCAATGTCACAAAGTAATTCCAACAGCTTATGTATATTTGTAAATTGGTGCATAGTATTGAGTAGTGTGTGTGTTAAATAAATGTACTCTTCCTTTTATAAAGCAAAGTACACACTGGACAATCAATTATTGAGTGTTATTTCTGCGTACTGGTAAATGGCGATTACTAGCCCACACCACCTCCCTTGAGTAAGCCTTAGACTGCTCTGCAACGCTACCCTCAGAGTCAAGCGCTACAATGGGGTGTTTGGTTCCCAGTGAAGGAGAAATGTAGTCATGTTATTTGTGCAGGCCTCACAAGTACAGCCTCGTTTTCCAACAGTATGGTTGTGCGACTTCACCGTGTAATAAACTCACAACCCCATCTTGGGTCCAGTCAGGCTCGTTTGTAAAACCTTAGCTCAACCCTGGGTATTTGTGGCTTCGAGCAGTCAGACTTTAACAAAGGAACTAGTGCAAAGCATTTAGAAGTACCAAAACAATTTTATAAGGGGGGCGCTAGAGGGCGCCAAGCAAGATGGCCGCACTTCAGTGAGGCTCTTGCGGCTCAGGCCGATATCCGGCAAGAATCCTGCACATCTCTCAACGGAACTGCATTTTAATGGTAGATTCTGAAAGGGGACAATCCAGAGAACCCGATGAACTGCAAACACGCGTGTTTGCAAGCTGAAGAACGATGTAACTGCACATAATCTCCAGCCTGAAAAACAACGACAAAATGGCGACCTGACCCATCCTGAAACTGCGCAGGGGTTGCTGGAGCCTAACACCGGGCCGCCGCCGCCACCGAGCGTCGTGGGCTCTCCTGTGGAACTCCGACCGCCCCCACTGCTCCACCGCCCCTCCCCACAGTCGGAGGTGAAGACCGAGGCTGCCGCGAGGAGAGACTGGGCTCGTGAGCGCCGGTGAAATCTGGAGAAGGGGAACCGCGGAACCGGCGGACGATCCTCGCTTCAAGAACCCGCTGAGACGCAGTGTACCTGACGGGGGGGCTGTCGGCCCCGCGCCGTCGCCGGGCGACCTGGGGTGCCTCTGTGCGGAGCTTGATAATTGACCGGTACCCCGGACCTGCGGACGCTGAGGAGGACGCTGACGATCTCGTGGACGGCCTGTGCGGACCAGATACGACACTGAGAGCAGGACGAGACGGGCTGAGACCAAGGTAAGGAGAGGCTGCTCTCCCCCTCGCACGCCCTAAGCTACCAGCGCCCGCAGATAAATAGCGACCACCCTGACTAGAAGCCATTAGCAAAGGGACTGCCTGAACTGTACACAGACCGCGCGATGCGCCATCCCGGACCGCGCTGAGGCCTTGCCGGACCACCCCCTATGCTGCGCGCCCGGGAGGCCTGAGCGCTAAACCCGATTCCTGCTGCAAGCTGACATCTGGCGGGGGAAAGGAGACCCTGAGAGCCACAGACTGCCCGGACTGTTCTAAGCTCTACATAACCTCCCGCCGGAACGAGGTCTGGGCGTCTTGCGGGGATAGAGGATGTGCCGCGAGGGGACCACCGGCGAAGCGGCCGACCTATAGAGGGGCAGAGCCTTGTCCACAAGCTTGCGCCCCTCACGGGAGGGAAGAGCCTCCCTCTAAAACAGCTGAGAGCTAACGGAGTTGGACATCTCCCCTACACCTCTGGCCCCTCTATCGACGCCGACCTTCGGTGCGAGGGGGGTGTGAGCCCCGGCTGGGACCTTGCGACGCGCTCTCAATTACACTTCCCTGAGCTGCAGCGCTCCTCTACCTCTGCTGTGACCATGGGGAAACCAGACGGAAGGCAGCCAAAATTGAATTTTGACACCCGCAAATCGTCTAGATCCCAAGCGGAACATGACGAAGACCAGCAGGATGCGACGACCCCATCCACCGCGGATCTAAAGGAACTACTGCTGGCAATGCAATCAAGCTTAACCTCTATCGAGTCCAAAATGGACTCAATGAATACTAGACTGGAAGGCCTCACGCACAGAGTAGAAAAGCACGATGACCGCCTGGTCGAGGCAGAGCGACGCATTTCGGATCTAGAAGACACGACTGCTGCCACCACGAGCCGTACCCTGGAGATGGATCGTGTCCTGAAGGTAATCGCAGCCAAAAATGAGGATTTGGAGTCTCGCTCGAGGAGAAATAACCTCAGAATTCTTGGTGTTTCGGAATCCACAGCCACCGGACGGATGGAGGAATATGTAGAGCGGCTCCTTATCACACTATTTGGCAGGAGGCGTTTTCGCAGGTCCTGGTGGTGGAGCGGGCGCACCGATCACTGGCGAACCGACCGGCCCCGGGCACTCCTCCCCGGCCCATCATCGCCAAACTATTAAATTATCGCGACCGAGACACCACCCTCCGCCTCTCTAGGGAACAAGGGCAACTGAAATATGAAGGAATGACGATTTCAATATACCCGGATTTTACCATGGCCGTTCAAGACCAGCGTCGTAAATTCCTACAAGTGAAGAAAAAACTCCAGCAGCTTAGTATACCCTATGCCATGCTATTCCCCGCTCGCCTCAAGGTAACGCACCAAAGCAAACATTATTTCTTCACAAATCCGCAACACGCCCAGGACTTCCTCAGGTCTTTGCCCCCGGCGCAACCCAATGCAGAAGACGGGACTACATCGGATGTTGAATAGTACAACTAGACACGGTTTCCTCCCTTCGCTACGTAACGCATCCTGAACCTACAGGATAACGCACCCCCCCCTCTGGTGGGGAAGCGTACGAGGATTTTGTCTTCGTCACATACTAGAGCCTGATGAGATAACACTTGTGCAGCTGCTAACGCCCGCCCTGTACAGTGTCCCTCTGAGAACAGCTACAGAACATAAACACAGTGAGGGGTATGACGAGATGCACACACTCATGCAGCAGCTGCTCAGCACAGGTGGTCCTCGACTAGTGCTGGATGTGCCGATCGAGAGGAAGGCACTACTATCCCAAATACGCAACCCTCCCCTCACATGTATAACCAGCTGCTGGACTCTACAATTAGCGTTCTGCAATGGGAGCGCGTCGCCCTGACAGATCTCCTCTTTGTACAGGACTACCTCGCAATCAAGGCCGGGATGTAGCAGTATAAAGTTACCCGAGCACCCTCGCTTTGACGAGGAGAATTTGACCGCCCTCTGGGGCCCACCCAACAGGAGAACCCTAAGTACTTCATTCCATACATGGGGAATCTGTTGAGCCCCTCTCCCCCGTTGGGGAGCTGGCCACAGTTTGTTTTTGGGAGGGGAGGGATAGGTCACGGCGAGTTTGGGTCGCTGGTGTGGGAGGGGAGGATGCAGGAACGGGTTTGACACTAAATGTTATTGCTCCATTTCACTAAGCTATGCTCATATTGTAACCTCCACACTAAACCTTGCAATGCTTCAATTGATAGAAAGGCACGGAACAAATGGAGACACGCACTAAACCAGCCCACTATAATTTCTTGACTTGGAATATTAGAGGGCTGGGGGATCCCCGCAAACGCCGCCACATCATATTGTATCTGGAACGACACCACATTCATTGTGCCATGCTCCAAGAAACACACCTTGCCCCCAACCCATCTCCCACCTTCGCAGCTCGATGGGCACTCACTAAATGTTTCTCATCCTATTCATCCTATGCCCGAGGTACCCTCATATTGGTGAAACGCACACTCCCCTACACTCCTATTGGATCATATGGAGACCCGCAAGGTCGGTATAGTATTCTGTGGGGCAGATTAGCCGCGCAATCCATCACATTTGTCTCATGTTATGGGCCCAACACTGACGACCCTGAATTTTTCCACATACTCTGGGGCAAAATAATGGCTATAGGATCCACACACATCATATGGGGGGGAGACCTCAATGTGACCTTAAACCCGGAATTGGACAGATCACATCCACAACCGCGCCATTATTCCAACGCGCAGGCGACCCTCTTAGATATCATGGAGGAACATAACCTTATGGATGCTTGGAGGACTCTCCACCCACACGCCCGGGAGGGGACCTGCTACTCCACTGCTCATTCATCCTGGTCCCGCATCGACGGCTGGATCATAGATAATGGTCTAACAACGTGGTTGATGCACGCATCGCACCTCCCACGCACATACTCGGATCACTCACCGGTCCTCCTTTCCCTCGCACCGCCACATGAAGACTCACCATACCTGTCCTGGCGACTAAATCCCCAATCATTATTAGACCCTGTGTTTAAGGATGAGATTGAGCAGGAAATTTCGGAGTTCTTTCCCCGGAACGATAAATCAGTTCCGCAATACGCTACCGTGTGGGAAGCCTTTAAGACCACCATACGGGAACATGCATAGCCAAAAGCGGAGGGGTCTTGAGGGACATCAGAAATACACTACAGAAACTAGAACAAACAATCCAAAAAGCAGAGGAGAATCTCCGAAATACACCCACACCGGAACAAAAGGCACAGTTACACGAGTTGCTCACTGATTATAGAGAAACGGCAGAGAGGGAATGTAAATTTAGGGGAAAATATTATCAAGCACGCCGATATGGCGAAGGAGAAAGACCAGGAAAAGCACTAGCCTCCGTGATTCGCCCCCTGCTTTGCTAATATAATATTAGAGATCACAGACGACGAAGGGCAGACCCATAGGGATACCTTGGACATAGTAAACACCTTTCAGAGGTTTTATAAGCAGCTATACACCACGCATAGAACATGCCCTGAAGACTTTACCTCATTCTTCGAAGACACAGCTATCGCATGGCTGGGGGACAGCCAGAGAGAATCCCTACTGGCCCACTTTGAAGATGATGAAATAACCTCTGCAATCATGCAATTACAGTCAGGAAAAGCCCCAGGACCCGACGGCCTTCCGGCCGAATTTTATAAGCTATATAGACATCTCCTTATTCCTGCCCTGCGTCATGTACTTGAAGAGGCCCGGGAGACGGGCGTATTACCTCCTTCGATGCGCGAAGCACTCATCATCTCCTTACCCAAACCGGGAAAGGCAGCGACACGAGTAGATTCATATCGGCCCCTGTCCCTTATCAATGTGGACGCCAAGATTCTGGCTAAACTAATCGCCAATCGCATCGGCCCTCTCATGCCACTCCTGGTCCTCCCCGACCAATCGGGATTTGTACCAACTAGGGGCACCTCACACAATCTTCGAACCCTCTTTGCGATCCTACGGGATATAGAACCTGACACCAACGCCGTTGCCATTTTTTTAGATGCTACTAAGGCGTTTGACTCCCTCGAGTGGGACTATTTAGCCTATGTCTTGAAACGAATGGGATTCCCCCTTCCATTCCTAGCCTGGATAAACCTGCTCTACACTGGCCTGAGGGCTACAGTGATGATCAACGGAAAACGATCGGCCCCCTTCACGATTGCTAGAGGAACCAGACAGGGATGTCCCTTATCCCCCTTCTATTCGCTCTGGCTATCGAACCCCTGGCTGCCAAAATACGCCAACATTTTCGAACACACGCCCTCATTTACCCCGAGAGGCAGATCTTAATCTCATTATATGCGGATGATATTACCCTTTATCTGCAACGTCCGGAGGAAAGTCTGAACCCCATCCTCCGACAATTCCTCCTATTTGGGCGCCTCTCGGGAGTCAACATTAACTGGGGAAAATCCCAAATTTACCCCCTCACTGAATCCACCCCCAGATTCGAGCCAGACTACCCCTTGGCATGGTGCGAAGATACCCTCACCTTTTAGGAATAGTCATATCCCGCAATCGCGAAGAACTCATGAGGGCTAACTACGGCAGAGCACTGTCTTCCTTGACGGATAAAGTCACACGATGGATTGCAATGCCACTGTCCATGGCGGGCAGGGCCGCCCTCATAAAAATGGTAATATTGCCTAAACTATTATATTTATTCATAAATATTCCCTATGCCCCTGGTCGCCACTTCTTCTCGAACATCAAAAGCCTCTTAATCAGACTGGTGTGGGGCGGTAAGCAAGCTCGACTACGCTGGGAGATCCTGACGCGTCCCTTCAGCGAGGGAGGGCTAGAGATACCAGACTTGGAATTATATTATAGCTGTGCCCAAGCCCATTTTGCCTCTTACTGGATGCACCCCCCCCTACATGCCACACTTGGCCGTTGAAGACGGATATATGCACCCTATTCCCAGCACTGCATATTTAAGCGTCCCGGCAGTTACACGACATCACGCATCCACCACCGTCCAGTGCACCACCAGCGCATGGCAAGACCTAGCAACCGCCACACGCACTCCTTTATTATATTCCCCCCTCCTTCCCCTTGCGGGTAGACAAGACATCCCGGTAACCCAGGAGGGAGGATGCTGCAGATTATTGCGCAAACTATCACTCTACACATGGGGACAACTGTACAAAAATAGCAAATTTTGCACGAGTAACGAATTCTTTGGCACCATTACCCCCTCCCCTCTAGAACGTTTTTATTATATAAGATTGCGACAAGCTGTAAGAACCCTCACTCCTTGCTTCCCTCAAGAACCTCCCACCATGCCCCCTTGCATGCACTACTGCAACAAGCCACCCCATCCCATGTCATATCACTACTGTACCGAACTGTCCAGGACAATAGAGAATATGATCCTCCGTTAGCAAAGGCCAAATGGGAAACAGAACTAGGCCATCCCCTGACTGACGCACAATGGTCCTTCTGCTGTCGACAAACAGGGGACATCTCTGCTAGCAGCAAATTCCGACTTCTACACTATAAATTTATCCACAGGCTCTATTATACACCGGCACGCTTACACCGACTGCGACTTCGTGACAATGATACATGCGACCGATGTGGCGGTGAGGGAGCGGATTTCCGCCATCTAGCCTGGGACTGCCCACCAATCCGGCGGTATTGGACAGAGATAATGACGGCCCTAGATTCTATGACTGGTATAAACATACCGAAAGACCCTCTGACTGCACTCCTAGGATATACTGCACCCATAGCAACTCCAATGCGTAAATATACGTCTATCGCACTCCTTGCCAAAAGAAGGATTGCCTGCAGATGGGGAAGAGGGAGGGCTCCGAAATTCAAAGAATGGCTTCAAGATCTTATTTATTGTCAAGAACAACTACACACATACGCTGAACTTCTACCCCCCCCCTCCCGCCCCCGGGACATCTTGGCGCCTCTGCAGACATATTTACTGGAACGCACGGATAGTACATCTCCCATGACCCCTCCCCCCCCTACTGCCCCACAAATGTGAGACGCTCAGATTGCAGCCACCCCCACTTCACGGTGTTGCGCCCCTTGCACAAGAGATCCGGGGATACATGGATGCACCCATATATTGTTTCCTACACGACATACGCCTTTCCACACAAGGAATGGTTGGAGAGCACATAACACAAAATGGAGAAGTTGTTGGTTGAAAAGTTACAATTTCGCGGGCGTATGCTCATGATCTCATCCCTGTTTGTTCATTGCTACTATACCACCTGACGCGGCCGGCCCGGTGTGGTTGTAGGCGGCTTGCTGTGTTCTCCCTTCCCCCTTTACAGTAAATCCTCGAGCAATGCCTTGCTGTGCCGGCCCTTTCAGGGATGTGGGCACTATGCTGTGGAAAATGTCATTGATTAAATAAAGGTTTTTGAAAAAAAAAAAAAAAAATTTTTATAAGAAAAAAAGGCAGCACAAAAGAAATCCAAAACCAATTTCTAAAAATGTGATCATATTTTTATGAATTTTTAGACAGAAAAATGAAAAAACTCCACTGGAGGGTTCCGGAGGTATGAATTTTTAAGTTAATTTTAAATCACTGCTTCTCACTCAAATTGGAAAAAAGCATTGGCAATTAATTTGGTTATCTGTTACTTTGAAAACTTTTTTATAAATTTGTGTTCCGTTACAACTGCCCGCTTTAAGCGGCCAGTTTTGACAGGGAGCAAGTAACAGGGGACAATAAGGCTTAGCAAGACACTTACCTTGCAGTCAAAATAATCTCCAGTCTACTTCAAGGCTCTATGGGCAAATCACCATAGGCATCAATGGAGTGGTCCTGATGCAAGGGGTCCAGAATGCTAAAGATGCTGATCCGGTCGATGTGGGTCTTCCTAGGGCCATCCCTCGGTATACAAACATGGTGGGGTTAATTTGGCCAGAGAAGTCGATGCCCCTCGAAGTCTAGGTGAGGTCCAGCCATAAAACAGTTTCCACTGGTCTCTGGTCATGGCGAAACTAGCGGTTCCCTATACCCCTATACCTGCAGCTAGGGCTGTCTGTCTTTTTAATATACAGTACCCTGCCATATTCTTGATAGGCCTACCTTAGGGGTGACATATATATTTATAAGGAACGTCTGGACTTTGTCATTAGTTTAAATGGCAAAGTTGATTTAGCAGCTCTTTCAGTCTGCAGTGGCAGGCTGGGAGACATGTTTGACTTTGTCACACTCATGGTGGCACAATAAGTGCTGCAGCCCATGAGGGACTCTTTAACTTAAAGGCCCCAGGTACCCCTGGTACCATATACTAGGAACTCATATGTAAGTCAATTAAACATACACTTTTAATAGTAAGATCATGGGGACTAAGGTCTGGTTAGCAAGCCTCAGTGGATTCTCAGAGTTGAAAAACCAGCAGCATCAGTCCAAAACTTTGGGGATAATCATGCAAAAAGAGTCATTTTCTTACAAATACATCCAGGGGTAAATTTAAGCTAGGCATATCCAATCTCTCATGTACATCACATACTATCAGCTGAAATCTGTTGGCCAAGTCATGACCAGAGCCACTGGAATTATGCGACTGTGCGGCGATTTTTGCATTATTATAGATTTGCTACATTTGCCACATAATCCACCATGTGCTGCTTAATTTGCAGATTTTAACAAAAAAAATTGTTTCTAGCTCAAACGGTTCAAAAGTTACTAAAAACACAGTGGCACAGGTTGCAGCGCAGTGGAAGCCCTTTTGCGAAGGTTGACTGGTCACCTTTCTGTTGCTTATTGCTATATTTGGGTATTAAACCGGTACTAATGAGGTGCACCCAGCACCTATATGATTCACACACCGAGCAGGACACAGACACAAAGTATAAAATTAACCTAAACATCCAATGCAGGGGGGTGGGGACACAAACAGAGGGAAAGACAAAGACCTAGCAGACTAAATTCTTAACCTTAGCTACCCAAGTTGTCCAGCAGCCCTCAAATCGGTCTGGAAAACCCAATGGATTTTTAAAATTGCCCTCACCCACTAGATAGTGGCATGCTTCATCATAGGGCCGCTAACACACCCTGGCGCAAACCAACGTTCAGGGTGGAGCGATATTATTTTCACCAAAAGAAAAATGAAACCAAATGGTTTCAAACTAGGGATCCCAAGTGCAGAAAACAAATAAGATTAAAACTGTCTAAGTCAATATCAGGATACTTCTAAATGAGGAAATCAATTCAGGGATCTTCCCTCTGCAATGGAAAAAGGTGTGCATCAGGCCTATCTTGAAGAAACCCGCCTTGGACCCCACGGAGGTAAAAAATGACCGTCCAATATCATGCTTACCAATAACGGCCAAAATCTTAGAAAAATCGGTAAACACTGATCTTGTCCACTACCTCGACTCCAATGACCTCTTAGACCCCACCCAACATGGCTTTAGACCATGCCACTCCACAGAGTCTGCCCTGATTATGGCCACCAAGGAGATTCGCAAGCAACTGGATGGGGGGCGGGGGGAAGAGCCGTCCTTATCCTACTTGACCTATCAGCAGCATTTGACACCGTTAACCATGCGATGTTAGTGTGGCGGCTGAAGGCAATAGGTGTTAAAGAGACGGCTCTAACCCTACTCTCCTCCTTTCTAGAAGCCAGAGAGCAGATGGTGTGTTGGGACAATATCAAATCAGAGAAATTCTACCTCCCATGTGGGGTGCCACAAGGTTCGGCTCTATCGCCGACCTTGTTTAACATCTACGTCACCCCTCTGGCCAAGCTAATCAGACAGCATGGTTTCACGCTAGTCTCATACGCTGACGATACCCAGATAGTTATATCTATAGCACAGAGGGTTGAAATCACAGCTGCTAGCTTCCACAACTGCCTGAAGAATATCATGAGCTGGATGAACCAAAACTTCCTCAAGCTCAATACGGATAAAACGGAGGTCATGGAGTTTGGGAAGGGTTCACCTTTATGGCATCGAGCATGGTGGCCAATTGAGGCAGGCAACTGCCCCTCTCTATCTACTAAGGCGAGAAACTTGGGAGTGATTTTTGATAACCAGTTAAATTTTGCAGGACAGATTAATCGAGTGACATCCTCCTGCTTTTTTCTACTAAAGATTCTACGCAAGATCTTGCCTTTCATCCCCCTGGAGCTTAGGAAAACAGTAATTAGTGCGCTAATCCTCTCAAAAATGGACTACGGCAACGCTTTACTCTTGGGCACTGACAAGTATCAGTTGGCCAAACTGCAGTCAGTACAAAACGCAGCAGCGCGGCTATTACTCAATATCCCTAAGTACCACTCTATCTCTGCTGGTATCAGGCTACTCCATTGGCTCCCGACACAGCAACGTGTACAATTCAAGGCTCTTTGCCTGGTACACAAGGCTTTTTATGGAGGGGGAGCCTTGGCTATGCAGAACCTATTTTTAAGGTACTCCCCGAAACGGAATCTCAGATCAGCCAACACGGGATTGGTCCAGGTTCCTAAAATTCGGAAAGCTAGATGGGGAGGCTGGAGCCTATCCCATCTAGCTGCTAGACTATGGAATGGGCTGCCGATCTCCATCAGGCTGCAACCTAATAGGCTCCTGTTTAGGAAAATGATAAAGACGTGGCTATTTCCCCCCCAATTAAGCCCTTGGTTTGCCTAACAGCACTTGTCACACTCCTCAGCGCCAAGACGCCTCGGTATTCGCGCGCTTTCTAAATGTTCTACTTACTTACTTGCTTACATTGTATCTGCAGATCCATGGTACCTCCATGGGGAGGTCTTGTGCACCAAGTTTGGCATGTCTATAGGTGTCACATTTTGAAAATGAATACATCTATGCCAGAACCGACCCATTTGCAAACTCTATGAAGTTGTGGCGTCGATATATCGACGATGTCCTTTTAATTTGGCATGGGGATCGGAGCACTGCTGATGAATTCCTAAGGTGGCTGAACAGTAGGAATCCCTACTGGTTCTTCACAGCCAGCATCTCGACGGAACCTTTGCCATTTTTGGATTTGATTCTCGGCCCTGGTCATGACATACAAAATGCATTTACAGAGGAGAGACAATAGGTAGCCTCTCCACTGGGGTGTAGGTAAAAAGGTGTGTGCCCAACTAGTGTTAATCAGCTGCAACCAACTGCTATTAGTGTCAGGGAATAGTCATGGGCACAGTTGTCATCCAAAATAAAGGGAATACCACTTTGGGTGGACGCCCGTATCCCAACAGAGTCTGTTGGAGAAGATAAGAATAACATATACAGGAACAGTCAGGGGACTCTGGACACAGGTCTCCTGACCAAGAAGACATACCGGTCAGAATGAAAACAAGAGCAAAAGGAAGTCACACGCAAACTGGTCTAAGGACTTTCAACCATGAAGGACCATAAGTCTCAGTTACCACACAGTCTGTCCTCGCAGAATGGGATTTCCCTTGGCGTGGGCTAATTATTCCCAGCATTTTTCTGCTTTTGTCAAAGGCATCTTTGTGCACTGGGCTAAATTCCTGAATTACAAAAAGGAGAATCACGCTTTAATGATTGATGTGTCAATTGGGTTTCCACTGTGAAAAGATTTGACCAAACTTGCACACAACACACACACAGCTCGGCACAAGTACAGCGTCAGCAGCAGCATTGCACCTTCCGTAATACACGAAACAGGTACATTAAAGGTTGCAGTTGCAAAAGTGCACGCTTGCTGCACACATTCACAGCATAAATTACAGCACCAGGGCAAGGTTGCCTGACGTGCATGTGTTTTGCCATGAAAATTATAAGCGGTTGCACTGCTGAATGGTTTAATTTTCCAAGCACGCTAGTGCAAACCATATAAATTAGAGATAGCAAAATGTTAATATTTTCATAAATAGACAAGATGATGTTTGGAATAAAACCACTCCACTTCCAAATGTATATTTAAAGTCGATTTCTGCATGACAGTAGCTACTTATTTCTAAGATTATACATAAATAATTGGTTCAATCCGTCTGCTGTCCAAACCTTTGTGTAACGGGAATAAATGCACTGCTATTTTAGGCTGTAAAATCTGTCCATCTCGCTGTGTACTGCTGAGATGGCACGATTTGGGAAATTTGCTTTATTTTTTCTCCCTTTTCCTTCCAAGCAGATTGTTAGTCACAACATACGACAAGTATCATTAGAAAGGGCAGGATAGAAAAATGAAAGAAAGTGAAACGTCAAAGTGAAGACAGGCGCTATGCCTGCAACACCGAAAGATTTTTAGGGCATTTGTGCCAATGCATCATTTCCCAAAATATTTTACTTGATGACTTTCGGGGCAGGGTCAGGTTCACTTTTTAAAAGGATATGTTTGGAGTGCCCTTTTACACCCGATGGCATTTTAAACATTTTAAAATAAATTTGTGAAAATTATGCTCCAAGTGTGCTATTTGTCCCACGTTTTCAAATTTAAGAGCAGAATCCGCGAATCCTTGGAGGAAGGGGGACTCACTTGGTGCAACTGGTGGTGGGAAATTTAGCCCCGTCGCTTTCAAGTTCACTAGTTGGCACTGGATTCCCACTCAATGTCTCTTCCCCAATACATCTATATACCTTCTGTGATGTCATTGTGGTTAAAGAACATTTGAGGTTGCTTCTGGTAACATCAGATGGTAGCTCAAACTATGTCTGATGTCACTCTCTGCACTTTCGTCGGGTTTGTGGGATGTAATTTCCCTGACCACAAACACTTTGGTGAGATGACTCTGCTGGTTGCTGCTTGTGCTCTCATCTGGAAGAAATCTATTCGGGCAGTTCGAACTGGACTGGTCGGAAGCAGGACCAAGTCTGATTTGAAACTCACTAGTCTGTCTAAAGTTGCACAGAGGGCAAACAAATGATGGACTGGAATGCGGCCCAGAGTAATTACAAGTGGCTGGGATTAATTCAAGCATTCCACCCATCACTTTTTTGTTTTTCTACTACCATTGCTTTATGTTTTTCCAAGTATGGCTGAAACGCAGGATGGAGAACCACGATGTATCATGGATCGGGTACATATTAAGGGATGTTGAGAACCCAGTATCAATGGCTTCTACCCATCGCCCCTTCACATCATCACATGTTTCAAAACTGAGGAGTGTATGGGATCAGATAATGCCTTTCCCAAAGTCAATTTTTAGCAGGGTCATGCACATATCACCTGTCAGTTGCTTGCACTACACGAAAATCACTATCATTTACTGAATTATGATAGAGGTGCACATCGCAAATTAGGTGTCCTAAAAGCAGAACTAGGCCATAAGACCCCTTTAACACACCCTAAAACAAAGCTCTCTTTTTCTGAAGGGACCAGACCTTGTCCCTGATCACTCCTTGGCGTGCTGTTCAACAAACAACGAATCAAAATGGAAATCATTTACATTGTTTATTATTAACCTGAAAACCTGAATCCTGTCATCCCCAGTGCCTACATTGAAGAGTTCTTGTGAGGCCATCCCAAACTTGTTTTAGATTACACTGCCATCGAAAAGCTACATACAGTGGACTCACTGTTAGCTGGTGATCAAGAGGCGAGTTGTAGTTCGACTTGAACGCTGCCAAATATATTAAAATCATTAAAACGGTGTTGACGTCACCATTCACAAAGACATTCTAGCCAAGTAGAGGGACATGGGGAAAATGCAGCAACCACTGATGAAGACAGCCCATTGTACCACACGGAAAAGCAACTGAAAGAGACACAGAGTGCTTCATAAAAGTCTTACACAAATAAATACAAGCATTGGCAAAGCCAATCGGCCTTACCGTTTGGCCACCATTATAGCGCTATTGATTTTGTCGATGCTGTTGAACATCAGAAAAAAACTATGTTTTTCCTAATGTTGTACAGCATCGGCAAAAGTAAAAAAAGAACAGGAAAAATAACATAATGATGTGTACATGCACACACATGCATATACATCAGGATGCTATGTCAGTACAGCGCAATGATATTTGTGCGCACCTGTGGCACCACATGATATCCCAAAATGGCAGACACTAATTTTGGAGTGGTAATTAAAAAATAATTTAAATGCATTTTAAAACCAGAGCAGCTGGACTGCAAATGTAAGCTGCTGGGTCTTCCAAAAAATATTTCAAAAATTATATTTTAAAGACTGTGACAGGAGCGGTGGGGGAGCAATGGAGGACTGGGTGGGAGGAACAACAAGGAGCAGGTGATGGTAGCAACAGGGAGTTAGCAGAGGAGTAACAAACGGTGGATTTTGCTACATGGGGGAATAAAAAAAGATGAATTAAAAACCTGGAGGTGGAGAAGTGGGAGCAGCGAGGAGAGTGTTGGGTATGGGCTCCTTTTTAAAAAAAAAAAATTATAACGTAATAATGAGCTCCTTTTTGAGACGGCAAGCAGCACACGATGGAGAGAGCAACAAAATACATGCAATCCCGGGGAATGCTGAAAGAAAGAGAAAAACGTAGTTCCCTAAATTTGAGCAGTGGAAGGATACAAGTCATGAAATCAAAAGGATGGTAAAGGAGCTATGCTCCAGGGGAAGGATAAACACAAGAAAAGGAAAGAAAATCATTGAATAAGTAACACGCAAATGAGATTGACAAGAAATCAAACAATCATAAGTAATGGGCTGACCCAAAGCCCACTGAGGGTTTTGGCATTCTCAAAAATGGGTCCTCAAAAAAAGACAGCTAAAAGCCGTCTGTAGGTGGGACCTAAATATTCAAGGGGCGAATCCCTGATTTGTTGTAAAATATTTTGGCACCTGTATTCTATAATAAAATATGTTGAAACTATCCATTCCCACCCACATGAATCAGACTTGGGATCTTACTGCAAAACACATCTTATATCATATGTTCAGATATGCTCGCGCTAGCCAAAATTATAGACAGGATGAACAAATGTGTGTAGCAGAGAAAGGTGACAGGCTCTTTTTTCAGTACTTTACTAACCTCCCAGCTCAGACTAACAAGGTTTTACCCCACAATCGAACAAGGCAAAATCCATAGCTATCAATAAATATACGTGTGGCTTAACAACTGTGATGAAAATCCTCACCTTGTCTGATGCACTGTACTATTACCCCCTTTTTAGGTCTCGGCTGCCGACAGCTTTCGCTGTCTTTTGCTAGCAGGGAGCATTTCTGTCTCACTGTGTTTTGATTGGACAAGTTTTTTCATCCATTACAGGTGTCAGAACCTTTCCCTGCAGTGCATTAGGGTCTTTTTTCTCTCGTTCTCTCTCCTTGCTCCCCCCACTCGCCCATCCTGTTACCTGCCCAGCTGCTGTTTATTTTTTTTAAATCCCACTTTCCTCCACCTCATGCTTACCCCTAGTGCCCTATCTGCCAGCTGTTGCAAATACAGCAGCAGGCAGCCATCTTTGAATGCTTGTTAAACCGTTGAAATACTGCCACCATGCGTGGACACCTGTTCACATGCATTGCAGACATCTTGGAATGGTTCTTGTTATGCTTCATGAAAAACATTCCAAAATGTCAGCCTATGTAGAAGCTCATAAGACCAGCCACCTTACAATTGTTTTTGTAACGAATGACGGGAAAGTCAGACCAAGGATTGGCAATGACAATAGGTCTTAGCGCAGGAGTCACAGCCAAGACTTACTGACTTTGCCAATGCTTGCTATTTACTTTTCACAATACCCCCCTAAGAAAACATCTGTAAGGCACACCACATAACCTATTACCCCAAAGTTGGTAGTGTGATTGCCTTCTAACTATGAAATCAGTCTAGGCTTTTTATGCAACCAAAGAAAACTCACAAGGGGATGGTCTCCTGTGAAAATATGGACGCCCATGGAATGTGCTTGTGGCTTGATTCTGGGGTGAAACACCTTTATTACTGCAATAAATTAGTTGTTCATTTAAGACAACGTGTAGTTCCTACTGCACATTACTTTGGATATAGTCCCCATTTTAGTCACAACAAGGTTGAGGTTGTTTGAAATCAGCCCTTAGAATTTAAATTGTATGATTTCAGTATTCACTCTTTCTGTATTGTAAAAAGGTTTTGCACAGTAGATGTCCAATTGTGACATCCCATTGCCGACCCACCCAGCACTTCTGCGCATGTGTGTCCTGCAGCGGGTAAACTCACAGTGAGGTCAGCCCCTTCTCAGCGTTCATCATGCCTCACCCAGAGCTCCAGATGAAAGGTCAGCAGCCTCCAGCAGCTCTTCCAGTCAGAGCAGCATCACGTGCAGGGTGTGACTCATCCACCAGCAAAGGATCTCCGAGACCAGGCAGTGCTGGGCTCTTCCTGCTGCAAGCTGCTACCCCAGCATGGATCCCGCGCAAGCGGGATCAGTGAGCCCTATAGTTTCAGGCCGTGAAAGGGGAGGATATTATGAAAAAGATGCACACGGCTGCTTTTGAGAGCGCCCACAAAACGGCAGCCTCAGTCTTTATGCATGCAAGAGCGTGTATGCTAGGGACATGCACCACCCGATTATGCGCTGCACCACATTAAAGATGGCACACTTAAAAAACTTCTCAAAGTGGTTCCCTGTCAGCAGGCGCCATGTTCCTAGTTGCGTGATTTCTGGAAACAAATCTGCAAGTTGATATGGCAATCGAACTATCAACATGCCTACTTCTTCTGAAGTTGCTCAGTGCAGCGCACATTCCACCGCGCTCGCACATACATGGCAGTCACCCCACACTGATTGCCTCTCTTCTGACAGCCCCAGATCTTTCAAGCCAACCAGAGACTGGAATGAAGACCAAAGGTCGCATTAAGTTGATCTTTTGACTAGTTCTGGAGCTCTCACTGGGGCCAGCTTACAACAGAAGATGGCCTTCAGAAGAGGAATGGAGGAGAAAAAATGATGTCTTATGCAAATAACTCCCACAAGAATCTGACTTAGCCATGAATACTGCCCAATCTCCTCTATGACCACATTCAGCCCAATGGCTAATTACAGACGACGCTCACACCAAAACTCACCCATATCAGAGTGCGTGCCTAGACCCATGAAGCTCACCTACATATAGATCCTAGCCCATATGTGACCATCTAGGACCTGCCAGCAGTCAAGAGTTTATAGGACCAGCAGGCACAAAGAATCACCTCCCAGAGCATACCCACTGAAGCATGATGCTCACTGTGCCTGATGCGACTGAGTGAATACTACTGTGTTTCAGGAATGTCTACACACCTAGAAATGAAGAGACGCATCCCTCCGAAGCACGGTCCATAAGATCTCTTGTTGCCATGCTGAGGAAAAAGAATCTCCCAATAGCAGTGTCAATAAGGGACCTTGATTTATCCCAGGCTAAGATTACCTGCAAGCGCTGCCTTTAAGAGAATTACCCACTGCTAAAACTGCCTGTCTCTTCATCACTGCCTGTAAGGGAAGCACCCCTGCCACCACATTGGGTAGGAGAGGCAGCCCATGTCAGCACTACCTACAAGATAAGCATCCTCCGCTAGCACGCCTGAGACCTGCACCTCTCCTAGAACTACCTGTAAGAGAATCATCCATTGTCTGTGAGAATTATCCATCGCTGCCTGTAAGAAGCTCATGCCGAATAGCACTGCCTGTAAAAGAAAATATTCCTGCTACAGAATTCTGTAAGGAAAGCAACCCGTAGTAGAATTGCCAAGAGCAAAAACATCCCCTGAGAAAAAATACATGCCCTAATGACAGGGGAATACGAGGCATGTTTCCTGCCAGTAATGTCTGTGTAAAACAGCATCTATAAAAAATAGTACCTCCATGCTAGTACTGCCCATAAGCAGAGTAAATGCCCCTGCATTCACGGTGTTTAAAAGAAGCCGCACCTGGTAACCCCGTCGGCGTGTTTACGCGAGGAGACCCCTCGCAAGAAGTGCCTGCAAGACAAACATTTTCTGCTAATTCTTACAGTAAGATAAGAAGCACCTGCAGCCACTGCCTGCAAGAAAAGCCCGCCCTCCTAGCACCGCCTGCGGCCAACACTACTCTCTTCCATGACACTGTGTCACTGAAGCCCCGTTGCCCTGAAGCCGGCCATGGCTCCCTAAGACCCCGTGCTTCACCACCTGCGAAAGAAGCACCGCCCCATAACACCACCCGTCAAGGTGCTGCTGCTGAGGACACCACAACGCAGGGGAAACCAGAGACAAGAACTGGCACGCTACCGCACCCATCCCCCAAAAGTCTGACTCCCCACGCGCACACTGGCTGCTCTCAGCCGACGCGCTCCCGTTGTATGGCTAGGGGAGCCGAGAGACGGGGACACGCACATTTCATTTCCCGGTAATTTATCCTTGACAGTTTGCAAGCGCAGTTACACCACCGTATAATTACTGTCAACGCCAAGAGGAGAGAGCTTGATTTATGCCGTCAGAGTATTTTAGAAATGTTATGTATTATCATGACTAATTTTTCTGAAGGTGTTTGGCATGGCTGGGGAGCCTGCCCTGCAATTTCACTCTGCAGCAGTCTCGACGCCAGCAGCAATAGGCGGAAGGAAGGGCCTCAGCGTGGCCGCCAGTGACTGTAGGAGGCAAGAGGCCAGGGCACTTGGTGGCCACTCATTCTATAAACCCAGCGTCCCAAAGAACCCCTCAGCAAGTCTAATTCACCTGGGGTCTCCAAGATATGTTTTTAAAGTCCCATTTTTAAAGTTATTATGCAACAGGATGTGAACACTACAAGCTGGAGTAATGCTCTGGCAGCAAGGACTTACAAGTGAGACATATGATTACATGTTGCTAGCGTGACAGTGCTGGGCGTGCATCTGTGATGTCTATCATTACGTATCCCACCATCACTTCAACTGCCGTGATATGGAGCCATCCTTTACTCCAGACCTTTGCATCAACATGGCTAATTTACTATTTCAACTAAAATGCCGTCCATTTGAATTCGAAAGACAGGTCTAAGGAAATGTCAGTGCATGTAAAAGCTAGTATAAGTCATGGTGAACCAAGCCAGGGCGGTCAAAGTCAAGTCAGCCGAAGCCCAGGTGGTGAACTTCACGGTGGTCAAAGCCATGATGCTACAGTGGGCAGTCACATAAGTCAAATTAAAGTGGATAAAGTGTTAGGGTTGCATCGCACCAATGCAAAACTGGGTCATATAACTCGGGGATTGCATTTTTCAAATGGGACCTCTGTGGGCACCATAAGACTGTTGCAGATAATTGGTTTGACAATATTTCTCAGCACCTGCACAGGATGGGAGGCAGAGCAGGTGAATACTCCTTTGTGAGAAATTATGAAAGCAACAAAGAGGGAAGAATCTGGCATTGTATTATCCGTGAGAAGGAGGCCGAAACCAAGTACAATGGGAACACTGATTTTTGATTGGTTTTTACTTGGTGTGAACCTATGCAATGTATCACTTTAACTAAATAGCATGTTTTAACTGTGTGAAGCTGAGTTAGTTAATTAGAAGACTTGCTCTATCCACGTTTGTAGGTGGATAGTCTCTCCTTTTCTCCCCAGACCCAATGCTCCTTATATTTCTGCTCATAGATTTACATTCTGGAGCAAGTACATTTCTCCTTTTCTTGATTGGAATCTTCATTTGGCTCTAATTTCATTGCTATATTTGCTGACACCAGATTCTTTTGAAATTTTCAAACTTACCCACAACCTAGCAGTAGGGAATTTCCCTTTACAAGAACAGAATTTTATCTTATTTTTCATATGCGGTCTTTAATAAAGTGTACTTGCATTTGCTGATTTGAATTCCCTGGATTATATTCATATACACTGTATTCAGGTGACTACTGATTTATACCTAATTATATCAATATGAAATTGTAACTTTACTAATTTGTTAATAAACCATAATGGTTTGCAAAATTACCCTTGTCTCTCGTTCCAGTGGGGCAAATTCTGCTTCACTGTCATTGATATATTGCTGAATGTATGATTTTAGCCTCAGCTCGAGATATAGAACTACCACTGTGGATATTGGGGAGATAAGAGTTTTCTCCAAGTTTGCGCGATGCAAACACCATCCTTATTTCTCACCCCTTCAGACTATACACAATTAAAGGCAATATTCCAGCTGCGCCCAAACTGCAAAATTCATTATATTGCCATGCTGCTGAGGCTTCTCAGTAGCTGTAAACAAACAGACTTGATTTCCTAACATGGAGTATGTCCAAGGGAACGATATGAAAAAGGTGGCAATGTTTACATCTTCCCTATCTATATATCAGAAAAAACACAACCAGCAAATGTGACTAGTCTCAAAGAGACCGAGGAACCCTTTTATTTGGGAGCCATATTGATCCATATTGTGTCTCCCAAATCCCCTCCTCCTTCCAGTTCAAATGGAAATTAAAAATCATGTATCCAGTAATATAAAAGAAGAAACCTGTAACCATAGCAGACTGGTAATTTGTCCCCATTGAACCTTTATAACTAAACGTAGCTAGATAAATGAGAGAAAGATTCTCCTTACAAACTCATTTTTGGGGGCGTGGCCTGACAGGTCAGGATGGCGGTTGCTCTATGCTAGAGCTCCCGTGCCGAATCCCCTGACATACAGGTGCTGACTGGCCCGGTGGGATGGCTGGAGCCCGCCAGCGATAGCCCCAGATTTGCTGCACAGTTTGCGGTGCGCTGTGGGATCCGCAAAGTTGTTCCCGTCGTGTTTGAAGCTGCGGCGACCGGGGCTTAGAGGCCCTAACATGGCGGTAGCCTAATGCCGCAACAGATAAGGTGGACCGGGTGCAGGGCCAGAGTGAGCGGCAGGGCCATTAACCTGGGCCCCCATTTCTGCCTCCTGTAGGAAGTTGGCTCTGTATATGGTACTGCCACTACGTGGTAATACCATGCACAGAGTCCAGGGGTTCCCCAAAAGTGTACAGGGCTCAATGTAAAATCAAAGGGCTCTATTTGTGGTAGTGTGGTTGAGAAGCATTAAGCCTAACACAGAGGAGTGTAAGACATTTATTACACAACAGTGATCAATAATGGGCACCCGACTCAAGAAGGAAATCCAGGCAAATTTTAGAAAAATTATACTTGGTTTGTATTTTTGGTATTAACATGTGAAAGTAGAATGTGTACTGTAATAATGTGAAGGATGACGTGTTAGGGTTATTTTCCATATAAATGTGAAGAAATTAACATGGCAGTTGTGTTCTGAATAATGTAAATCCTGGTATTCGTTTATAACTGACTAATGAAGTTCATTTATTGAAATGTAGTGCCTTGATTTAAATGTGCATCCTACTAATGTCTGCATACATGCGTAATTAACTGAAACTTTAACGTGCAGAATTCGTGTAGGTTGCTTACAGTCATTCATGTATTTGATATGTTCACATAATGTGGTGATTTAGAAATGGTTAGTAAAATGGTCATTTATATGTGGTTTCATAAGGCCTACGTGCTATTTCCTTATGTTGGCCGAATTCTGCAGGCCTGAAATGCATTTTCCCAAGAAGCTCTCATGTTAGACTCAGTAGCTGAATTTCATGTGCATGTTGAATTTGTTCTTTCTCGTGTTTCTGTTGCAGGTGGAGAAAGTCATCTTTGTTAGTTAGAATAACGCTTTTGTTTTAGGAGTTAGGCCCAGGGAGGAGAGGATACATTTGTACAAGGAGTGCTGATAAAGTGGGACGGTGTTCTTGCTTATTGGAGAAGGGCTGGGAATCAAGGTCATCGAGCCAGAGACTGGAAGTATCGAAACTAAATGGAAAATCACCTACGAGGAGGTGTCTTGCAGGATGAGGCGATCGGATGATGTGAAATGGGCGTATTTTTGGTGTTTGAATTAGGGACAGTGCCCCGGGGGTTGAGTTAGGAGAGGAGATCGATGAGGAGAGAAGGAGCATCTTAGATCGAGCTCTGTAGCTTCATGCTACTTGACCCATGCAACGTGAGTGCACTTCTTAGGAAGTCTTCATGCGCGGACACCTTTTCCTGAACTTGCCTGGGAAATGGCAAGTAGGGATGTCACGTTAGTAGTAGTGTAGGGACAGTCTAATGCTTTTTACCCACGAACCTCAAATGAAGTCTGATCTTGATGTGGGGGCACTTATTGCCTGCGTTCTGATTTTGGAATTTGTCATTCTGTTCATGCTTCAAAGATATAATTTTGCACGCAGGTTCAGCTTTATATTAGTTCCGATGTATTTCTACAACCTCATCTTGAGGTGCCTGTATGTCCAGTTATTTTTGGCTTTGTAATAAATCCACTAACTTAGAACCTGGAGTCTGTGATTCTTCGGAGTCATGATTCTTTGAACTTGTGAGTCTGATCAAATGAGATATTTCTCCCCACTACACTTCTAAAGCAGGTACAAACGGTCCACTGACCGAGGGCTCTAGAGTATATTGATAAAAGGAACCCGGCCCCATCAAGGGATACATGGACTCTTTGCACAGTATAGCTCTTTTTGGTATATTCAGTGGTGGCAGGTAACATTTGAAAGTGGTGGGGCGTAAAAGTTGCGGCCGGTGCACTGTGGCGAGCGAGCCCGAACGTATCAAGGGAAGTTCGGGGGGGGGGGGTGACTCTCCCCCCGAGGAAATTTTGAAAAAAGAGCGGCCAAATGGTGCATTTTCAAGGATATTTCAGAAAGCAAGAATGTTAATAAATTAATTGGGAAAGTGTAGCAATTACATCAATATAGAGATTTTGTATGATAATATAATGTAGGTTGCTGCTTATCAATATAACCACAGATCTTCATTACAGACTTTGAGATAAATAACAATGCTGAGTACCTCACATATTTCTTTATTTATTGATATCTTTAGAAATTACGTATATTGAGGAAATACAAGCTACTGTGATTTATTGGACTGAAAATGTTGAGACAGCAAGCAATAAACATTAACAGGTAGTAGGGCACCCTACAAGGCACTGTACGTCTCATTGAGAGCAACCAACCATAAAGTGAACATTAAACAGATTAAATTTAGGCATAATACGTTATACACCATTAATTTCAGTGTCTCCAATATCTGTACAGCAGATAAGAAACAACTGAGCAGGTCACAAACGAGCAGCATTCAAGAAATGGCCACAAACTGTTCAAGAAATGTTAGGATTAACAAATTGTTCACTTTTTGTAGACAAAATCAGCACGTCTGTCTTTAACAGCAGTGAACTTCTCAATAACTTGAACGTTAAAGTCTGGGATTCTTTTAACTAGGTCTCTCTCTATAGAGAGCATTGCTAAAGCATTCAGTCTTTTCCGAATCATGGTGTTCCTCAGGAATGTCTTAATTCTGTTTAAAGTGGAAATATATCGTTCCGACTCTGCTGTTGTCATAGGAGTGGTAATGACTATTTTTAGTAAAGCCACTGTCTCTGTAAGTGACTTTTCCATATTAAGTTTCTGAATTAAAGCCAGCAAATAAATGGCACCAGTGGCCTGCCGGTATACACTCATTCCGTACAGTACAGTCAACTCAGTTTTCAGGTCCTCTTTGTTGAGCATAGGAATAATGCAGCACCCACCAAATGTTTTGTAAAAGAAAAACGTTCTCGTGCATGCACAATTATAATGTCACATATCTCCTTTGCAATTCGCACCAGACTGCTGATGTTTTTCCTGCGGTTTGAAAAAGTAGAATCCTTTGGCAGTCTGCTGTCTAAATTGTCAACCCCATGTCTCACTTTGCTCATGCTGGTGACAAACAGACCGGTAGCTATTTGCACAAAGACAGTATCTAGTTTTTGTAACTGGTTGTACAAATTGTCGACATGATTCATTATGTCGTGAAATAAAAAAAGTAAGAACTGAAACTCTGTCTTGCAGTGTTCTAGCAAAGCCACGGGCTTCATTTCAACTTTTGAATTCAAAGTCTTCATTGGCTTCTATGGCGTCAAAACATTTCTCAAGATCATCCCTATGTTGATATATTAGGTTAATTGTACGTATGTTAAAGTTCCAACGAGTTGAGGGTCCCCTTGGAAGCCTTTTGGCCACAATCTCCTGGAGTACTTCCGTTGTTTTGGGGGAACGTGAGAAGAATGCTGCTATGCCTCCTACATCGAAAAAGAAAATGTGTGCCTCGGAGATCTTTGATACTGCCTGTTGCATAATAAGATTAAGTTGGTGGGCGTAACAGTGCACATAATGAGCATTAGGGTACACATCTCTAATTCTTTTCTGTACTCCACCAAGGCTTCCACTCATTACGGACGCACCATCATAGCTTTGTGCAATAAGTTTTTTTTTTTTGAGGCAGCTCTGGAAAAATCAAGTTCATTTCACGCAGTATAGCTGAAGTAATGGTTTCTGCACTAGAGTCTCTTAAATGTGTGAAACCATAGAACCTCTCTACAACTTTACTGTCATTGTCAAGGTACCGAAAGACTAATACGGACTGTGTTTTTGTGACCACATCAGTGGTGTCATCAGCCTGAGTAGCCACAAAGTCTGTGTTTTGCACCTGTTGGACAATATGGCTTCTCATAATTTCTAGCATACACTCAAGGAGTTCATTTTGTATCGTTTTAGAGGTGCCCTTAAAGACTGTAGCACTTGCTAAATGTGCTTCCATTTCATTGTCTATGCTTGCTATTAAATCCACAAGGCCTCTGAATATTCCAGGAACTTTCAGATTCATCATGGCCTCGCAATGCCAGTTCGAAAGCACCACAGAAACGAATGCAATCAATTATTTTTGATAGTATGTGTCTATTTCTATCAACTGCTTCATTGTGCTTCTGTATTGTTTTGTGGTATGCGTCGTTTATGTGGTGCTCAATCGGTGTGTCTCCCAACATTCCCAGTCTCGTCAGGTTTTCCATAAGGATTCTTCTGTGTGCATGCTTCTTTATTTAGTCTGACAAATGCATCAAGTCTGTTACTCCTTTTTTTGTCCAAGGAAAGTCACCACCAAACAGCAAGCGGGGGAAGCAGAACAGAAAATTTGTTGACGCGCACCCTGTAAGCCAATCAACTTTTGTGTACCAGGTGTTTGAGAATGTACGTTTGTAAGTCTTCCCTCTGTCCTGGGAACTTTGTTGTAGTTTTAGGTCGGGCCGATCAGGTCCTAATTGCTTTATATTTAGTTTCTCTTCAAGTCTCCATCCAAAGAATGCCCTTGCAAGTAGCTGTTCTAATGTATTCATGCTGATGCTGACCTTACCAATATTAAAGTAACCTGTCAATAATCAAAGTACAAAGGATAATGTTTGGTGCAATAATATCAAATTTCAGTATAAATACATATCTTGTGCATTATCGCAATAGATCTCCAACAGCTCCCCTTTGCACAACATGACTGCTAAAAATACAGCCTTACTGCCTGCTGCCTGCTGCCTCTGTGTGCCATACTGGATCCTGAAGGCACTGAAACAGACACTGCTCGAGGGCCTATAACAAGGCAAGGGATAGATGGTGCCTTTAACAACCGTTGTAGCCCAAAGCACAGGGCTATAAGGCTATTAGTAAATTCCATCCACTGAGGGTACAATGTTTAAAATTAAGGGAGAAGAAGGCTTACACCCACCCTTATTATCCCTGAGCCAATTCATTGTCTTCAATGGAACTCTCAACATTCAAATCTATCTTTTAATATTGATTACACGGTTCCATGCCTCAAATTGATATCGATGTGCGTCCACCCCACCCCCATGTAGAGTGACCACATACATAGCCCTAACTCCAATGTAAAAAAATATAGCATCAGTTTCCTTACCTTTAACACTGGTGTTTGCTGGGTTGTAGGGGTGAAAGAGCAGCAAAGGAGGTTGGGGCTTCTTGTTCTTTGCCCAAAAATTAGGTAATGCTTGTTGTCAGGCTTTACCAGGTGCTGAAAATAAAAATATAACAATTTAGTCAACCAAACACAGACGGTCCTCTCACAGATGAGACAGCGCCCCTCAGCCTTCACATGGTTTACATTATGAGGTTTGAAATGATGATTTCAGCGCACAGTTGTAAAACTGGTTCCTGGACCACAGACCCTGGCCCTGCTTCACTGGCAGCACCCAATGGTCCCTAATAAGGCCAACATCAGTCCTGGGTTGCTTGTGCTCCAGTTCAGTGAGGAATTGGCCTGACAGTTTTGGCTGGACTGTTCCCACTAGAGCAGGGTCAAGACTGATTTGCATATGGCTAGGTCCAAACTGAGGTGACATGGGGTGCAAAATAGCAATGGACTGGGATGTAGCTCAGAGGAATTACCAGTGGCTGAGATGAATTCAAGCATTCCATCCATCACTTTTTTTTATACTTCCAAGCAGGATTTAACCCTGGCAGGGTAACAACTCATAACCTCCGCACATTATTTGCTTTGATACAACAAATGCATCCTGCTATACTGTAGATGCAGTCGCTGCCATTTTAGATGGTGTAAAAGCCTTTGATTCTTTACAATGACCCTTTTGTTAAGTGTGATTAAACGATTAGGTATTGGAAAAAACATGATGGGCTTCATTGGTTACTCTTCTCAAAACCAACGGGTAGGGTTCTGGTTAATATACCAATACCGCTAGATATCTCATTTTAATTTTATCACCCCTTAAACCCTTCTGACAAGACTAATGTGGGTGGGTAAACAGCCTAGGATCCATTGGGAGGTAATGACAAGAACATTACTGCAGAGCGGTATGGGTTTTCCTGAGATGTGAAGATCTCACTTGGTCGCTCAAGCACAATTTCCTGTGGAGAGTTGCCCTCCCCACCTTGTGATCGAGAGAGACCAGGTTAAAAAAGGGACTCTGGGGGGGCGTGGTCTGGCGTCAGCCAAGATGGCGGCGTGATCTTTCTGCTCCGTCCCAACCCTCGCCTTCACCCGTAATATCCGCCAATAATCCGGCTGCCGGACTGAGGCGGCCACCAGTATTGTGTTCCGGAATCCATCCTGAGGCGGGGGAGGCGTTTTTGACATCGAACGGTGCAGTGGATCGTAAGCTGCGCCGTGAGGCCTTTCCGGCGACTGCAGAGTGGCTCCTGACGACGAGGGGGTGGAGTCGCGCTGGAGCGCTTGCGGCCAGGGGGAAGCTCGGCCCGGGATCTCTGCTACGCGAGATCCGCTGCCTGGGGCCCGCAACATCTACACGGCCCCCCGGATCATCGGAGTGCAGCACCTGGGCATACACTGACTCCAGTATCTGCAGCTGCTCCCCGCCTTTTGGACCCGATGGCACCCGTGCATCGCTCTGTGACGGAGCATCCCGGAGTTTTCGATCCCTGTGGCCTGCCGGCCTTAAGCTCCCCCGGGTTTTCCACCTGCCCGGGTGAGCCTGCTGGCGACTCCCACATCACGCTGGTGCGGCCCGCATCTAGGGCGGAGTGCTGGTGACCGGCGAGGGGGCCCTCCCGGTGTGCTTCATCAGGACGGCGGTGGCGGCTGCGGGGCCCCCATTTCCCGCCCCCTGCTACATCTCCTGACAACGTTGGATGCGAGTGGATCGGCCTGCAGGGGGCATAATCCTGGACTTATATGATGGTGGTCAGCCAACTGGGCCTGTAGGCAAATGGTACGTTTGGGGCGCGGCCGTCTGGGCAGGATACGATTGGTCTTTATTGCCCCGCGCCGCTACGGAGTGCTGGAGGGTGCCCGCGTGTCCACGCCAGGATATGTCACTGAGGTGAGGCCTGCCCAGCGGGAGAAACGAAGGGTCTACCATTGAAGGCCCGAGAGCCCTGGCCAGTATTGTGCATCACAGGCAACACAGAGGGTTCAGCGCCTGGGAGGAATAGCGATTGTCTCTGGGCCACAGTGTGAGTACGAGGTCGGGCCTGAAAGGCGCTGATCTACTGGGCATGAGGGGTGGCTCATCCACCTGGGCGTCCCCCTTGCCAACTACAGCTTGAGCGTACTGGGGTCTCCATTTTTGCAACGGACCCATTGTGTGGGGATTGTTTAAGCCGAAGGCACTGTGTGACCGTGCCTGACCGACGGGCGCGAGCCACTTGCGGGGCGGCGCGCAATTGATTGGTGTAGTGGTGACGGTGGTCCTTGGTCCCTCATTGCGTACTGTTTAATATGACCAAGCCGAAGGGGACCCCCGCAGCTGTGCAGACAAACAAGTTAGACAAATATGCTGTTCCACGCCAATTAGTGCATGAGGAAGGCGCGACGGGGGACAAAATTACCGGGGAGGAGCCGTCCCTCGGTTCCATTATGTCGGCAATTCAGTCCCTGGGGGCGACCTTGGAAACCAAGATCGACAAGGTCACCATCGGAATGAACTCAAAGAGGGCGGATATACGGAAAACCTCAGCGAGAGTCACGGCGACGGAAGAAAATGTGGGAGAGCTCCAATCTGCGATGCGTAAGCTGGAGGAACGTGTACAAAAACTGGCGCACCAAGATAAGCTGATGGCACTGAGGCTGGATGACCAGGAAGGGAGGGCCCGACGCAATAACATCAGGGTGGTGGGAGTGCCGGAGGAGGCGGAGGGCCCCTCCATGGACTTGTTTATCGAGGATCTTATACTGAATCACCTCAAGCCTAAGAACCTGTCAACCTTCTTCACTGTGGAGAGAGCGCACAGGGCCCCGATCCCGAAGCCAAAGCCCGGGGCTCCTCCTCGGACGATCATCATGCGCGTCCTCAACTTTCGGGACCGGAATGCCATCCTGCAGGCGGCTAAGGTGCGTGGCGACCTACCCTTTGAGAATTCGACGGTGAGGTTCTTTCCGGACTTCACGTTGAGAGTGCAGCAGGAGCGACGCACGTTCGACGGGGTGAAACGGGCCCTCCGAGAGAAAGGGATAAAGTACATGATGTTCTTCCCGGCAAAGCTTAAAGTTATTGACAATGATAAATCGCTGTTCTTCACATCACCTGCGGAGGTACAACACTGGCTTGATGGGGGCTCCCATCGATCGCCCAATCGTCGCATTGCCGGGGACTAGCGCGGAAGTCGCTTCCGCACTCTTGAATCTCCACCCAGGCGCAGAGGAGGAGATAGGTCCGTGTCCAGATCCAGAAGTTCCCGGTCTGGCCGCCCTGTGAACAACGACCGATCCCCGGGGAAGTAAGAGTATCGACACAGTTTTGATTGTAGCTGTATGCCTTAAGGACCTCGGGCGCTTGTCCTTCATGTCCGCTATTGGAATTTAGGCTCCTGGGGAGTGGTGGACTGCGGCATGTGCGGATGGGCGAATGCATTCTATGGTCTGATGATACATTAAGCGGTTGGGTGGGGCGGGAGGTTCGGGAGGGAGCACTGTTTGTTGGTGGTGTCAGACAGCCCTATTCTTATTTCTGGTTCTTGGGGCGACAGGCGCTCTGCTATTGGGGATGTGGGTAGTTTTAGACCTACAGGGCAGGGTTGCAGGGTGGGGAGACATTGTTAGGGGTGTTTTTATTTTGTGCATGTTTCATTGTTTGTTCTCTGCTTCAGATGTCATGCTGCAATTTCTGGGTCGGACGATATTCCTCTATGGGGTAGGCCTTGCTGCTCTTGGGGGGGAGGTCTCTGCTGGTTGGGTGGAAGGGGGGGTGGGCGTTACCTGAACACATGGCTTCACGTCCTAACGAGACATTGACTATTCTCTCATGGAATGTCAATGGCCTGGGGGACAAGATTAAATGCATGGCGGTTCTCCAGTATTTGCGCAGGCACTCCCCCGATATTGTCCTACTCCAGGAGACACATCTCCGGGGCAATAAGTATTTGGCTCTAAACAGGTATGGCTATACACTACAGGCCCACGCTGGCTTCACGTCCGGGGCCCGGGGTACTGCGATACTCATCAAAAATGTGCTCCCTTTGGTGATACAACGCACATGGTGCGACTATCTGGGTCGCTATGCGGCCCTGTCAGGTACTTGGGAAGGGCAGGTGGTAAATATATGCTCAGTATACATTCCCCCGCGACTGCACGACATCACATTCTCCGCTCTCAGCCAGCTTTTACTGGACTTCCCGTCCGGGGTATTGCTTTTTGGGGGAGACATGAATGATACCCTTGCGCCTGAAATGGATAGGGAAAATCTCACCTCTGGGACACTGGGGCCCCGCCCACTGTCTTCTTTTGCACGGGCTATGGGGCTGGTGGATCTTTGGAGATGTCATAATCCCAGATCCAGACATTATACCCATATTTCGGCGGCCCGTGGCAGCGGGCCCGACTGGACTACATTTTCACGCATAGTGCCGCTGCAGGGCTCTTTCAGGGTGGGCGCCACAAGGCTCGGGGTATCTCCGACCACTCACCGGTGGAGGTACAACTACATGGACCAGTTTGCGATTGGTCTCTTCTGCCCAAATTGGATCCCTTTATGTTTCGAGACCAGGAATTCTGGGAGCGCTTCGAGGAGCGCACGGAGCTGTACTTTACCGAGAATGTGGGCTCCGTTGGTTCTGCCAGTGTCCTATGGGAAGCGTACAAGGTGGTGGCAAGGAATTTTGTGCAGGCGGCGCGCGGTGCTCAGCGCAAAGAAACTCATCGTCAGTGTGAGGAACTCGAACAGGAGATACTGGCTCTGGAACACGCCATAACTGAGCCTTCTGGGGAGGTTGGGGGACTCAAGCATTCCCTTAAACTCAAAGAATGATCCCTACGAGATCTCACAAATAACGCGGCCCGGGCGCATGCACTCGCTACACAGCGCAGAGTGTACGATTTGGGCGATAAGGCCCACAAACTGATCGCCTGGCTGGAACAACGGGATAGGAGTCGCAACTGGGTGTCCGAGATTCGGTCTGAAGAAGGGACGCAAGGTGGTACGGGGGCGGCCTTGACCAAACTTTTTGCCACTTATTATGAGAATATTTACCAATCTTAATCCGCATGGGTGGAGCCGGACTGCATTGAGTTTCTTTGTGATATTTCTCTTCCAACTCTGGGGTCGGAGGACAGGGAAGCTCTCGACTCCGATTTCCACTTGGAGGAAGTTGAGAGTGCCATGAGGGATTTACAATCCGGGAAGACGGCGGGCCCGAATGGGCTACCTACTGAGATGTTCAAATGTGTGGTGGGCAAGGTGGCTCCATACATGCTTGACATGTTTCAGGAGGCGTCCGAAGTGGGGCAGCTTCCGGAGGATCTGAGAATGGCAACTATAGTCGTTCTTCTTAAAAAATGAAAGCCACACGACCTCTGTAGCTCTTACAGGCCCATATCCCTCCTAAACTTCGAAGCTAAGGTCTTAGCCAAAATTATTGCGAACATGTTGGGCCCGGTTTTACAATCCCTGATTCACCCGGATCAATCGGGCTTTATGCCTAATCGGAGCACACGGTTAAATTTAAGACGTCTATATGGAGTCATGTATATGACTCAAAGGCAGCCAGACGTCCCGGCTGCCCTCCTCTCTCTTGACGCGCGGATGGCGTTTGACAGTATTGAGTGGACGTACCCATTTGCTGTCTTGGGGAAGGTGGGCATTGGCCCGCGGCTGCAGCAGTGGACCCGATTGTTGTACACTGCCCCGATGGCTAGAGTGCAGGTCAATGGGGCCGTCTCCAGGGCCTTTACACTGCACAGAGGGACACGTCAGGGGTGCCCATTGTCCCCAATGCTTTTTGCGCTGGCACTCGAGCCCTTAGCAGCATGGATAAGACAGGATCCGGTGGTGAAGGGGATCGATTTGGGGGGAGGTTGGGAAGAGCGCATTTCGCTTTATGCGGATGATATCCTTCTGTACGCACACCGACCCCGCCAAACATTTCATAGGCTCATTCACATCATCAGATCCTTTGGGTCTTACTCTGGCTACCGCATTAATTGGGATAAGTCCTTGGTTCTCTCTCTAGCTGGAACCCCTCCGGTCCTCAAGTCTGCATGTGCGGAGATGGTGTGCCAGGATAAATTCAAATACCTGGGCGTTTGGATCACTAAGACCGCGGCGAAATTTCATCAGCTGAATCTCCAGGTACAACTTTCTAGGCTGTGGGAAGACGCAGCGCATTGGAAAGGGCTCCCTATTTCCCTTATGGGGCGTGCAGTCATCTTCAAGATGATGGCCCTTCTGCACTTATTGTATGTTGTCCAAAATACTCCCTATCACGTCCCAGACTCCTCCTTTAGGGCGATCGACTCCGAGCTCCGTCTGTTATTGTGGGGAGGGGGCAGTCCTAGGATTGCGCTCAAGAAACTACAGAAGGGGGTGTACGAAGGGGGGCTTGCAGTCCCAGATCTTAGGAAGTATTACTGGGCTGCCCAACTTATTAATATTAACGGCTGGGTCTTCTCCCCACTTGAGGAACTGGCCTACAGAGTGGAAAGACTGGCACTGGGCCCGGGCAGTCAGTTGAGGGAATTATATCGCAGGGGCGGGGGCTCCCCACACTTGCCACCACATACTAAAACGGTTGTAGACATTTGGCACAGAGCAACTAGAATGACAGGGTGGGAGTGGAAGCTCACTGAACAGACCCCGCTATGGGAAGGGGACTACTTGAAGGAAGTGCACAGACTGGTGGGGTTCCGGAAGTGGAGCCTCATCGGTATTGACATTCTTGGGGACGTCTGGAAAGGCGGTAAAATGGTAACTTTCGAGAGTTTGCGCGAGGGTTTTCAGATGAGTGATGGGGAATTCCTTCGTTACTGTCAATTGCGCTCGGCTCTGTACTGCCACGTGAAGGACGGGTCTGTGCTTCCCGAATATTCCCCCTTGGAAGATAGGCTCCTTCTAGACCCCATGATTCAGAAGGCAATGTGCCATACTGTTTGAGTATTGTCAATCTGGGAATTGCTTACTATGATTGTACTGTCAACTGCTTATATCTGAAGCTTGTTTATTGAGTTAATAAAAAGAATTAAAAAAAAAAAAAGGGACTCTGCAAATGATTCTGGAAGGGAAAAATCCCAGACGTCTAAGCTCCATAGACACAATATGATGCACACAATGGGCATGGTGGAAGCTCGCATGCTGGGTGGCTATGCCTTTAACATACTCTCCAGACCTACCTCTCAGCCTCTAACAATCCCATACTTCCACTCGTGCTGGAACAGGCTGTAGTTGCAACTTTGCATAGATGTACTGGCGCTCACAAGCTTTGATTAGCCCAACAGCGGCATGACTACTTTGCTTTGATTTTATGAGCATGCATGCTACAAAGAAGACTGGATTTGAGGAGGTCTCTCCCCGGTTGTTGTCCCAAAAAAATCTTACAAGCAGCTGCACATCCCTGGTCTTATCCAGGAGAGATATGCACGCGCTTCCATGAGGTATCTGAACATCAATTGACTGCATTTGTCTTTCTCATGTACTGATTATCATGTTTTATTGTGCCACATGCTGCCAGACGCCACAGCGAGCCATTTCCACTCCTCTCATTCAATTAAACATTTATTCATAGGGGGCTCCATTATAGTGAAAGCTGCAACCCACAGGCTTCCGTCAGAGGCCTCCCGCGCTCGCGCCTTTCTCCTGCTGCTTCCGAAGCCGCAGCTGCGACTGAGGGCATCGATTCGAGGGACCCACTGGGCTCCGGGGTTCATGTTTTGGCGCTAGATGACATCAAACTCCTGCAGCCGAACGCACGTGCGCACAGTTCCTCGAAGACTATCTTAACATACATAAGGAAGACACCGCCACACCCCCCCCCGCCCCATCCCACTCCCCCAGTGGATGTATGCATGCCCAAAACTCCTGAAAGTTGTACCTTGGAGTCATATTTGACCTCCATAAAATTAACCTCTTCCCCAAAAACTGGGCAGTTTAAGAACAAATCCCTCGTGCTCTTCCTGTGGGGGTCATGCCCTGACCCCCTACCAGCCCCCCCCCCCCCCAAACTTCAGCAGGTCACGCTGCGTGTGATCACTGGTGCGCTGTCCTTGTGCACCGGCTGTTGCTGTCTGTCTTTCCTCCATGCGTCTAGCAGCGCCTGGGGCTCAGAAGCCCGAGACGTGATTCTATACGTACAAGTTCCATCAGGAAGGCACGCGGGCGACCTACCAAGAAACTTGTGCTTCGACTCGAGACTGCCGGCTCGGTAGACAGTACTAGACAGAAATTGAAGTCCTTCAGTCAGTCATTGAGCGCCATACACGAAGCAGCGCATTATGAGGCGTTTTCCTCGAAGCGCCCGCTTCACGCCTTGCAATCAGAGGGCTCGAGATGCGAGCGCTTACGATAACAGGCCCAACACACATTTTATTTAATGGCACATGCAGTTTTATCATGTAGCGCGATTCGCGCGAACTTTATCCAGCATAAAACCAGTTGCATTAATTTAACTGCTTTTATGCTGGATAAAGTTCGCGCTACATTATAAAACTGCATGTGCATTAAATAAAATGCGTGTTGGGCCTGTTATCAAAGTATTACTTTATGTTTGTCACTGTCAGTAGTAGTACAGTACTCACTGTCTAAATCCTAGTCTGCAGCACTACTGGTCGACGTCGACGGTCGACTTGATCAGATCAGCTTGTGATCGATAGACAAAAATACACGAGCAGCCAGTAGCACTGAACACGAGGTGTGGTGACCGTCTGACTCGAGGAGGCTCCAACGTCACGCTCGCTCGCTCCCACCCTGAGGGGGAGGGAGGGACTGACAGGCAGCCGCAGCAGCAACGTAGAAATGGCCAATCACTGCATGGCTTCACAATAAGCCATGACAGTGATTGGTCATACACCTGTTAGTGCCTCCCACGCGCGGCGCCTCACAAACAATGCTCACTGCGCGGAGAGGGCGGCCTGGGCCGCCTGGCAACTGCCGCGTGCGTATCAGCCAATCCAGACGCTGCTCCAGCAGCGCCAGGATTGGCATGAGCAGTGATAGTCGCCGCTCATTAGGAGACCAGGGGCTGCGGCATGGAACAATCCTCGCTCTTCTAATGTGCAGCCTAGTGCGCATGTTCGGGCTGGTCGGAAAAATTACCAGCCCTAAACAGAACATGCACTCGGCCGATATGATAATATCGATGTCAACAACAACTCATTCATCACGACGACTTCACTGACAGAACTCCTGCTGCCCCGCCCCCTTCAGAGCCGACTGCCTCGGGCGTGGCCCGGTGACCGGCCGGCTCGGGAAAGATTTAAAAAGTGAGTGACGGCGTGCGCGACGCTGCTTCTTTGAATGCCTGCCTCAATAGTGGGGCAACGCCCAAGCGCCCTAATGGATGCACCGCCACTGGGTATATTGTATAAAGAGGCAGCTTCCTACACTCACGCCTGTTGCTCATGAATCCTCGGGTGCTGCAGATCCTTGGTCTATATGGGAATGCATCGAGGCTTACTATTAACTGGTCTAAATTTGTAAATCTGTCTTGGTCCCCCTGAAGGGGCCTCCAATTGACGCAGAGTGGTCAACACGGCCTACAGAGCACAGACTGAGTTTTTGATATTTAGGAATGTATGTAGCCCAGGAACCAGGTCTTAAATATTCGTCCCTTTTGGTCCCGCTTAACAACAGCCCTCACCAGATGGGCTAAGCTGCCTCTTAATGTCTTGGGCTGCACCGCTCTGCTCAAGATGATCGCAATCCCCTGCCTCCTCTACACACTGCTAAACTATCCCTTGCTATTGCTACACTCTTAGTGGCGCCAGCTGCAAGCCAAAATCTGGGCCTTTTTGTGGCTTAATGAACCTCCCCGCATAGCGCATAAGAAATGTACTCAGTCCATATGGGATGGGGGCTGGGGATAGTGAATGTGTGCCTTTACTATTGGGGGGCACAGCTGATGGTGGGCAATGAGTGGCTGAGTGTGGGGGTGGGAGGATCCGGCGTTTCGGTTGAGGTGGCCAGGATGGGCCTGGATAAGATAGAAGAGCTGCTATATGGCACTCCTATCCCATCTCATCTTCCTGAACTCATGAGGGTGCTTCTTGGGACCTGGTGCATGGCACGATGGTAGACTGGATTGGATCAGAGGCTTACGCTTGTGAGCCCCCTCTAGGTAGGTGGATGGTTGCATCAAGTCTCCTCCTTTGAAGGGTTCAGTGGGTGGGATAAGATTGGGATCGCCAAGGTAGGAGACATCGGGCAGGGCTCACACCTTAAGTCCTATTAAGTGCTCCAATAGGAGTTCGACCTATACAGGTCCCCGTTTTTTAGATACCTGCAGTTGTGCTATGAGCAACACAGTGATTCCTTTGGGAATTTTCCTGAGTGTAGCCCCCTGGAGTCCCAGATTCGTATGGGACCCATTGAAGACAAGGAGAATTCACATATTTACAAATCCCTTATGGTTCAATCCCCAGAGATGTTTGCGCAGCTCAGGGACTGATGGGAACACTGGGTGGAGCCACTGGAGGATTCTGACTGGAGGGCTATCTCCCCACGGCTCTAGCTGATCATGCTCTATTACCTGCACATGACCTACAAAATACCAGAGTGGCACTGGCGCGCGGGCATACTGGAATCGCCGGCATGTTGGCGCTGCTCGGGGTTGTCTGCTCACTTCTATTATATGGTGTGGGAATGTCCAATGATTGTGAGATACTGGGACAGGTTCGCTGAGAAGGCCTATGGGACACTGGGAAGGCCTATTGACAACTCTCCGCTGCCTGTTCTCTTGGGAGTCCTAGAAGGAGTGCGCAACACCAGCAGGGATAAGACTTTGGTGGCATTGGGGTGACACTAGCCAAGAGAGAGGCAGCCCTCTCCTTCTCCGATCACTCCCTGGAAACAATCAATGGATTGGTGTGCAACACAAAAGAAGGTTGTATATGTGGCTAGGGGGGTGCCCCAAGAAGCATGCAAAGGTATGGGGAACGTGGATGGAGTATTGTGGACTGCTTTGAAATGTATATTCGGGTGGGATGTGGTCGTGTACAACCAAGGGTGTCCTTTTATAGTATTTCTGAGCCTGTGAATTTGTTGTGGGTTGTTGGTTGCTTCAAAACCAATAAAATTCAGTTTATAAAAAAACTTAAAAAAAACATTTTCATCAGTTATAATAATTTTTATCAGTTTTTTTAATGCTTCATTACACTCGAGGCACTTAGAATACACATGACGCACAAGGTCTACACTTCGTAGCAGGCCTGCCCACTCGTGAGGTCAGGACGTACTGCACATAGTGTCATGCGATGCAGACACACCCAGTGGAGCCACCGTGAAATGCTTTGAAGAATTCAACTCCAATAGTACAGTTAACATTCTGTGTTTTAGGGGCAAATGCTTAGGTATTCCAGAGGGAAAACTCATTTGACAAAGTAAGTGCCGGGGACCCACGGGGACAATGGCATTTCTTTAGGTCGAAGTCTACCAGACAGCGAAGCTGTCTAGTTTCCGAACGACTTCTTGGAAAAATTCTGAAAGCTTCAGTGGGTATGTATTCCACCCATTGCTTACATTGGCTTTGGGGTTTGTAACTCGCATTTGCTTGATTTCCATTTGCTGACTCTATTAGTTTTAGGCTGTGCAGCTTGAGTTTGTCCCTCCTGTGAAACACAGCCTATTTACTGTATCCTTCCATGAGTGCTAGCTTGATGTAAGCAGTTCTTTAAATCTTGTTCTTATCTTGTCACATTTGCTGTGCATTCAAAGACAGAGGTCAAATGTCAGGCTCTGTCTTTCGTGGAAGCTTGGTGTTTACTTTACTTTCTCTGACTTCAAAGTGAGAGGATTTACGTGACAATCTTGCTGTGAAATGAAAGATTTTTTTCTGCAACACAACAAAATTGATATTTATTTGAATATTTACATATTTCAGAATATATCATAATTAGGAAAGCACAAATGAAGCACTTTTTTGTAATTCTGAATGTGGTGGAAAAAATATTTTAATAATCAAATCAATACCCTGTATGTCTCTGCAAATGTAGTAGTCATTTCAATTGAAAATATGTTGTCTGTAATGGCAGTGTGCTACCACACCCTCCATACTTCAAACTATGCCACTCCACACCACTCTACGACACGCCACTCCATAACACGACACTATGCAACTCCACACTACAACACGACACTCTAAGACATCTACTCCGCTCTACGGCACTGCACTCTATGACACTTTACTCCACTCCATGCTATGCCACTCCACTCCAGTCTACGACACTTTACTCCACACCACTACACTCTATGCAGCTCCCCTCTACGACACTGCGCCCCTCCACTCTATGCAACTCGATCTATGTAACTCCATGCCACTTTGCTCTACTCTACTCCATGACACACTACTACACAACACTGTGCTCCACTCTATACCACTCTACACCACTCTATAACACACCACTCCATTCTACGACACTCCACTCTACTCTATGACATGCCACTCTACAACATGCCACTCTGCGACGCGCCACTCTACGGAGCACCTCTCTACGGCGCACCACTCTACGATGCATCACTCTATGACGCGCCACTCCATGCCCCTCCATTCTAAAAACACTCTATGACACGCCTTGAACTCTACAGCACTGCACTCTACGACATGACATTCTACTCCACTGTATGCTATGTCACTCCGTGACACTTTACTCCACTCCACCCCAATCCACTCCACTGTACAATACGACACTCTATGACATGACAATCTACTCCATAACACTCTACACCACTCCACTCTGACACTTTACTCCACTCTATGCCATGCCACTCTACTTCATGACAATTTACTCCACGAAACTCTACGACACTTCACTCTATGTCACTCCACTCTACGTCCCTCCACTCTGACACTCTACTGCACTCTATGCCACTCCACAATACCCTATGCCACACTACAACACTCTACTTCACTCTGAGCAACTCCCTCTATGCCACTGTACTCCAAACTACAATATAACAAACTACTCCACTCTACACCACAACACTCTACCCCATTCTAAGCCGCACCACTCAACAACACTCTATGGCACGCCATTCTACGCCACTCCACTCTATGACACTCCACTCTACGACACTGCACTCTATGCACTCCACTCTACAACACTCCACTCTACACAACTCCCTCAACTCCATACCACTTTACTCCACTCTACTCTATGACACACTACTCTACGCCACTCCACTCAATGACACTATGCCACTCCACTCTACGCAACTCCCTCTACTCCACTCTACTCTGACACTACTCCACGACACTCTACGCCATACCACTCTATGGCACTCCACGACACTCCACTCTATGACAAACTAGTCCACTCTACGCTACTCCTCTACACCACTTCATGTTACTTTACTCCACTTTACTCCATTACACTCTTCTCTACTGTACGCCACTGCACAACATTCTACTACTCTCCATTCTGTGCCCCCCACTCCACCTTATGTCATTCCATTCTATGACACTCTACTTCACTCTATGCCACTCCACTCTATTCTACGACACTCTTCACCACTCTACTGTATAACACTCTATGGCCCTCTACTCTACGACTCTACTCCATGACACTCCATGCCACTCCACGACACTCTACTCCACTCCACTCCATTCCAAGCCACTAACTTTTAGCTATGCTGAACAGCAGCCACAGTAGTATAAAATATGCCTAAAACACATTAGCAAAGCCGATAACTATTGCATAAGCACGACCTGTTGGCTTTGCCAATGCTCGTTTTCTCTTTGAAAACGTCATTAGGTTTATTTACCATGCCATTTTGTGTATATTGCTTGATCCATATAGTGCGGCTCAAGGGCTTCCCCGTGAATCACTCCATTCGGCCCTCACTAGTTTGAGTTAGGGTAAGACTCTATTGTGATGTGTGACTGAATAACGCATGGTTTTTCTCACGTTCACAAAATTGCAGTGGCTTACAAGACTTCAATCCATATTACAGGAGTTGATCTCCTCGCGACGTGAGCACTGAACCAAAGGCCTTCATTGTCTAACTATTTACTAGTTGACCTTGGAGAACTTGTTAAAGGACCAGCTGCTGACAACTAGTGTGCCCTTCACCTGTAGTGGATAGGAGGTGTGTACATCTCTCAGCATGGAAAAATCATATAATTTTGGAGAAGACTTAGTTGCTTAGGTCTCGACTCCTAAGCACGTCACAACCAAGACCTTTTCTCTCAGACCTTAACTCGATTTCTAGAACTCCTTATTTCTCGGACTCTGAGCACAAAGTTCATGTAAGAGGAGGAAATGTATGCTGTTCAGTTTTTGCCTATGAGATGCACATATTGCCACCATTTTGGTGATGCACAAAGATGACATTAAGTACATCCAGATATCTACGCACGTAGTGTATTTTCAGGTGAATACTGCTACTCACCTGTACTTGCTCCTGCGCATTGCCTGTACCTCACACAATCCAGTGGTGCTAATATCAGAAAACATGCACTTATTAGCAGTTGAAGTGTGCATAAAAAAGTATGGGAGCTGTCATCCTGATCATAGTGGGGGCAGGGTCAATGAGTGGAGGGGCCGACGGGGTCAGAAGCATACCTAAAAAGAACAAAATATTCAGAAATATATTAGACTTTAATCTAGAGGTAACTGCATATAGAATATATTGCATACATATTAAAATAAAAAACAAACACAAGTTAAAGTAAACATCAGAGTGCAGGACCTGAGACAATTCAAGTCATCATTAACCCTATAGCAATGATTATTCTTTAATGGAAAGTATCATAAATGTTTTGATAAAATTAAAAAAGCCTGGGAATATCATTCCCCATAGATCTCGCCCAGTTCAGTCTCCCCTTGTTACATGGTGTTTTTGCTGTTTTGTTCCTTTGAGTGCAAAACATTTGCATGTCTATAAATGGCTTCCCTTAAATCCCACGAGATTGATTGTGCAATCATTTTTCAAACCCATGCTTTGCATTCTTACTCCTTACTCTTTTAGAACTAACTGAAAGTGTGTAAATTGAGTTTTAGAAACCATAAAACAGTCTCTGAAACCCCCCAAAGGTATGACTATGCAGCTGCTACCACTTTCCGAATAAGCGCCTCCTTCCCATTCTCTAGGAATCCCCATGTTCCCACCATTAGCTTGTAGCCCTAAACTAAACACTGTGAATATATCTATACTGACAAATTTTAGACAGAAGATCCATCTACAAACATAATTGTCTGCAGATCCCTAATGTAAGATTCAGGATATGTTGCATGCACTCAGAGATGACACCTGTCACACACAACATGTTGGTAATCGAAATGAAAATAAAAATCTAATATCCACTCACTTCAACTTTCTTTAACCCAGTCTCAAGACTACCCTCTTGAGTGTGGAAATGTGAATTTATATCCTATGATCGATGCCATTTGTGGTTGAACCCCATCAAACTTTGTTTTGTCCTCAAATAGTGGTGTATTGTCCTTATGGTACTCGTCAAGGATGGCTATATCTCCAACAGGATGCGAGTCCTAGGCAGCTTCTCGTTACTCCACTCTTTTTTTTTGGGGGGGGGGGGGGGTGAATATCAGAGTGCTTTACATGAGCACCAGTTGGGTTACAGATGGACACATTAATTTTTTAGGTCGAGCCTGGGCAGCACATGCGAAACTCTGCGAGGCATGCTGTATTTGAGTATGGACTTGAAGCCCCACCCACTCTCTGCCCATATTTGTCATTGGCATGTGACATTGTCCTTCCTAAATGCTGGCTTCTGATTCGTTAATAGGCATGTTAGTCCCTCCTTAGTACCGCTTTGTCTTCATTTGTAACCTCCCATGAGGACTGGCCATTTTACTTCGTTTGTTACACGGTACGTCTTATTTAGTCTGTAAGCACTATTTTCTTTAATGAGTTTCACCTACTGCAGGCACAAAATGCTTTCCTGTAACATTCAGCGCACCATGCGTGCTTTCACTTTCCAAGCAGCCCGGGACGATGGCGGCCGCTTCTTTGAAATGCAGTAGGTCTTGCAAGTACAAGAGTTTGAGCTATTGGCATTGTAAATGACAATGCCTTTTATTTATGTGTTAATTACCAAAACAGATAAATAAGAGGTATTGTCATTTACAGTGCCAATAGCTTAAACTCTCGCAAATGTGAGACCTATTGCATTGCAAATGCTTGTTTTGTTTTAGGCACGGGTAGATTAAGTGATTTGCCCAGAATCATAGGATATTGAGTGTCTCTGCCGAGACTCGAACCCGGTTCACCAGCTTCGAAGTAGACCGCCCTAGCTGTTAGGTCACATCCTCTCCTACTTATCCCACTTCCTTCGGATCTGCTCAGGTCAAATGCCTTGAACATTAAGCTTACTCCTGGCATACACTGCAGATCCGGTCAGACTTCACTTATAATCGTAAACATCTTCCTGTTTATGTAGAGGCATGGCCCACTATTCCATATATATTTAAAGATTTGTGTTTATTTTATTCCTTTTTACATACTGCCTCTAAACCCCAAATGGGCTCTCAGTGCTTTACAAGATGAGAACATTGAGAGGTGGAGAGGTGATATCCATAGGTTTGTGAATAAGAGACCCATAATGTACAATAAAAGGCACCCAAGCGCAGTGCGGGTGATGTTCTGCAGGTATCAAGCCCGGAGATAATTATGAGCATCATTCTTGGTTCCTCTGGAAGCCATTGAGGTTCCTTCAGAGTGGTTATTATTTGTTGTTCTGTTGGCAGGTCATGGCTGCGGCACAAAGAGAGACCTCCTGTTACTAGTTATGCAGAATGAGCATTACATTTTGCTCTGAGTAGCATGCTACCGACTGCTTGCAGAGAAGCATGGACAGAACTGTGGCTTGAAATCCCATAGTCAGTTCCGTTTCAAACTTTATTCGGCTAGTTAAGAAAAGCCATAAAAGTACATAAAATATCATTAAAAAACATTACAATGTAGCAAAATAAAGTTCAGTACGTAGTTCATAATTGCACATAATTCTAATACATAATTTACTAATTCTAACGACCAATACAATCTAATACATGATACTCTTCCTCAAATTGATAGCCATTAAGATTAAAAGTAGTCACTGATCCAGATTTGGCGTATTTTGTGTCGGGGGAGGTGTGGGGGGATGGGGGGGGAAACCATGCTGTATTGGAGGGATACTAGAAGAATGCAAAGCAAAGTACTTGTTCCTCCATCATAAGGAGCAAGCGTCCTCTCTCCAGCACAATCACACAAAGGCCAAAGTGCTTCAGAACACACAACCATGCACGGAATGCCGTGCACATGAAGACCCAGCCGGGATGACCACTGGCCGAGGCACCGCCCGGTCAGACAGACGGAGCAGCTGCGAGTACCAGACTCTCTCGTGCAGGGATCCCCGGTCCGCCCGTCCGACCCGACGTGACCCCGACCTCCTCACCCGTCCGCGGGCAAGGAAAGGTCACTCACCCGATGGGGTCCCTGTTCGGGCGCCAACTGAAGGAAGTGACCCGATTAGGGCCACCCGGGTCACTCGCGATCAACTCTCAGCCTTCCATACAAATGAAGAGTCAGTCAGACAGTAGAGAATACAAACCAAAGTTATTTATTAGTATACGCTCGAGCGGAGTCCGGTCTGACCAGCCTCCTCAGATTGCTGCAGAGGGACTGACCTTGAACAACATGGTAAAGCATAAAGTACATTTCCAATACCCCTGAAGACATGCTCAGACAGGAATTTTCCAGTCTGGGAGCTGGTGAACAAAGGAGGTACAGAAGGATGAGCTACGATCCTGAGACCGGGCACACATTATCTTGCATTCAAGGTTACTCTGCCTGCCCACACCATTCTGAGCTGTGGGAGCAGGCCTATCTAGACAGAAAGGTATGCAGTCATATAGGCAGTTTATTCATTAGCACAGCAAACTCAACCTTGAAGAAATACACGTACAGAGGGCACATTGGCAGCTGCTTTTCGATGAGGCAGACACGAGATGAGACAGACGTTAGTTTCGATCATTACCCAAAATGGCGGCTAATACAAAATGGTGCCGCAAATGCTAACTTAAATCGTACAATGCTAGAAGGAGTCGACCAGACGCATTTTCAGTCCAACAGACCCTCCTTTTAGCATTTGCTAACAATTTTGTCTAGTGTTAGGAAACGAATAACTTTGTGCAAAGTAGGAAGACTACTATTACATGTTAATACACACATTATCAATATTCAAAAATACCTTCATCTATTGACATTAGGTCTTGGACAGCCTGCATCATTATAGCCTTGGGCTTAGTATCATGTATTGGGGTCTTCGGTGTGGGTGTCAATTTTCCAACTCAGGAAGCACAGCAAGCAGGAAGGCAATGTACACACAAGCAACATGTAAAAATTATACCCGCAATTACTACCAGAAAGATAAGGATCTTCCACCCCCAGGATGTTATTAGACCCCAGAACCAACCAGAAAGAGTCCAAGTACCATTCTCTTGGTGGATGTCAGATGCGAGCCTATGCAACTTCTGTATAGCAGCAAATACATTAGGGGCGTGATCTGGTATGTACACGCAGCAACTGCTGCCAATGATGCGACAGGCCCCTCCCCGGTCAGCAAGGATGACGTCTAACACCATCCGGTTCTGTAGAGCAACAAGCCTTGTAGCCTGGAGCTCAGCTGTAATATTGGTCAGAATTCCTGCTGTGGTATTAATGACCCCTTCTACAACTCTGGTGAGCCGATGAATATTAAGGCTATTGGACATAGGGCCCCAAAAGGGTATGATACCCTTCATGGCATCTGTGAACTGCTGCAGAGTAGTGTCTGTCCGATCTATATCTTCTGTATTAATGACCCTTCTAATCCGGAACAGATGGGCACTCCTACACTGTAATCGATGATCCTTATGATAATTGGGCGGTGCTATGTACACTGGGGGAAGGAGGAAAGAGAGGTAACATAAACCTGACTATCCCCTAGGAAGCCAAACATAAGCTTGAGATCCACAAGTAGATATTATGCGGTGGGAGCAAAGGCGGGCTACTACTCGTGCTCAACGTATATGTATAGTTGCAATTCCTCTCACCCACGTTCACCTTCCCAAGCCCTCGAACACAAAAACCAGCTGTTGTGTTGACTACTGACACCGGTATTGCCTCATCCTGAGTAATATTGCACATTTGAAAAGAGCGAAAGTATTCAGTGACGTTGAACCCCTGAAAATCCAACATTTAATTTTGAAGCCATGTTACATTTTTCTCTCTCTCATATACATTCATGCAAGCTGTCGGAGACAATGTATCAGGGGTCCCTTGCTCTCCCGGAGTAAATCCTTGGTGGACACGTATATATTCTAACACTGTGTGAAAATCAGCAGATGTCATATTCATAGTACAAGAATGATAATGAATGTATACCATGGAGAACAATTCAAACCAACCCTCACAGCTCCCCAGATATGACAAGGGCAACGATAACAGGCTATCACTCTTATGTGTAACTGAAGGGAGCAGTCCACATATCCAACAATTTGTAACATTAGATGTATCATGGGCTAGGTGGAGCATTTGCAAAAACACATTATCGACATATGTCTTTCTGTGTTCACCTTTATGAGGGGCCAAAGTGACAAACATGTGTTCGGGGGAACAGGCGTTGTACCAATCAAAGAGTGCACAGGATATTTCTCCTCAAGAAACCAAACTATTCCAAGTACTGCTATCATGGAAATCAGAACAATCACCATGAAAACTATTTTACTCTTTGTGGACCAACTGGACCAACCAGACTCATCCCGCCCAAAACGTGGTGCTGCAAATGGCTGTTCCTCCTCAATAATAGGGCGACCAAACGGATACATTGTAACTAGAGGAAAGGAAATGCAATGAAGCAGATGATAAGAAAACAAGAAGGGGCAAATGTTCTCAGTGTCCTTCTGAGCCTCAAGGCTCCTATTGTTCATCAACGTTGGCGCTGTTGAGCACCGGTGGTGGAGCTAGGCGATCCCAGCTCTTCTGAAGAAATCCCACGTCGCTCAGGATAAGGTACCCCCTTCCAGGGGAGCACGCTCTATTTCTCCTGTCCAATGTCTGAACAATGCACCAATTTCGCCTCTCCCTATTCTACTGCAGCCTAACTTATCAAGTACGTCCCTGCTAATCTGACTTTTCCTTTGGTGCACTGTTCCTCAGTCAGGGGCGCAGATTGTACCTAGCTACTCCAGGCACAAAAGGGTCAGGAAAAAGGGGCTCAGACACAGAGGGGTCAATGGGCTGGGACTCAAGCCCAGATGGGCCAGCGGAGCTCCTGAATGGCTCGGACCTCAGGGGGCACTGCTGCATTCAACACTGCATCATTCTCTTCCTCTGTTTGGGTCCACGTTAGCTGGGCATCTGAGAAGGGGACAAAGCGGGGCACCTGTTCCCACTCCGAGTCCCCAATGCCATCAAGAGCCCACTGATCGTAAGACAGGGGTAAAGGCACTCAGCGGCAGTGATTGGTATGAATCCAGTTCTTTCGGCAGGCGACCTTCACAGCGGTGCGGGTGGCAAGGAGCACCTGTACCGGCCCCTTCCACCGTGACTCCAAACTTCCTTTCCTCTGGAAATGCCTTACCAAGATGTAGTCACGGGGCCGAATATCGTGTCCTGGCACCTCAGGTGCTGGCGGAAGGGTGTCTTGGATCTGTTGGTGAATAGAACGCAGACTTTTAGTTAACTCATATAGGTAATCTACCAACAGAGGATATTCAATGTCTGAAAATTTACGAGGCCGCGGTACACCCCACACGTTTGCTGGGCATCCGAACACGACCTCGTAAGGTGATAATCCTGTCCTAGAGTGTGCCGTGACTCTCGTAGACAAAAGGGCTAATGGTAAAGCATCTGGCCACTGCAACCCTGTGCTCTCCTGAATCTTTGCCAATGTCAGTTTGAGAGTACCATTGTACTTCTCAACTAAGCCTGCTGACTGGGGGTGGTGTGCAGCATGAAATATCTGTTTGATATGTAGACCTTCACACACTAACTGAATGACCTTTGAATTAAAATGGCTGCCATTATCACTACAAATCAAACGGGGCAAACCGAAACGAGGGAAGAACTCCTTTAGGAGTGCCTTCGCAGTCGCCACGGCTGTGTTCTCTTTAGTGGGGTAAGCCTCAACCCATTTTCTGAATGCACAAACAACCACTAACACATATTTCAAATTGTTGACTCGCTCCAGCTCGATGAAGACCATCTGGAGGACCTCAAAAGACAAGTGAGAGGTGCAAAATTAACAGAGGGTGTAGGTTTCCCAGGATTATGCATCATGCATACCATACAATATTTGACCAAGTGGGCAGCCGTCTTTGGGATATTGTCATTCTGTCTTCTTAGGGCCTGATTTAGATCTTGGCAGCCGGCTTACTCCGTCACAACGGTGACGGATATCCTGTCTGCTGAACTATAAATCCCATGATATCCTATGGGATTTATATTTTGGCGGACGGGATATCCATCACCGATGTGACGGAGTGAGCCATCCGCCAAGATCTAAATCAGGCCCTTAGGTTAAAGATGACTGAAAGAAAATAAAGAATGAAAAGGACATGCATTGACAAAGTAAAGTACTGGCTCACCAGCAATGGCACTAAATAGCATGTTTTTTATGCAATAAATATGCATATGATTAAGAAAACGTGATCCCTCACACATAGCTGCCAAGGTTTCAGATTGCTATGTGTGACATTTTCATAATTTTAGTATAATTACAGTTGAAGACAGCCACTGGATGATGTGATGATTTACCAATGCTATATATGCTCTGACCGGTGGAAGCAAAATTGTGAAAGATAGTTGAATAGACGAATGGATGAAGAGGGTTGACCAAAACCCCAAATTAATGATGTACGTATATATGTATTTTGGTTTACGAATTTGTTGATAATACTATATTTAAGCTATTTCTACGCCAGACCTAAAAAAAAAATCAACGGTGTCCACATTTGTATGCGCTTGCACAATGGCAATACAAAAATGCCCAATGCATAATGGCATGTTTGCTGCAAGCAGAAAGTTAAGTCAGACATCAGCGAAGTAGCCATCTTTAAAGACAAAAGCATAGCCTACTACATAATTATACTAAAATTATGAAAATGTCACACATAGCAATCTGAAACCTTGGCAGCTATGACGTAGTAACAACCAACACACTTCTGTTCGCAAATATTAAAAACGCGGTGCAGTTAAAAAAGGATTAGAATCAAACATATGAAATCGAAAATAAATATATACACTTAAAAATATGAAGACACTCGCTATTGAAGTTTTTCAATATAAGTTTAAGCTTGGGTCATACTTATTCGAGCTTTCATACTTCTGCCCTTTCACGTCCCACTAAGACTCGACAGTGGCTACACTCCAATATGGCTGCGCCTTTCCTGTGAGTATTAGTCTACGGTTGTCGGCACAAGCACTGTTTACACGGACCTTCAACCTGATTGTTGCCCTGGTAACGGACGCCTCTGTAACGCTGTTGAAGGAGCGGTGGTGGTGGTATATTCAGAATCCTGGTGAGGAGTCACAAGGGCAGACGGAGGATGGAGAAGGACAGCGGGTGGGGCTAGATACGGGGCAAGGGGTGGCATATATGTTGTATAGAGGGAGGCGGGAGGAGAGCGAGATACCCTGTCCTTTTTTAAGATATCCGTTGATTTGAAATAGAATGGGATATTTAGACAATTTGGTTAGTATTACATGTATTTGCGAGTAGTGCGGGAAGCATTGGAAACCCCCCGTAAACCACTCTGATTGCAGCGCAGCACAGCACAAGGGCAGCGTTGCGGACATGAGCAAGCAATGATTGCTCGACTAAGTTATGGCAGCAAAGCTTCCGGGAGTGCACTCCTGCTGATTAGAGGCCCCTCCGCTGTATGTGTTTGCTGCCCTCCCTTCTGCCCTACCGATTAAGGCATCCCTTAGTAATCAACATACAAACAGCTTTACTAAGACATGCTTGTAAATGACAACTACTATTATTTAGCACATTTCTCATCCATCTATATCATGTAAATAAACCAATGGGACAAAAAGGTCTCGTCTGTGCTGTACTTCGAGGGTCAGTTTGAGTCCACAGTGGCAAGTGTGGTAGTCAGGGCTTTAAGTGGAATGAAAAAACCAAGCGCTCGCCATAGCGCTGTTTATATTTGCATCGCGCTTTCACTTTCAGTGAAAGCGAAAGCACGATGCAAAAACAAGCGCGCGGTGGGAGCGTGGGAGCCAGAGAGGAGACGCCATGCGCGTGCACATCGCCTGTCCGTGCGTGCACATGGTTTGTCTCCCTTCGCGCACCAAACCCACAACAATAGTCTCGCCAAGGCGAAAGCAGCGCATGCGCTGCGTTCGCTAGGCGAGACATAAAAATGAGCTGAAAACAAGGAGGGGGAAGCAGCCCCTGTATTCTTGGCATGATTTTCATACCTCCGAGGCCAGGGGTCTCAAAGGCTATGCCAGGGGTCACAGTGAGCAAGCCAGGGGTCGCAACTGCGACCCCTAAATGACATCCATGGCTTCCTCCTCCCCCACGCCTTCCGCGTCTTGCTTGTCCCCCACCCTAAAAGTAAAGTAAAAAAGCGCTATGACACATTTTCTTTCCTTAATTTAAGACATGTTGCACAGCTGCAATATTGTTGCACTGCTGTGTAATATGTCTAAAAACAAACTGCCAAAGCCAATGGATATCACATATGCGAAACCGATTGGCTTTGCCAAATGCTTATTTAAACTGACTGCCCTTTCTTTTTGCCTAGAATAGGGGGACCAATGCCCCCACATACCTCCTCTATGTCAACAACCAACAATGACACAAGGTTTGTGAAGGTCTGTGAAGGTGTGTGTGGGAGAGTGCAGGACTGCGAAATGGAAGGTGAGGAACTTAGTGTAATTAAGATTACTGGTGAGTAATTGAACCAGTACTCCCTAGCTCTCCTTCCTCTCGCCAGGTCTTCAAGGCTTCATGTAAGGGCAATTTGTGCACCAGTAGGCGTAGTTCAAGAAGTCAGGTGTTCCAAAGTTTGGACGCCAGAAAAGACATGGAGCGTACACCGAAACGAGCTCTACCAATCCGGGGAACCTTCAATAAAGATCTAAGAGATCTTCCAGGCAGATACTGGGAGGCCAATGGTCTTAGCAATAAGGGGCCTTTCCTATTAATTGCCCTATGCATAATGCAGAGGGTCTTGAACTGAACTTGGTGTTCCACCGGAAGCCACTGGAGGTCTTTTAGAGCCTTAGTAGCACACTGATGTTTGGCTATGTTCATCAGAAGTCAGGCAGCAACATTTTGTACAATCTGCAGCCTTCTGACAATGTAACGGGGTAAACCAAGATTCAGGGCATTCCCATAATCAAGGCGTGATAGGAGAAGGGCCTGTATGATCACTCTTCGGGCTGTAAATGGAAGAAGGTTAAGAACCTTCCTCAATAGTCTAAAGATGCCAAAGCAGCTGGCAGAGAGTTTTTTAACTTGATGGTCCATCGTGGGATTGGGGTCCAGTCACATCCCAAGGCTCTTTATTGAGCTTTTTGGGGTTGGCAACTTGCTTAGACAGTCTGGTAAGGGGCTCAGGGCATTGCTGCAGAAGTTATTACCCAGCAGCATAACTTCCGTCTTACCCTCATTGAGTTTTAATTTACAACCAGCCATCCAACTGGCTACTTCCTGAAGACATAGAGTCAAAGGCAGGTGTCTGGAGTTGGGGTCAGGGGAAATTGACATGATCAGTTTGGTTTCATCGGCAGAAGAGACTAATGACAGCCGAAATGAAAGCACGATGTCGGCAAGGGGGAGCATATAAAGATTAAAAAGGATGGGGCTCAGGGAGGAGCCCTGAGGAACCCCACAGCTAAGGGGGAATCTGTCTGAGTAACAGGGCTGATCCAGGACCTGAAAAGTTCAGTTCTCCAGAAAGGAGGAGAGCCATTCTAGTGTTGAGCCCTTGTCACCGGCCTTTAAAATTCTCTGAGTGAGAGTTAGATGGTCCACAGTGTCAAAGGTAGCACTGAGATCTAAGAGAATAATGGCCGCAGATCCTCCTTGATCAAGGAGATGTCCAAGTTATTCGACCACTGCCAACAGCACTGTTCCCGTGCTGTATTGTGGGCGAAAGCCCAATTGAATAGGATGAAGCACTTCCTTGGATTCGAGGAAGGCAGAGAGATTTTTATTAACATGTTTTTCTAAGAGTTTGGAAACTCCAGGTAACAAGGAGATAGGCCTATAATTTCTGAGACAGAGATAGTTGAGATTAGTTTTTTAAAAAGTGACCTGACTATTACATGCTTCCATTGGTGAGGGACCTTTCCAGAGGAGAGGGAGATGTTTAGTAACACTGTAGGTACAGGAACAATGTATTCAGAACCTTTGCAAAGAATATGGAGAGGGGCTGGGTCCAAGGGAGCCTGATTTTACAGTGTTTAGAAGATCATTTACAAGATTCGCTGCGAGACTCAGAAAGGCTGTAAGAAGACACTCTTGTTGATCTAGAGCATGGGTACTCAAAAACATTGGCCCAGGGGCCATAAAGTACGGTTTGTGATGTGCCAGAGGGCCGCACTGATGCCAGCAGGGTGGCGGGAAAGGGGTCTGGCTGGGTCATGGATTGTCTAAGGAGGTTCAAAAGCATGTTAAACAAGCAAGCATTTATTTGCAGGTTAATAAATGCTTGCCCATGTATTTAACATCGTTTTCTAAATATTAGTGCTAGCAAATAAACAGCAGCTGGTGCTGCTGTTCACCAAGGGGGCCGCATTTAAAGGTCAAAAGGGCAGCCCCCCAGGCGGTACTTTGAGTATCGCTGATCTAGAGTAAGATTACTACAAGGAGCGCCAAGTTAATTGTGTCAGAGAAAGAGGAATATATATCCATGATTTTCTACTGAAAGAAACATGCCAGATTATCACTGTGCTCAACTGAGGCATCCGGATTGAGGCTAACTGTTGGGGGCTCAGTAATGTCTTTGAGAATCCTAAAAATCTTTTTAAGATAGTTAGAGTAGTTAGCAATTTTGAAGGAGAAGAAGGGGGATTGAGATGCTTTGATTTCTGTGTAGTATAGCCTGACGGATTTCCTCTATTCAGATTTACAGGACTCATCGTAAGTCCTTCTCCCCAAGCGTTTGCACTCTTTCTTCAGGGACATTAAGTGGGCATTAAACCAAGGAGATTTGTGGGCCCGCTGTATATCTTTTTATCATCTGACTGGTAGTACCCTGTCCAGGGATTTAGTAATCCACTCACTAAACTGGTGGGCGGCCAGGGCAATATGTTCAGAGAAGTCGGGTTTTGATGTTTCTATGACATCTAATCAATTGCCCAGATTAAGTTTGGGACCAGGCACGAACCAGCCGACTGACTGGGGGTGGGGGAACCGGTGAGAAGGACATTGTGAGGTTAAAGGGGAGCATAAAGTGGTCTGAACATGTTAAAGGTAGAGGGGTCAGAGGCCTGAAACTTGCAAATATAACTAAAAATGAGGTCAGTAGTGTGGCCCTTACCATGGGTCGGGCCCTCCACCAGCTGTATTAACTGTAGGGAGGCCATATCTTGTAGAGTGGTTTTGAAGCACTATCATTCGGGTCGTCCATATGAAGATTAAAATCACCAGGCAATGTGAAAAATCCTATCCATGGCTAGCCCACCAATCACTTCTGAAAGAGCCTGGAGGAACTGTGCGTAAAGGCCAGGGGGTCTATACAAAAGAATTCCAGAGAAGGAGAAGATGGGGAATAGTGTAAGTGAGAAAAACAAACTCTCACAATTCGGGACATTATGTGATGAGGTAAGGCACTTCAGCGATTTCTTATGTATAACCGCTATCCCACCATCACCTTTACCCTGCCTAACTAGCCTTAAGCCTGGGCAACATCAGGTCCAGAGTCCTCTGATAGCCATGTCTCAGTAAAAAACAATTTTTTCCAATGTAGACTCAACAAGAAGGTCAAAAATATCTATCTTATGTGCCTCCAGGGAGCAGCAGTTGACCAAGCAAAAGTGCCATAATGAAGATGGTGGATTAGAAACAGTGTGGCGCTTACTAGTGCCTAGCTGAGGGGCCCATCCGCAATTATTGTAGGACCATAATGGTCGACTGGGATCAGTAGAGTGCAAACACAATTTAGGGAATGTTGTTTGGAGGGCTAACAATTGCCCTGGTGTATAGTTTACCTTACCTAATGGGAGAGGGGCAGCATCCCTGGCCCCTGGTCCCAGAAGTGTGCGGACGGGAGCATAAGAGCTTGTCTTAGGCGTGCTTCTGGCGAACCTGCTGCGCGTGTCCACGCCATGTCCTGCATTTAAGGTGGGCCGACGTAGCGACTAGAGCGCGTAAAAAAATGGCAGCTCAAAATGCAATGTGCAGTGCAAAAATACTCACTTCTCCTGAATGCCCCCAACAACACAACTTGATACAATGAAAATCCCAACAACTGTTTTTAAAAAAGATAAAAAAGGATTAACAGATTTAGCAAGGATTTAAAAAAAAAAAAAAGGAGGTCTGCCTAAAAACGAGCGCAAGAGCAGCGATAAGTCAAATTACATGTCCGCAGCAACAAGTACGGTATCTGTTGTTAAACCAGCAGTCAAGTATGAACTGAGAACAAAACACAAGAACCAAAAGCAGAGGAGAACTACTCGTCAATGCAGGCAGCAGCATCATACAAAAGTATTTGGATGTGCCCGTGTGATGGTCTCCCACACGTCCTTCAGGGACATTCCTTTGGCCTCAGCCCATTAAGCTGCCATGCCCTTAGTACAGCAACCCTGAATCCCTGCAGCAGCATATGAATGTGTGCAGCCACGGTCACAGGCTTCTTGCCCTTAGCAGAGAGCCCAAAAAGAAACAAACTCAGAAGCTCGAAATGAGGTTTATAAGCCTCTCCCGATGTATGCCCAAAGAAAAATGCTACATCCACAATAGGGTCTGGGGAAAATGTATGACCAAACCTGCATCAGTTCCCCAAAAACGACTAAATATACAACAAAGAGATGTAATTAGTCAGGTGTAGCTAAGATGAAATTCTATTCCGCCTTTTGGGGATATCCAATAAAGTTATTAGTCCACCGTAAGATAGTTGTATTCTATTCTCTTTCTGACTCAAACACTTGCACTCTGCACAACCCACCCACAGCTTGCTCTCAAAGGGACACCCTACATCATCATTCAGACTTACAGGCGCAAGCAACTGAAAGTGAAAACATGATTTAGACCAGATACGTGTGTCAGACATCTGTACTGGTTGTGGCACGAAAAGAATGGTAAAACTGTTGCTCCCAAAAAAATGTTAAATAATGCGGCCCATTTGTACCCTGGTATTGCACGTCAATTGAGATAGTATGATCCATGCTGCAGGCCCCGCTGGTTTGCAAATGATTTGCCATCAACTGCCCAGCAATATTGTGATACATGTGCCATATGTCAAACCTACAAGATTGGAAAGGGTACCAAAGCTACCCAACTGCACATCCACTCTGTTAGAGACCATTCGTCCATATCCAGAAGGCCATCATCCAAATGCTGCTCGTATGTCTACGCCCTTGTGAACAGGCAGCAAAAGCGACTGCTTCCATACCGCTACTTTACACAGCCTGTTGGGACAAATGAGTTGGGCCACGCTTCCCACAAGTAATGTTCTTCTGGCGTGGTAACCTATGCAGGTGATACTTGGGTCCCTTTCGGATGGAAAGGCGGTTACCACTCAAACACTGCAGCGCATTCCATTTCTGCTCCCAAGATTCCATCTCAGATCCCAACAAGGGAGAAACTGATATCTCCTGCTAGAATGATGGACAAGTGTAGAAATAAATATTAGCTCCTGCTAGAATGATGGACAAGTGTAGAAACTAATATTACCTCCTGCTAGAATGATGGACAAGTGTAGAAACAAATATTACCTCCTGCTAGAATGATGGACAAGTGTAGAAGCAAATATTAGCTCCAACTAGAATGATGGACAAGTGTATGGCAGAGCCAGCATCGGAGGTTAAAGGTCACTGCTTCCAATGGAGCATGCCTATGATTTAAATTCTTTTTGTATAGGAAGATCAATGTGCTGAAATAGACCTGCAAGGGCACCCTATTAACTACACCATCCCATTACTCTTGATGACCTGACTGCGCCCTTGTCCAACCCAGAACTTTTGCATCCTGCTATTCTTTTAAGGTCAGATGCCCAGGAACTAGTTTGCTTAAAAGGAAATGACAGCATTTTAATGGGACGCAGCTAATGTAACATTACCATACCTAAGCGAACTGCACTAATCTTTTTCCCAGTGTGTACTAAGTTGTGATCCCAAGAAAACATTTTCGGTCTGGGATGCTGTTCACCTGAATTGGTGCGTCTGATCAAGCTGCAACTCACTATGTTTATGGTTACCGAAGGACTGGTCTGTGTCTTGTTATTCTGAATATGGTGTGCCTGCCATCAGAAATTTCTTTCATCCAACCCCCCCCCCCCCCTCCTTCCACAATGCATGGGAGAAAGAGAAGATACATTGGAGAGTCTGCATAGTTCTTCACTATCCTGAGAAGAAGTATGTAGTGGGGCCCATCTATCCATCAGACTAATCAAGTTATTAAATAATGGAGGAGGTGACCTTCTGACCCCAATACTCGGGAGCTAAGACCAGTACTTAAATTGTAAAAAAATAAGTGCCAGGGCTCTCGTCAGGAGGCCAATGCTGCTCGCACCACACTTTGCCCCTGCTATGCTTCCAATGATAGTAATAACACAACTACTAACCCTCACACTACTACGACACAATTCAGACTATTTCAAACCCCCAAGCTATAATAATGGCTTTGGCGGCAGGTAATAGTGATTTTTAATGAATATGGCTTTAATAATTAACTGTGGTTGTGGTCATCTCTAAATCAGCTAGGCAGGCTGTCACAAGCTCCGGTGCTGACAATTTTGTGCCGGTGCCAAGCACCGGAAACCACCGGCTCAAATTAAGCACTGGCTAAGACCAGCACTACTAGAATTAAGCAATTGCGCAGCTGCTGCGATGTTTGCATAGTTATAGATTTGCCGTATTTCCACTTAATTTATCAGTCACATAATCTGCAGATTTTAACAAACAAATGTGTTTCTAGTTCACCTTTATGTTGCTTATTGATATAGTTGGGTGTTAAACTGGTACTAATGAGGTGCAACCAATACCCAGAGTGTTACCAAGTTTAAAAATTATGAAATAATGTAGTAATACTATTACAAAATGTGCCGCTTTATGCTGATTAATTTGCCTTTCATGCTGCATAATTTATTCCACCCTGCTGCATAATTTAGCCCTCTCCTGCCGCATAATTCCAGATGCCCTGGCTAAAACCTACCCAATTAGTGGAACATATAAACTGATTTTATAGAATAAGGATTGACTCTGTATTTTATCTTAGAGGCCAGGGGTGGGTTTTTGGTTGAAATGGTGTTGAATGTTGAACTTATACCCTTGACCTTTTAGTAGGGATACTTGAGCCTGTTGATAATATATGTGAAAGTATTAAGGATGGACACACAATTGATGATGGATTAGTGTAGTGAGGCCTCCGGTCTTGGTAGAGGTAAGGTATGAAAAAATGTAAATTTATTTCCATTATTGTTGTTCTCCGACTAATTTACAATCTGTCTGGAGTCTCACTTGAGGAAATAGTACTTCCCCAAATTACCCCTTCACCACGTTTGATGATGATGATAATGATTACAAAGTTGATAATTTGAGTAAACATGCCTTGATAAGAAGACACGATGGGCAAGAAGTATTTCAACAGATCAATATTGAATTGTCTGGGTTATATACTTAGTTGAACAATACAAAATATCTCAAGAGGTAGAGATTGACAAACAAGGTTTAAATGCATTGACTTGTTTTAGTGCAAATTAACCTGATTCACCCATGTTTTTTTGCTCATACTAACTTACCCTACTGGAGGTGCCCGTGTCCCAGACTTAGTTAAAATTTGCATACTAACTTGATCAGCCAAAGCCGTTTACTCATCTACTAATTCACCTGAGCCCAGCTATCCACCTGCTTGTTCTTTTGGTGAGCATTTGGCCACGTGATCGATACCAAGACTTGAGAGAGCATATAGGGTACATATTTAAATCTTGCCTTCTCTCAAGGAACCTAACTCTGTTGTTGATCTATAGGTAAGCACTGTGATTCACAGACTGTCCATCTCTGTAATATAAACAGTGGCGGCTTGCAGAGGCAAGAGCGGTGAGGCGGGGAGGGGTGGGCGAAGTCTATAGACGGGATAAGTAATATAAAATTAATAAAACCCACTTACTTTGTGCTCGCCGCGTCAGCGATGCAGCAAGCGCAAAGTAAGTGGTTTTATTTATTTATTTATTTATTATTACTTAGCCCATTGTCTGTTGACTTCCACCACCCCACGCCCTTCCCCACCGCTCTTACTTTTGCGAGTAGTTATTGAATATAAACCCAAGCAAAACAGAATTTTCTTTAGCACGTGTCACTCAGCAGGATGATCAGCGGGATGTCCAGCAATACACATTAGACAGAATGTTCCATACACATCCAGCACAGCACAGGAATTCTCATTTTGTTGAGTATCACTGTGATCAACATGGTGCTTACAACATACACTACCGCATAACTGAACACATTCAGATAGAAGTCAATGCATACATCGAACACAGCCCAAAATGAATTCGTATAGCGATTATGGCAGCCAGTAGCACTGGTTATCACCAATAGTTTTACACACACGGGCATTCTTCTACCAGCGAGAGGGCCTGCCAACAGTCCTAGAAAGTCATGTGTTTTTGATCCACCCGTCTTGTTTTACGCGTCAAACTCCATGAATGTTCACCCACAACTTAGTGAAACTTACTTTCACCTAACATACGAAGGTACCAGTTCACACCGACAGCACCTTCTTCTCAAGCGGAATCAGACTCCGGTCTGAGATGGAAAAGTTGAACCATTTGGGAAGTCAATCCCAGATTAACAAAAGCTCTGCACTACATATTCTGATCTATAGATATGCCAGTAACACAATATACTGTTTTACATCATTATAAATGCCACAAAAAAAAAAAGAACTCAAAGCGTTAAATTCAGGAAATCAGAGAAGCTGCAGTTGTCCCTGGAGTCCTAGGACACCAGTGGTAAATGGCAGAACCCAACATGGATCCTATCAGTAATCCCAGAGCGAGAGAAAAGGCCTAAAAGATGATAAACTATTTATAGTTTAAATAATTTATATATTTATATAGCGCAACTAACACCCTAGACGCCTCAGGGTATTAGTTGTGCTATATAAATAAATAAACCTGAGTGAGACCAAAATTGAGTTTCAGAGTCTGGGGACAGGTTGAAAGAGTAATAACTAAAGATAGTTCTACCTCTGATGAGGGAAAGTTAAAAACATCCATCTTACCTGGGGTCCACACACAGCACGTCCCAGTTCCTGTAAATATTAAAGGATACTGGGTGAGAAATAATCAACAATCAATCAGGAAACACAGCATGGGTTTCATTTAGTAAAATAAGGAAAGCCGTCAAAATAAAGACAATGAAGGTCAAGAGTGCCCCACCTTGAAATACATGTGTAGGACCTTTGAGGTATCCACCTTGGGCTTTTTCTTCAAAGGGTTTCTGGATAGATATGAAGGAGTGGTGGGACGTAAAAAGGATTTGGTCACACAAACGAAGCTTTCAGTAGTAAAAGGTGGAATGGAGAGCTGTTATCTAGTTCTTAACTTTTCACCGCCTACACAGCTGTTACTGCTTGAGCTAGGATTAAAAAAATTTAGGTGTTGGCCAATCTCCCTGTAGTCTTAAACCAATTACTGCTTCATTTATCTTCATGGTAAAAGCTCTAATTTATTCTCGCATCTGATCTACAAGGCTGTTTGCTGCTCTTTGGTAAAATTGGATCAGATTGGCTGTGGCCAGGATACTGTGCGTGGCATGCTTGGCAGGAACACTGAAAAGCATAAGGAAGATGTTCGTCAACCTCTGTACAGGGCCTGTTTAGCACGGAGGAGGCTCCATTTTTACCAATAAGCAAACAACATTCGGGAGGGCCAGATCCATATCAAATATTCAGGACACTCATTAAATGAGGTTTGTTTGGATTCATTGTATTTAAATGTACTCTTTAAGGATATTCGTAAAACAGGATATGACTCCGACCCTCTTGAAACGAAGAGGGTCTCTCCAGCCCTGAAAAGTGCCACACATCAGGGGTTAAACTAATGTATTTTAGTGCTGCTCTCCACATCATCGCACTACCAGAATACGTTTATTTGTGTCAATTAATTAAAATTGGTACATTTATAATCACAATAAATTGAGTAGCAAAATGAAATCCAAATAAATAAATATAAGCAAAGGAGCCCTAAAGTAGTGCAAGTCAATATAAAACGCCTCCAAGCCAAGAAAATACTACAACTGAAGTAGATAAAAGTATAAAATGACCGTTCTGCCGCAGCGACAAAGGTTAAGGTGTTCAAGGCCTTTGCAGCCTGATGGCAGAGGAAATTATATTGGGAAATTTCCAGGAGCATGCCAGATACATGGGAACATTAGTGGTCATACGAAATTCAAGTAGAAACCTCATTCTTCATAAACACTGCTCTTAATAAAGTGCAATACGTAGTTAAAAATTCTGGTGCGCATCAACAAAGCAGAAGGAGCATAAACTCACATCTGTAGTCACAGAATCTACAGGGCTCGATGCCAGGTGTTGGTGCTCAATCAGAGGGAAACCTATTGATCGGAAGGACCATCAGTTGCACTCTTGAAACATACAATGCCTTGTTTCCTTGCATAGTGCTGCCTGTAAATATGCTTGCAATCTCATTTCCCCATATGATTTTATGATTGGAGTGGCATAAGTAATGGTGTGCACAGTTGCTAGTTCAGCCTTCCTTGAAAGAGATGTTGCTTGTTCCTTCAGAATGGACTTTATGCTTGAATGGGGAACAGTGGTGGCCGCCAGTGTGTCCATACTGACATTTAGATCCAAGGTCACCTTTCTGAGGCATAGCGACTATGGATTCATTGGCATGGTAAAGATCACTTGGAGGTCTTTTTTAAGGTATCTGGTTTAGCTTGCTGACTGACATGATGATATTTAAGGAAGGAGACCTTGCATTCAAAGTCCTGCCCGATCAGGCCAAAGTCCAAGCAAAGCAGCAAATGGCGGGTGTATTTTGGAAGGAAAAACAACTTTCTGTAGGCGTTGCACTGAAACTTATCCAGTAAAGGGGAAAATGTCCCCAGCTATGAGTGCTGGCAGTAAGAGAGGTTGGATAGTAACTTCGTTCGCGTAACTCGCAAGATAGCCTCTGCTGAAGGTGAATATAGTTGGGAGTTTAATCTGCATAAGGAAAACGTGACTGCCTGGGCCTTCCTGATGATGTGTTTAAGATGAACATTGGATTTGCCTGTATCAGTAAACCAGACTTCAAGATAATAGTAGTTGGATGTTTGGAAGATGGTTTGTTTCACCAGCCCCCATCTTAGTTTCCTTTTATTCTTATAACTGCTAAAGGTCATACATTTTTTTTCTGAACTAACCACCAACTTCTATGCTGTATTATAGATATGGAGCTCATTGAGGACAAGCTGCAGGCCCATTTTTGTGTGATCCAGGATGAGCAAGTCATCCGCATATTGGATCATGTGAAGCCTGTTGGATCCAATATTTGGTGAGATCGTATTTGCCTTGCCCAATGAGCAGCCAATGTCTGCGATGTAGAGACTGAACAGTGTGGGGACTAAGACAGAGCTTTGTTTTAGTTCCAGAGTGGTCTAGATTTCTTTTGTAAAAGACACACAAATGATGGACGGAATGTGGAACAAATCAAACATTCATCCCCAGTCAAGAGATCTGGGCTAAATCCGTTGTTCTTTTGCTCACCATGCCACCCCAGTTTAGACCCAGCCATATGCAAATTAGTCTTGACCTTGCTCCTCATGGGACCAGTCCAACTCGAACTGCCAATTCAGGTCTTCCCTGGACCAGAAACAAGCATCCTGGGACCGGTTTCGGGGTATCACACCTCATCAGCCAGGCAAGCTTGAATCCAGTGGCACAGTGAGCTTGGGGTCCACGCTTGGGCATACTCGGTGCACTTAGGGCAAGAAAGCAAAAGACACACAAATGATGGACTGAATGCGGAACAAATCAAACATTCACCCCCAGTCAAGAGATCTGGGTTAAATCCATCCTTCTTTTGCTCATCAAGACAGGGTGAGCATGAGTACAAGCCTGTAGTCATCCCCAGGCCCTGGTGCACGTTGCACCAACCACTATTTTGGCTGCTTCTGTGCACTAACGTTGCGACTGTCGTGCCTAGTGAACATGGGCTCACCTCACGATCCCATGAGCTGCTTCCAAATTGCCTCGCACTTGTTGCTCTTGACCGGCCAGTGCAATCTCCAAGCTCTCCCCCTCTGACGTCAAATGGTGAAACAGTGGCGCAGGAAGAGGAGCGGGGGAAACAGCAGCACCCTTCCAGCCTCACTTCTGCCTCCTACCTGCTGCATCGGTAATTCACTAAAATACATCACCGCACTAAAATGCATTAGTCATGCATAACAGCTCCTCCGAATTCATGTGTGAGAATGAGAGATGCTTGCTGTGAAAATATATTTAAATTTAAGTAACCCCGGGCGTAGTGTGCGTAGTGGGGCTACGCGGAGGTCCACGGAGTTGCAAACAAACTCCGTGGAGCTCCGCTACGCTACGCCGCCCGCCTCCACCCCCCTATTAAGAAATAAGTTGACATTAATTAAAAAGAAACTTAAAACCACTTACCTGTGTACTGCGGCGTCCCCAGGCTGCACTCCTCCTCTTCCTCGCAGTACCAGTAATGCTTGAGAAAAATGCGCATGCGCACGCGCATTTCTTGTGAGAAATGCGCATGCGCAGTTTTCTAAAGCATTACTGGTACGGCGAGGAAGAGGAGGAGGGCAGCCCGGGGACGCCGCAGTACACAGGTAAGTGGTTTTAAGTTTCTTTTTAATTAATGTTAACTTATTTCTTAATAGGGGGGCGGAGGCGGGGGATGGCAAACTCCGCTCCGCTGCGGAGTGTGTGGAGATTTGCCTTCTCTGCGGAACGCAGAGAAGGCAAATCTCCGCACACTCCGTGGGCGGAGCGGAGGTCTCTGCCCGGGGTTAAATTTAAGACAGTGTGTTCGGGCTAAGCTCTGCGCTGCTACCAGCCCCAACCACTCTCAGTCACTGCTGGCTGGGCCTATACTTGTTGCTATAGTCACCGGTGATGGAATGCTGCAGGGATACATTGTGTCTATTTCTGCAGCACAAATTTCCTTTGGCCACATGGATGATCAGGTGTGGTGGGCAGTCACTCTCTGAATTTCTTTGAACGCCACTCATTGTTACCTGTGGAGACAGAGTGTTGTACTCCACGCAGGTAAAAGGCAACAAGACCAGGGTGCGATGTATTTTGCCGGGTTTATTCCAGAGTACAGCTTACAGGAGCCACCGCTGCTCTCCTGCGTGGAGGACGTTCAACTGACAAACCTAGAACCCTCCAGACAGTGGGCAGCCATGGCAACACAACAACATTCCAAGAGTTCAAGAAACAACAACTCTTGGTAAGATCATAACATATCTTTTTTTTTACAATGAAAATAAATAGATCACTAAAACAAAGAATACTTACATAACAATCCTACATAAACTAAATACAATCTCAAGTTAAATAAAAACAAATTAAAGTGCTGTAGCATAGAACCTAAAACAAAGGAAGCTGAACACAAACAGAAAACCCCACTCACTATGGAGCTAACCCCATCACTCATCTTAATTTCCATGGCAAATACTTTTCACGGGTAGATCTACGAGGCACTGGACTGGTGGCCATGTCGCCGCAAGTTGCCGATCCCTCTCCTTCATGACTGGATTCAGAAGCTGGAGTGTAAGGAACTTTCACAACCTTTCAGACATTCCACCATTGACCACCCTGGACCATGACAGCATTACCACACACCCTTTCGATGGACACAGGATCGCTGTAGACAGCTCCCCCTTTCCTCACAAAGTCAGACTTTTTGATACGCACCATGTCACCAGGCCGAAATACAGCTTATCTCACAGATCTCTGGAAATCGTATTGATACTTAATTTTTTCTTGTTCTCTTTCAACCCTAGCTTCCAACCCCATCTGATCTACACTGTGAACCACTTTGTTTTGGACAGTTTTAAAAAAGCCACGCAGGCTACACAGTAGAGGTTGCACAGCGACCTCTGAGGACTACAAAAGGAGCAACCTTGGTGAGGGAATGCGGCATGGTGCGATAGAACCACAGCATAGGCCTGACAGCACCTTCTACATCATAACTATTGGCTTTGGCCCACTTGATACATTACACCACCACTCTATTCATTCTCTCGACCAAACCGTTCGTTTGAGGATGGCAAATGGAACTTCTCAAATGTTTTACACCCAACTCATTTAAGAACATACTCATCTCGTGATTCACAAATTGGACGCCATTATCTGACACTAATGCCTCAGGAAACCCTTCTCTCATGAAAATGTCTTTTAGAAAGGTAACAGCATTGTTAGAAGTGGGAGATCCGAAAAAACGAACCTCAGGCCATTTACTATGGTAGTCCATAAGTACAAAAGCAAAGCGTAAATGATGCGGGAGAAAATTGAACGGGCCTACCAAATCCACACCCACTTTCATCCACGGCTTCTCGGATAATGGAATAGGGTGCAAGGGTGGAGACACCACCTTGTAACTCTTCTCCGCACCACTGCACACAAAACAACCTTTCACTACCAATTCAATATCTTTGTCCATGGAAGGCCACCAATAATGTAACCTGACCCTCATTTTCGTCATGGTATAACCCAGATGACCTTCATGAGCACACTTCACAATTAGGTCACGGATGGCAAATGGTGGAATACACTTGTCATCCCTCATTATCACGCCATCCTCAATAGACAAATCTTCTGCAACCTTAAGGTAGGGCTGAATCTCAAAAGACAGATTCCTTTCCTTCGGCCACCCATTCACTATGAAGCCCTTAACCTTCTTCAGCACAACATCATCACACTCGGCTTTTTTCCACCCACCCTCACTGCAGGCTTTTATCTCAACTGCATCAACACTGGCAATAAAGCAATCTTCTCTATCCACCTCAGCATCAAGTATATCATCTTCACCAATCAGTAATCTAGAAAGAAGGTCAGCTTTTACATTCTCTTTACCTGGAATGTGTTTCACAGCAAAGTCATACTGGAGTAACTTCGTGGTAAGACGAGCAATACACGGCGTAGCATATTTAACCTTATCTCCACTTAGAATATACACTAGGGGCTTGTGATCGGTCTGTATTACAAATGTTCTGCCCCAGACATAGCTTCTAAATTTTTCACTTGCCCAGTAGCACGCCAACAACTCCTTCTCGATGGCCGAGTAATTAAGCTCTGCTTCACGCAAGACCCTGGAAGCATAACTTATTGTGACTTTGCCGACATCCACCTGCTGTGTCAACACTGCTCCCAATCCATAATTACTCGCATCCACAGTAATGGTCCACAGCACCGTCGGATCGTAAGCACAGAGAGTTTTGGCATTAGTCATTTCTACTTTCACTCTTTCAAACATGTTTTAGCATAAATCATCCCACACAAATGGAACCTTGACCTTCAGCATGTTAGACAACGCATTCATCTTGGTGGCATAATCCGGAATGAAGCTGGCATAGAACTCACACAATCCCATAAACGAGCGAAGCTCATCTTTGTTCCATGGCCTGGGACACTCTACAACTGCCTTGACCAAACCAGGCCTAGGACTCACCTCTCTATCTGATACCAGATGGCCCAGAAATTCAATCTCTTTTTTCCAAAACTCACATTTCTTTTTCCTAACAACCACCCCTTTTTTTATCTTCAAATATGAGAAAGACAGATCTCAATATCTTGTCATGGTCCTCCAAATGTTAAGAAAAGATCAAGACGTCATCTTGAAAAACCTTTAATTCCACCCAAAATCTGCTGCATAATGTGTTGAAAAACCGAAGCAGCTGATGCCAGCCCAAACGGCATACGGCAAAACTGAAATGAACCAAAGGGTGAGTTGAAAGCAGTATAATGACAAGATTCCTCTTCTAACACTACCTGGCGGTACGCAGACGCCAGATCAATCTTTGAAAACCACTCAGCACCTCTCAACTCTTCCAAAAGATCACCAATCTTAGGTAAAGGGTGGAAGTGCACCCAAATCTCCTTATTGAGACTCCTGAAATCGACACACAAACGCACGTCTCTGTTGCATTTGCATGCGACGAGTGGAGATAACCATAAACTGGACTCAATGGGCTCTATGCCACCATTGGCCTGGAGCTTTTCAATCTCCTTCTTGAGATCGTCCCTGAGACTAAAAGGCACTGACCTCACTTTGTGCTTGATGGGCCTTGCATCTGTTTTTACCTTGATTCTATGCTTAAAGCCATGTATTTTTCCAAGATCATTTGAGAAAACCTTAGGGAACTCACTTTCAAGAGGTAACACAGGAGACACGTCTTTAATAACTAACACTTGTTAACTCGTTCCTGGCTTTAACACCCTTCCAAATAGACCTTGGTGATACCATCCCAAAATGTTCAAACCTCTAACAGCTACATAAACCTTCCCTTGAATATGACGACCTTTGAACTCCAATACATCCTCGATGAATCCTTCCAGATCAATCTTCCTACCCTCATAAGACACTGGTGCTCTGTCTGGGGGTAAAAGCTCTCTGTTACTCCACGTCTTGCGAAACAACTCCGATGTAATCATGGAAATGCGCGCTCCAGAATCCACCAACAGATTGAGACACTTGCCCCCAACAACCACTTCAACATACGGATCCATGCAATTGTTAAGATCACCGGAAACAATGTCTTCATCAGAGACCACAACAATCATATCTTGAAATTCTTAGACCAGCGCCTGGCCGTCCATAGATTCATCATTCGTTACACAGTTTACCTTGGGAAATCTGTTCAGACCTGACTGGCACACTTTAGCAAAGTGCCCCATCTTACCACACTTACGACAACTTACGCTCCTTGCAGGACACACTCTATTATCCTTGCTGTGGGGTGCATTCCCACACCTGAAACAAATATTTGTGTGTTTAAAAAAATTCTTGTCCCATCCTTTGCTGTTCCTGCGCGGTGGTACATCTGCTGCAACAGCATTGATTTTTTCATTCACCCTAGGCAACACATTGAGTTCTTTGATTGAAATATGTGCAAGCTCTACACTCTTAGGGACACATGCATGAAGACTTTTTGAGTTCGCAAACTGACCAATTCACAGAATCGGCCCGTTTGTGAATGCAAAAAAAGGCTTTTCACATGCATCAAACCCCAAATTGCGATTCGGTAACCTGTTACTGAATTGCAAATTGGGTTTTGCGATTCAGTATTAGGAAGGGACGTGTTTAGGACGTCCCTTCCTAATACCGAATCGCATCAGTATGTATGAATGTTTTGCGACCGAAATGAGGTCGCAAAACACTTGCATTTTACCACCTACTTCAAGTAGGTAGTAACCCATTCGTAACCCTTTGTGAATGTTTGTAAAAGCATTTTTTAAGAGCAGGCACGGACCACTGCTTGCTCTTAAAAAATGAAAGGAAAACGTTTCATTTTTCTTTTTGTAAAGCATCCCGTTTTCCATAAAGGAAAACGGGCTGCTTTACAAAAAAAAAGATTGCTTTATTTAAAAGCAATCATAGACATGGTGGTCTGCTGACCTCCTCAGGCCACCATCCTTGTGATTTTTGCGATTCCTAGGGGGTCGCAAATTGCGATCTACCTCATAAATAGTAATAAGGTAGGTCGGTTTGCGACTCACTGCGAATCGGTATTTGAAACTCATGGAGTTTCATACATTAGAAATTGCGATTACCTAATTGCAATTCTCAGAAAATCGCAATTAGGTAATCGCAGTTTCCAATTTTGATACATGTGGCCCTTAGCTACCTTAATAATATCCTCTAACATAGGATTACCCATAGTCAGTAACTTTTGTTGTATATGTTTGTCTGTACAATGAGCAATAAACTGATCTCTAACCAGTTGAGCATGAAACTCTGCAAGTTGACATTGTGCATACAATTTATGTAATGCGCTGATGTAAGCATCCACATTTTCTAACTGTGCACGTTTTCCGTAGAACAACAAGACTTGGCTGTGCATCAAATTTAACAATCAATTTTTTTTAACAGCCTCCTGACAGTCATCTATTTCTTCGCAATCCTCCAACACTAAATCTGGAAGATGTTTGTACACTTCTCTTCCTTCAAATCCTAACAAATGCAAAAGCAAGCATTTCTTCCCATCAGGTCTAAATCGTGCTGCGCCTATAGCTCCGAGATATGTTTCAAATGCATCGAACCATTGCCTCCATTGAATATGAGGGTTACCTGGAGATTCTAGAAAAGGCGGAGGTGGATTAACAGACTGCATACCGTCACAGTGCCTAGAGAAAACCAAAACAGGGCAAAGACAGACCTGTATAGGGTATGATGTAATTAAAGTAAAAGTAAAACTATGGGCTGAGAAATAGTTTTGAAAAACAAACACCTGAATGTCATGAAACACTTAGACACGCAGCAGTATACCACGTGACTGAAACTTGAGCAAATGAACCTGTGTATCTATCTAGTTAAAAAGCAACATGCGTACTATCAGTTAAACATACAACTTCACTAGTACAGCCAAATGTCACATGCATGTGTGCATATCAGGGACATCCTTCATGATATGGCGCAAATATTAAAAATTACAAAAAGGAACTTTGTACCCAGCCCAGCACGTTAAGCATACCCACATTAATCACTACAAAAATGCAGACTGTCAAAGCGCAAGGTGTGCATGTCACCGAAATCCTTTGTCACACACCAGTACTCACACCACTGTGTGCGTGTCACAGAAGGACATGCGAGGCAGGATCGTTGAACTCACCGCTGCCGCGTTGTCCAAATAGTTCAACTGAACAACAATACTGCCTATCCTGAAACGTCAGTACATGCGATGAAGCACTCAAGATACCTGCGTCGAATACTTGGAGCATCAAACTGGTTGCAGTAGATACATTTCAACGCCCAACAAAAACTCCATCCATGGACCGCATACGCTATGCGCCCTCCTTTTTTTCCACTTCTCTATTCATCCAGTAGTGGAACAAGAGAACTATCCTGTCGTCTTCTTTTGCACATACACCACAGGAAAGTTGTTTGCCATGTCGCAAGGAGGCAATGTACAACAACCTACGGATTTTTTTGATAATCTTGGCAAACCTAGACTGGAATGGAAACACTGGGTACAAGTATTTAAAAATTACCTAATATCCATGGATGGCGTAGGATACAGTCCAGTCAGGAAGTTGGATTTACTTTATAATTGTCTTGGAACTGAAGGTCAAAACATATTTGACAATTTACCAGAAATCCAACCTTCCAGAGAGGAGTCAGGGAATGCTGGTAATTGGAATGTATTCATTGAGGCGGAGAAGAGACTCGCATTGCATTTTCTGAAGAATCAAGAATTGTTCTAGAAAGGTTACATTTTTATTCAAGAAAACAAGCTCTAGGAGAAAATATAGACCAATATGTAGTACCTCTCAGAATTTTATCCAGCACATGTAACTTTGAGAATGCCAAGGATCAGTATTTAAGGGATCAAATTGTCTTGAAGTGCCAATCTAAGAAGGTTCGGAAGCATCTCCTATATTGCACCGACCCACTTTACTTTAGAAGAGACAGTGAAAATAGCAAAAGGAATTGAACGTTCTGCGGAATCTGTAAAAGTGTTATCTGATGCATCAGGGAATTCAGACAATATGAATGTAAATGTTAAAAAAGTACAGGATAATTACAGAAGTAAAAGAGTAATTAGACCGAATTCATGTTATAGGCACAGAGCTAATAACCATTTGGGGAATAGTTTGAATTGTCCTGCACAAGGAAACAAATGCAAAAAATGTTTAAAAAAAAGTGGTCACTTTATGAGAGTTTGCAAAAGTGGGGATGCAGTCAAAGTAAGTTATGTTCCTGAAATCGAACAGTATATTCCACAAGTTGAAGAAAGCATGAATACAATGACGATTTTGACTGTTGGGATTGATCAAGATGCAAGGGTAAAAATCAGTAGGAAGGGTGTTGGTCAAGATGCAGATGTTGTAGCCAGTAAAAAATGAACCTTTTTGTATGATCAAAAATTATATGGTTGAATTGAGGATTATGGTGGATTCAGGTTCACCCGTGACTATGTGGTCAGATTAAACTTTCAAGTCGCTCTGGAGTAATGTGTTACTTAAAAAAAGCAGACATTAGAATTGTAGCATATGGGGAATCGGAAATTGAAACAGTTGGATTTTTTGAGGAAGTGTTGCACTTCTCTGGTAGAATGATCTTTACCAAGATATATGTGGCGGTTAACGGCAGTAACATCATGGGTTCGACAGATGAGGGGAGACTAGGAATTGTACTAAGACCTGGCACTACAGTTCCTGTTATGCTAGTGGAACAAAAAACTGAGGGTATTGATGAAATTATAGCCTAATATCCTATCGTTATTTCTGATAAAATTGGCACAGTCAGGGAATTTTGAGCATGAAATAAATTTAAAACAGGATGCTGTACCTGTGAAACAAAGTGTGTGATTATCCTTTATGTGTGAGAGAAGATCTAAGAAAACATTTAGATCAAATGTGCTTAGATAAGGTTATTGAACCTGTGACTGCAGCGGAATGGGTGAGTGCAAGTAGTAATAGCTAAAAAAAATGTATTGATCCACTTGACTTGTGTTCGCTAAACAAAATATCACAGTGGATTGCCATCCACTGTCGAAAATTCATGAGCTATTAACGACTTTGGAAGGGGCAAAGGTAGTTAGCAATATAAATTTCAGAGGAACAAGTTACTTACCTTCGGTAACGATGTATCTGTAAGAGGCATTAGTAGTTATAGATTCCTTACCTTAGAATTACCCCCAGGCGTCAGACTGGATCCGGAGAAAAATTTTCGTAGCAGTACCCCTGCGCGTCGGTAGGTGGCATCGGTCGACTCTGCGTTCGGCGTCGTGGTTGCCGGGATGACGTCGCAGTGTCTACTTAGACGTCGCCCCTGTGCGCTGACATCAGTTCTGACATGACTTTCCACGCCAGAAGCGCAGAGCCATGCAACCACTGGTGCACATAACTAGGGCCCTGTAAGGGAGTCCCTATCCCTAGAAGTCAGTTTGCAGAACGGGGAGGATGGGCGGGGCGGTAAGGGATCTATAACTACTAATGTCTCTCACAGATGCATCGTTACCGAAGGTAAGTAACTTGTTCATCTGAAAGAGACCGTAGTTATACATTCCTTACCTTAGAAAAGATACCCCAGCAATGCCAACCCCGGAGGTGGGTCTGCGAACTAAGTTCACACCAGGAAGTCCTGGCGAACAGAACGGCCGAAAAAGCTGTCTCTCTAGACTTGGCTGTCCAGACAGTAATGTTTCGTGAACGTGTGCAGGGATACCCACGTGGCTGCCTGGCAGATGTCAACCAACGGAACTCCATGTCCCAAAGCAGTAGTGGCTGCCGTCGCCCTGGTAGAGTGAGTGCGCAGTCCTACTGGAGGTCCCTTTTTTTGCCACAGAATAACAGATCTTAATGCATAAGACAACCCATTGAGAGATGGTACTTTTGTGCACTGCTCAACCTTTCTTGGCGCCCACATAACCCACGAAAAGTTGATCATCCACCCGGAAGTCTTTAGTGCGCTCAAAGTAGAAAGACAGCGCACGTTTTGGGTCCAGACGGTGGAGTCTCCTCCTCTTTGGAAGGGTGCGGAGGCGGGAAGAAGGTGGGCAATGTGATGGTCTGACCTATGTGGAAAGAGATAACCACTTTGGGCAGAAAAGAGGGCCTAGTACGGAGGACTACTTTGTCCAGATGGACAGCAAGAAAGGGAGGTCTGGAAGATGAGGCTTGAAGCTCACTCACCCTGCGAGCAGAGGGGATGCCACGCAAGAAAGCAGTCTTCAAAGTAAGGAGACGAAGAGGAAAATTATGTAGTAGCTCAAAGGGAGCACACACAAGATAAGTGAGGACAAGATTCAAGTTCCACTGGGGCATTAGGAAAGTAGAAGGAGGAAAGAGATGAGTAATGCCCTTCAGAAATCTGTTAACAATAGGGGACTTGAAAAGAGAAGGCTGATCAGGAAGGCGAAGAAAGGCAGAAATGGCCGAAAGATAGCCTTTAAGAGTGCGCAGAGCAGAGCCCTGCTGGGCCAAAGAAAGAATGAAGGGGAGAACCTCTGAAAAAGGGGCAGAAAGGGGATCCACAGCCTTTGCTGTGCACCATGCCACAAATTTGTTCTATCTACAGGCGTATACCGTTTTAGTGGAGGGACGCCCGGCTGCCAAAATGACATTCCAGACTTCGGGAGAAAGGTCGAAAGCTGTCAACTGTCGCCGCTCAATCTCCACGCAAGGAGGTGGAGACTGGACAGGTTCGGGTGGAGGACCGTCCCCCGCTGCTGCGACAGAATATCCTCCCGAAGAGGCAGTCTGATTGGAGGATCGATGGCCATGCTCAAAAGCTCGGGGTACCAGACTCTTCGTGTCCAGTCCGGGGCCACAAGAATTACTTGGGCCCGGTCACGCTTGATCTTCTTCAGCACTCTGGGTAGAAGTGGTACAGGCGGAAAAGCGTACAGGAGGCCGCAATTCCACTGGCGACGAAAGGCATCGCCGAGCGAGTGCCGCCTTGGAAACTCCAACTCGCAGAACTGCTGACATTGCGCGTTCTCTTCGGGGGCGAATAGATCTAACCAAGGCTCTCCCTACTGCTGAAAGAGACCTTGCACCACCTCTGAGTGAAGACGCCATTCGTGATCCATCATGCACCGGCGGCTGAGTTCGTCCGCCCTGGCGTTCAGGGAACCTGCCAGGTGTTGAACCACCAGGGATATGCTCTGATGTTCCAACCATGTCCAAAGGCGAACAGCCTCTTGACATAGGGTCCACGACCCCACCCCGCCCTGTTTGTTGCAGTACCACATGGCGGTGGTGTTGTCCGTGAACACCTGCACTACTCTTTCTTTGACAGAGGGAAGGAATGCCTTCAGTGCAAGACGAATCGCCCGGAGCTCCAGAAGGTTGATGTGGAGCCCGAACTCCGTCGGAGACCAGAGGCCTCTGATCTCCGCCTCCCCCATGTGGCCGCCCCATCCCAGAAGTGACGCATCCGTCACTACTGTGAACTCTGGTTGGGGAAGGGAGAGGGATCTGCCACTGACCCAATCCTGGTTCGTGAGCCACCACTGCAACTGACTTGCAGTCCCCTCCGAGATCTGGACGACATCGGAAACATTCCCCTGATGCTGCCCACTGGAACTTCAGGTCCCACTGCAGAGCCCGCATATGCCATCCGGCATGATCCACCAGCAGGATGCAGGAGGCCATGAGGCCCAGCAGCCTCACCAAATCCAGGATTGAGGCTGAAACATTGGTATCATAGCCCGAATATCCCGGACTCGCTGCTCGGAAGGATAGACTCGAAACTGCGCTGTGTCCAGAACCGCTTTGATGAAAAGGAGCTTCTGAGAGGGAATCAGGTGCGACTCCGGCACGTTGATAGTGAACCCCAGCGAATGCAGGAGGTCTGCCATAGTCTGGAGGTGGGAGACGACAGCCTGGGGCGAGCCCGCCTTCAACAGCCAGTCGTCGAGATAGTGGAAGACTGGAACCCCCGATCTGCGCAGATGAGCTGCGACCACCGGCATCACTTTCGTGAACACCCGAGGGGCGCTGGTAAGGCCAAAGGGGAGCACAGAAAACTGAAAATGCTCGTGGCCTACCGTGAACCATAGGTAACGCCGGTGGGCAAGCAAGACAAGGATGTGAAAATAAGCGTCCTTCAAGTCCAACGCTACCATCCAGTCTCAAGGGTCAAGGGCAGACAGGTCCTGAGCCAAGGTTAACATTTTGAACTTCTCCTTCCGGTGGAAGCGGTTGACGTCCCTGAGGTCTATGATAGGACGCAGGCCTTTGTCCTTCTTGGGTACCGGGAAGTAGTGGGAGTAACAACCCTGACCTACTTCTGGCACAGCGACTCGTTCAATAGCTCCCTTGGCCAAGAGAGCTGTAACTTCCTGGTAGAGAAGGGCCAAGTGATCCTCTGACATGCGATGGAGCGTTGGTGGCATGGAGGGAGGAGTAGTCTGGAAGGGGAGGGAGTAGCCCCTTCGGACTATCTGCAAAACCCACCTGTCCGACGTGATGTTGTGCCAGTGGCGGAGGTGATGGCAGATGCTGCCGCTCACTGGCAACTGGTGGCCCTGAAAAGTCGGACTAGGAGAGTTTGGAGGCTGCTACAGGGGGGGCATTGGTGGACTGGCCCACCCGCTGGCCCCTAGACCTGCGACTAGGTCCCACGTCCCCGCCCACGCATGGACTGGGTAGCTTGCGCAGTCCTGTGGCTCTGGGCGGAACATGGTGGGGCATCCCTTCCGTAGCCACGAAAGGGGCGCAAGGCAGACTGCACAGGGTGAGAAGTTGATGCGAGGCCCAAGGATCTGGCCGTGGCCCTAGAATCCTTGAAGCGCTTGAGCGCGTTGTCCTCCTTGTCACCAAACAGGCGACGGCCATCAAAGGGCATGTCCAAAAGTGTGGATTGGACATCCCCAGAGAAGCAAGACGTTCTCAGCCAGGCGTAGTGCCTCGGGGCTACCGACATGGAATCCGTTCTTCCCAGCGAGTCAGCAGTATCCAGTCCACACTGGATGGTGAACTTAGCTGCGTCTCGACCCTCAGCAACAGCGCGGGAGAGCACGGCCCGGGCCTCCTCCGGGCACTGTAGCAGCACTTGCGCGACCGTATCCCACACCGTGTGTGTATAACGGCCCAAGAGACATGCAGTTTTCACCGACCGCAGTCCTAAGCTGACGGAAGAAAACATCTTCTTCCCAAGATGGTCCAGCTTCTTGGATTCCCTATCTGGGGGAGCAGTAGGGAATGCGCCTTTTGAGGATGAGGCTTGGACCACCAAGCTCTCTGGGGTAGGGTTTTGGGAGAGGAAAAGTGGATCGCCCGGGGCCGGGCTGTGGCGTCGGGCAAGCATCCTGTCCACAGGAGCCCCTGTGCTGGGCTTGGACCAAGTGCCCAGAAGGATGTCAGTGAGAGCCTCATTAAAAGGCAGCATGGGCTGCCAGCTGAAGCACCTCAGTCAGGAGGTTAGTCCTGACAGCCACCATAGGAAGCTCAAGGCCTCAGCCACCCTACGCAACAGCACAGCGTAGGAAGCTCCCTCCTCCATAGCCACGGCAGGGGGAGAAAGCATGGGGAGGTATCCAGACCACTGGCATCACCCAACTCCTCTCGCCAGTCCGGCTACTCAAGTTTGTCTGCTAGAGGGTCAACAGACCCCTCCTAGTCCTCCTCACCCTCCTCTGGTTACCACTCAGGGCGATAGGGAACGCCAGGGATGAACAGAGGTACAAAAGTATCCTCTGGTGCCGGTACGGGCATCGGTCGACGTCGGTCCGGTGCCTGGTCCAAGTCGGGGGTGAGGCGGGGGTAGACGCCGGTTGGGGATACAACCGGCATCGGGGGCGTCGTCACTGGAATCAGCGCCGAGGATGGTACCGTGAGGTCGACCGGTGCCGATCCGGATCCAGGCCTGGATCCACGGGGGCCCTCCGGCGCTGAAAGCGAATCCACCGGCCTCAAAGGCCCAGGGCCCCCAGCCGAGTCTGCGGGGCCCGAAGGTGCGCCGGCGGAATCGGGCTGCCCAAAGATGCTGTGAAGCGCTTCGTAGAAAGCTCAAAGCTGGGCAGGGGATGCTCTGGGAAAAGGAGGGAAGCGCGGAGTCATCCCAGAAGCGGGCTCCAAAGGTGGAGCCGGAGAACGATGACGCTCCGGGTCCCCCGTCGCATCGGCCGACGGACGGGGAGAAGGCGAAGAGTGACGGTGCTTCTTTACCTTCTTCTTGTGCTTTGACTTACCGGAGGAGCGCGAAGACTTCAAAGAAGAATGGTGATGACTCTGCGACCGGTCCCGCGACCATCCTCTCGACGGGGACCTCGAACGTCGCGGAGCAGACTGCCGGGCCTCCAAAAGCTTTCGGGACTGCTCCTGCAAAGACTACGTGTTCATGGCCTGGCAGTCGGAGCACGACTTCGGATCGTGGTCGCGCTCCAGCCACCAAAGGCACACTAGGTGCAGATAGGTGACAGACATCAACTTGTGACAGGAGTCACAGGGCTTGAAGCCGGTCCGACGATGGGACATCCCTTGTGCACCAGGAGTCGAAGTCTCAAAAAAGACGTCGACAAAAGTCGAAAAAGGGTTAGTCAAAAAGTGACTAAGGGGCACGCTCTCTCCGGAACTGCGGACCAAGTTGTCATACAGTTTTCGGACAGAATATTCGCTTTGGAAGGATACCCTAGTGAGCTCGTCAAAGACAATGAAGTTCAATTAGTATCTGAAAGGATGGACTCATTCTTGAGAGATAAGGGCATTAAGCATTACAACGTGGCTTCATATACTCCCCAGGTGAATGGTGCAATTGAGAGAGGTAACAGGTTACTCAAAGAGGGAATTCAGACAGCTTTGACATGTGGAATGGATGTTGAGAAGTTCATTGAGAATAAAGTTTGGGCTTATCATAATACACCTCACAGTATTACTGGTGTGTCCCCTTTTGCTTTGTTAAAGGGAAGGCAATCTCGCACAGGGTTAATTCCAAGATGGTTAAAAGACAAATCTTCCAGTAAAAGTGGGAGACATGGTTGATTTTGATAGTATGAAGTCCAGAGTGAAGGGGGGGGCAAGTGAGCCCGAAGCAAGATGGCGGCACATTAGTGCAGCTCCGCCGGCCAGGCGTCTACTATCCGATTAAAATCCGCCAATCCAACATCCTCACCATTTAAAAACGACTCTCGAGTGAGCTGTGGGAGCCCACCGCAGCAGGGCAAAATGAAAAATCTGCAATTCTTGCGGCGAAGCAGCGGCCGTGCGGAGTGTGCAGTGGGCCGAGGCAGGCCCGGGCTTCCGTGACGGACGCCGATCAACGCGCTGGACGGTGAGCGCGAAACAGTAAACAATCCTGTGGTGTCGGCCTGAAGAAGCGGTGCTCTGGTGCGGGTCGTGACGCGCACTGGGAAGCGGCGATTTATCAGCTGGCCATCCTGAGGAGAAGGGCGCAGACTGTGCGAGCTGAGACATGGTCTGCTGAGCCGAGCTGCCTGGCGGTGCTCGGCATTCGAGGGAGAGGAGAAGGCAGGCAAGAAGTAAGTGGAGCGGCTGCGGCGGGAACACACACTGCGGACGAACCGGGGCTGAACAGGAGCGCGGCTGGACCGGCGGTGCGCTCAGGTGAATATTCCTGGATGGAACAGCGCAGTCTGGGGTGTCATTAACGGTCTATGCGTGGAGGTGCCATATTGCCGGCCTGCGGTGGGGCCTAGAGCTCAGCGGCAGGGAGCAGCTGTGAAACCACTGTGGGCTTCCCCCGGCGTCTGGCACAGTGATGGGCTCCTGAGACTCGCAGGGGGTGGCGGATAAGCATGGAGCTGGTGCCCCCCTGGAGATACGATTGCTGAAAGCGCCATAGTGAAGGGAAACAAATGTGGCCTGTGTAGGGCTGAGGGGAGCTCATGATAAGCGGACACTGCACGCAGATGGCAGGTGCTGGGAACATGGCATATGCTGAAGTCCGACACTGAGTCAGGGAGCAAGTAAAGTGTGCTGGACAATAAGCCTCCTCACCGCTCTATAGATCAGTTGCACAGAGTGCGGGGGGGGCACTAGAACACTGACCAGGGCACGAATAGGCACTGGTCCCGGACCTGCCCACACGTGGTATTACCCCTGACTGGGAGGACGATTTGGCTAGGAACAATGGGCAAGCCTGAGAAGGGTCAACCTCGTCTTACATTTGAGGCGAAGAAAACACCGAAGTCAACACAGGGTGACCAGAGTGACTCGGAGCAGGATCCCATTGCTCAGGGATCCCCGCAGCTCGAGGCGACCTTACAGGCCATGCAGCAAAGCTTTCTCTATATCGATGGCAAGATGGATACCCTAAGCCAACGTATGGACTCCATGTCGGCTAAACTAGATAAGCAAGCCTCCAGAATTGCGGAGGCGGAGCAGCGATTGTCCACTGCGGAGGACGATATACAGGCCACGACCAGTAAATGTACTGAAATGGAAAAGCTTATTAGCATTATACAAGCCAAAAATGAAGACTTGGAAGAGCGATCACGGCGCAGTAACGTGCCAATCATTGGCATACCGGAGTCCACGAACACCGTCAGGATGGAGCTGTACGTGGAGCAGATGCTTATTGATTTGTTTGGCCGGGAGAGTTTTTCATCAGTTCTGGTGGTTAGGCGCGCCCACAGGTCGCTGGTGGCGAGACCACCTCCAGGCGCACCACCGCGCCCTGTCTTAGCTAAACTGTTAAATTAATTATCGCAAGGTGACGCGATCCTCCGCCTGGCCCGCGAGAGGTCGGAACTAAATCATCAGGGCTTCCAAGTTGCTTTTTATCCAGATTTCACGGCTGCAGTGCAGGGGACGAGGAGAGAGTATCAGGCGGTAAAGAAACAACTGCAGAAGGCGAACATAACCTACACCATGCTATATCCGGCCAAGCTAAGATTGAGTATGATGGGCAGCACAAAATATATAATTCTCCTAAAGCGGTGCAGGAATTTCTGAAAAAAGTTGCAAAGACAAAACGCGCTCATCGCTCGCAAGAGGTTGAGGACTCGGACTAACCCCCTGGTTGCGGGCTGTGGCGGCCCGGGGGCAGTGTCAAGCAAGGTTCACACGTAAATGAATAAGATGCACCATTGGCACACTCGTGAAGAATATGGGGTTGTTTGGTGCCTGCTTCGCCTGGCCACCTCCGTTGAGGAGGCTGTTCAGGCTCCTGACGATCCTCCAGTGGGTGATCCCCATTCAAACTGATAAGTACTGTTTACTGCTTGGGGTTTTGGGACTCTGGGGATTCTGTCTTCAGCATGATTGGGATGCTGCGGTGGGAGGGTAGGGACAGGGGGGCGGGTTGGGATTGCGGGAAGGTTTTGTATGGCTTTCTGGTATCCAAGAGGTCCATTTTTTATTGTAGTTTGCCTCTGCTTATAGGCACTGTATGTGGTAATCTAGATGGCTGGAGGGGATGGTGCTGATAGCGTGACGCTATCATGCATGACATGGAATGTACGTGGGCTGAACTCCCCTAAAAAAATCAGACAAGTAATAGCCCATTTGAATAGACATAACATTAAGGTAGCTGTCCTCCAGGAAACGCAGATGACGAGGCACACTGAAGCTAGGGTGGGCACTCACTGGGCTGGGTTCTGTCTGGCTTCTTCCTATTCATCATACGCATGGGGAGTACTTATACTCATAAAGAAAGTCACTCCGTTCACAGTGATTAAATCTACTGTAGATGACAATGGAAGGTACGCCATAGTCCATGGCAAGCTACTTGGGTCGCTTTTCACTTTAGTGAATGTCCATGGGCCGAACACGGAGGAGCAAGGATTTTTCGTGGGTATATTGAATGTGCTCCGTGAGTGGCCAGAATCAGAAATAATATGGGAGGTGACTTAAACACGCATTTGGACCCTGGCAAGGATAAATCAAGCCAGCAGGGGGACATTCCCCTAAAGCAGCCCACATTATCAGGGGAGGGATGGTAGACCTGGGTCTTATAGACACGTGGAGGATACGGAACACTGATAGGCTGGAAGGTACACACACCTCCACTGCACACGGAAGCTGGTCGAGACTAGATTATTGGTTATTAAGTGAAGGTGTGAATGCATGGGTGACCGACGTAGGTAAGCTGCCCAGAACCTTATGAGATCACAACCCGGTCAAGCTCACTCACATATCCCGGTGAGCGTGCCCTGCCAGTTTACTTGAAGATTCAGGGCAGAGGCATTGCTGGACCCGACTTACAAAGCCACGATCAGGGAGTCTATCACACAGTACTTCAGTATAAATAAGGGGTCGGTCAGCGAAGCTGCTGCACTCTGGGAGGCCTTTAAGGCCACTATCAGAGGGACGTGCATCAGCACTAATGCGGGCATACTAAAGGATATTCGGGGGCAACTCTCGAGGGTGGAGGCTGCGCTAAAGCAACTTGAACGGGAACAGGAGGTCTCTCCGCGCGCGGACACACTGGCCAGAATTAAAGACTTAGTGTTAGAATACAATGAGTTGGCGGCGGGGGAGGTGCGTTACCTGTCAAAGAGACATGTTGCGCGAGCATACGGGGAAGGTGGAAGGCCAGGCCACAACCTAGCAGCTAGAATAAAAATGAGACATGAACACCACACTATAACAAAAATTACAGACGACTCAGGGATGGATCACTACGCTCCGTGTGCAATCTTAGCGCAATTCCAGAGGTTTTATGCAGACCTGTATACCTCAAGGGGCAGGGCAGACCCTAGTGAGCTGGATGAATACTTATCTGATATCGCGCTTGCATGACTGTCAAATGGGCAACGGGAATACTTATGTCAACTGATCGAGGCGGCTGAAATACGTGAAGCAATTCGAGCCCTCCCGAATAAGAAAGCGCCGGGGCCGGACGGGCTCACAAGCGAGTTTTACAAAGAATTTGCGGACGAGTTAATACCTCACATGTTAGACATGTATGAGGAGGCCTATGAAACAGGCAGGCTACCGCCCACGCTCAGGGAAGCCCTGATAATTACTCTCCTTAAGAAAGACAAGTCACCATCCAGATGTGAATCATACCGGCCATTGTCACTCATTAACATAGATGCAAAAATACTCGCACAGATACTGGCCACCAGACTCCAGCCCTTGCTGCCGAATATGGTTCTACCGGATCAATCTGGGTTTATACCGGATAGATCTGAGTCGCACAACCTGTGCACGATATTTGCCATGTACCACCTCTTGAACCCTGACCTTCCAGCTGTCGAGTCATGCTAGATGCGGCCAAAGCATTCGACTCCATTGAGTGGAGTTATATGTTCAGGATATTGCAAAGAATGGGGCTCCCCGAGTTCTATTGTAGATGGGTGCGGCTGCTATATGCCGATCCAACGGCGCGTGTCAGGATAGACGGACTGACATCAGATCCTATACGGATCTGCAGAGGGACAAGGCAGGGGTGCCCTCTCTCTCTGCTGCTATTCTCATTGTTGCTGGAACCGTTGGCCTGCATTATCAGGCAGCGACACAGAGAGTCGGCACTGCGCTTCATGCTGCGGCCTGTAAGTATATCTCTGTATGCCGACGATATGGTGCTGCTCGTCGGGGAGCCGCAGCGGTATCTCGCACCAATTGTACGGGAATACATCAGATTTGGGCGTTTATCTGGGCTTAGCATAAATTGGAATAAGTCGCTTATAGTGTCTTTGACTGACAGTACCATCCCGAACGATCTGGAATTCCCCCTGGAGTGGTCTGCCGACCCTGTAAAGTATCTAGGTATATGGATCCATCGTGACCCAGAACTAGTAGTGAGGGAAAATTACGGTAAGGCATACAACAAGCTAGAACAACAGGTGCCTAGGTGGATAAGGCTGCCGTTGTCGCTTGCCAACCGGATAGCACTTATTAAGATGATAGTACTGCCGCAGTTTCTATATTTATTCAGTAATATACCCATCAAACTGCCCAGTCAGCTTTTTAAAAACATACGCTCTCAACTGTTGAAACTGGTGTGGGGGGGCAGGCATCCTCGAGTGGGATGGGATACACTTATTTTGGACTACAAAAAGGGGGGATTTAACGTACCAGATTTGTATTTATACTATCTCTGCGCTCAAGCACAATACGCGCATTACTGGTATAGTCCTCACGCATTTATTCCACATTTAGCGGGGGAAGACGGAGATGCGCACCCAATTCCCCTACGCACCATTCTGACATACTCCAAACGTGGAACGCCTAGAACTGAAATCAACGCCATAGACTGCACAATCGCTGCCTGGCAGGCCATAGGGCGCACGGCAGCAAAACTCCCACTGTACTCCCCAATGCTCCCTTTAGCGCATGATTCAGCACTATCAGTCACGCAGGAAGCGGGGGCTATGAACACTCTAAAACAAGCAGGCATACAAAAAATGCAAGATCTGTACCCTAATGGTAAATTCCTTATGACAGAGGAGCTACAATACATACAAAACAAGACGCCACTGTTCATGTTCACATTTCACAGACTCTGGGTGGCTGTACAGGCACTCTACCACACTTTTGCAGATGAGCCGCCGTCACTACTATCACTGCAGACGCTATTAGGTAGTCCCACGCGTCACAAATTAATCACCAAGTTATACAGAGCGGCTAGAGACGAAATTGTAACGGACACATCTAGAATCCTAGCCCGTTGGAATGAGAAGAATCAACCCCAGCTCACTCAGAAAGAATGGGAGTATAGCTGTCAGCTGACAGATGCTCTGACAGCAAATGGCAACCTTCGCATTATTCATTTCAAATACCTACATCAAGTTTATCACACACCAGTTCGGCTGCATAAATATGGTATTAGGGAAAATGACGCATGTAAGAGGTGCAGGGGGCGGACTTTATGCACGTAGCGTGGGATTGTCAACGAGTGCACAAGTTTTGGGTGTTGGTGATACATCATCTACAGATCATGACTGCAACCACTATGCAGTGCAGCCCACAAGTTTGTCTACTATGTCTAACTCCTCATCTGAAAGGTACAATTGGTAAATTTGTAAAAATTCCATTGCTCTGGCAAAGAGGTGGGTGCCTATGAACTGGGAGGACAGGGCAGCTCCTCTGCCCGAACAGTGGATAAAGGACCTGCTGTACGGTAAGGAGAACCTGGAACTGTATGCAGAGGAACTACCAGTGACATCGAGGCCCAAGGACATATGGGGACCGATTTTGAATTACTTGAGATCGAGGGATCAGCCTTTGACAGATGGGGGAACTGACTGAGCATCAACCCTAGTAGAAACATCACACTGTAAATGTGTAATGGTCATTGTATTTGATGGCGGGGGCAAACGGGAAATGTAATCAGCAAGCCATATGCTGTTTGTTGTTGTTATTTTTGAAAAAGCAAAATTAAAATTAAAAAAATAAAAAGTCCAGAGTGAAGGATGCTCAAGAGAAAATGAAGAGATACCATGATGACACAAAGTATGCAACTAAGAATTAAGTATGTGAGGGGTCTTGGGTTATACTGAAAGACATGAGACTTAGGAAATCAAAAGTGGATTTTCATCTTTAATGGTCCATTCAAAGTGTCTAAACTTACACGTTCATCTGTCTTGTTAGAAGAAGGGCGATGGTGGGCAAAAATACATTTTATTCTTCTAAATGATTTTCAAAGTAATGTGAGGGAAAATTGCAACAACCAGGACATTTATTATTACTTCCTGTTAGTGCTTCATTAAAGGATAACTATTCTTACCAGTTGCAACCAAATGCTATGAGTACTGATTCTATTCAAAGTGCGGAGCGAATAATACCAGCATGGATTCGATGCAAAGTACAGAAGTGATTTGTTCCAGCAATGTGGAAAACTTGAATAGAGATGACAGAACTAATGAAAATGATGGCTTTACTACCAGAAGAGGTAGGAGGTCTAAGAAACCAGGTTACATACAGGATTTTTTTTTTTTTAACATTTTATTTAATTTAAGACTTGCATTAGTAACATTAGCAACATGACACATTACCATGACAATTTGTTTTCCAATATACATTGTTTCTAACCGTAGATTAACATTCCATCGTGTGTATAGCATAGGTCCGCTAACGAATGCATAGTATTCCAGTTCAGTCATCCTCGTCGGATAGTGGTTCTTTAACTGGTGGGGTACAGATGCCTCCCCTGAATGCATTCCACTTTCCCCACATCCGCTCCCATTTTTTAGGGCACCCTCTGTGAATATATGTGGCCTTTTCGGCCACCATGGCCATGTCCATATCTTTGCACCATTCTCCCAGTGTTGGGGCAGTTTGTGCTCCCTAAAGTCTAGCAATGTTTCGTTTCGCCAATACCATACCTAGTGTGGCCCAGGCTTGGGTCGTGTGGTTCAGGTCTGTTGCCTCCTAGATATTTAGGAGGCAACGTTTAGGGTCCGGTGGTACGGGCGCTCCACTAACCTGGGTGATTGTGCTCATAACTGTCGCCCAGTATGGTTTAATTGCCAGACAGTCCCATAGCGTGTGGTAGAAGGTGCCAATGTCGCCGAATTGTCGCAGGCAGAGTTGGCCTTTCCTATCTTGTATAATGTCACTCTTGTGAAGTAAGTCCTATGAAGCACTTTCAATTGTATCAGGCGCATCCATGAGGATACCGCTACCTCTCTTGGGGACTCAAGCGCTTCCTACCAGTCAGTGTCGTCCAGGTCGCCCACATTGGCTTGCCATTTTTCCTGTAGTGTTTGTGTAGGGTCCGGTTGATTATTAACGATTTTGCGGTACGTTTGGGATATGGCTTTTTTATCTATGTATTCCGTGAGGAGCCTGTCCTCTAGTGGGGAGGCCTCCGGAAGAACAGTGTCAGGCGGGATGACCGCTTCCAGCGCATGCTTAACATGAAGGTAACGGAACATTTCCGTGGGCGCCATCTCATATTGGTCTTGTAATTGGGCAAAGGTTATGACTTTCCCAGTTTTCCAGAGGTCTCCCACCCGTGAAATTCCTATTGCGTCCCACTGTCTGAAGCCCTTGGTCTTACCCAGTTTGCCCAGTTTGCCGGTTTCCCACAGTGGAGTATGTTGTGTCAATTTATCTTTCCAGCCTAGGTGTCTCAGTACTGCGTACCACAATTGGACGGTATGTGCGGTTGGTCCCATGAGGTCAGATTTGCGCTTTGTATTATTGAGACTGCGATTGATTCCCCCCGCACCCAGGGCATGTCTATCTAGCCGATAAGCAGGGTCGGTTTGAGGCAAATGGAGCCATTGGTTAATGACAGCTAATTGTGAGGCCCAATAATAAGTCTGGACGTTTGGGAGAGCAATACCACCGTCGTACCAGCTTTTAACCAGTTTAGCCGCGGCTATCCTGGCGGGCTTGCCGTCCCAAAGGAGATTATTCACCTCTGAGTCTATTGCTCTAAAATATGACGCGGGAACCGGGAAGCGGTGTTATGGAGGGCATAGAGAAATCTGGGGAGTGCCATCATTTTAAAGAGGGCTGCTCTTCCCAGCAGGGTGAGGGGCAGTGACTGCCAGTGCTTGGCATCTCGGCGTAGTCTTTGTAGGGGTCCCATCAGATTTTTGGTCATGAAGTCGTCCGGGTCCGGTGTGACGTGAATCCCCAGATACTTGAAACTGTTTGTTGCTATCGTAACCTCACAGCCTTTAGGAAGCGCTGGGGGGGGCGCAAAGGATATAGAGTACCGATTTACCCCAATTGATGGTATAGCCAAAGCATTTGCCGTATATTTCGCATATGTTTAGAAGTCTATGCAGAGAACGTTATGGGGATGCCATGTATAGTAGGATATCGTCTGCATATAGGGATATGCGGTCCTCCCATCCCTCTGTCCAACGAAGCCCACGGATAATTGGGTCTTTTCTTATCCAGGCTGCTAACGGCTCTAGTATGAGGGCAAAGAGAAGCGGTGAGAGGGGGCAACCTTGCCTCGTTCCATTGCCCAGGGGAAATTCATTGGAGGTGTGTCCGTTAGCTACTACATGTGCCAGCGGTTTGGTGTTTAAAAGTATACAGTATAAACGAGCACTGAATACCCCTCGCAGTGCTCTGTTAGAGAAAAATATAAGGACCAAGGAAGATTGTCTTCCAGTTGTGATGACGTTTGATCCTTTGGCTACCCAGATTAGACAATCTATAAGGAAACACTGGGCTATACTATCGACGACTGAGTTCAAAATGCCTCCACCCAGGTTTGCTTTTAAAAGATCTAGCAATTTGAAAGATAAACTGGTACACTCGCGCCCGAGACTTCCACACAATGAGACCACCGTTCCGCCTGGGCACTACCCGTGTGGTATGTGTTCAGTGTGTAAGTTGACCAAAAAAACTATGGAGGTGGTGCTTAACTCAGGGAAAGTGTGGCATCTGACCCAATTTAGTAACTGCAATACGATGAATGTAGTGTACAGATTAACATGTGAATGTGGACTACAATACATCGGCCTTACAACACGTAAGATTAAAATAAGAGTGCAGGAACATCTGAGCACTATTAGAGCAGGTAAACTTTCCACGAAACTAGTACAACACTATAAAGAAAGTAAACATTCTTTTACATGGGTAGTGCTGGAAAAGGTGATAGGAGACCCTTACAGTATAGAGAGGGTCCTTGCAATGAAAGAGGCACGCTGGATTTTCCAAGAGAGATGTGACCAAACATGATTAAACGACTTTATTGAATGGAACAAAGTAAGAAATTAAGAAAATGCAACGTTTCCTTTCACAAGATGCGAGTTCTGTTGGTGTCCGTGAGATGGATCTTTGTGTGTCTCATATAATTGAGGTATGAACTAGAATGGTGTTGGCGTGTGAGGACACAGTATATCAATAAAGTTGATTGAAACAGGGTCTCAATCCAATATGGTCATTATGAATAATGAGTGGCACTAAGGAGGTCTCATGTATTTGAGGTATACACTAGAATGGTGTTGGAGTGTGAGGACACAGTATATCAATAAAGATGATTGAAACAGGGCCTCAACTCAACATGGCCACTATGAATAATGAGTGGCACAAATGAGGTTGTAAGGGGGTAAGCTATTGAGCCTCCCAGCTGTAGTTTGTATACCCCTGAGAATGTGTGGGTCACAACAAGATGTGATTGAAATTATGAAACCCCTTTTTTAAGTTATCCCACATCATTACCATCATAGATGTGCGAAGCTCTAAATTAGGAGTCTGCCTAGATACCTGAGAATTTATGCCCACTACTTAAAGAATATGATGAAAATCAAAAACGGCCCCTATAAAGTGTTTTTTGCCGGACTCGCAGTGGTATTGAAGAAAATATGGGAGTTTAAGATGGCCGCCGCGGTCTGACAATACACCACATGATGAGGATGTAGTCACGTGGGACGCCGCCCGCGTAGCCTTTGTAAACGCGCAGGGACGGAATCCGGGACCGAGGGATGAGAAGAGGTACCCGGAGGCAAGACGGGCGGTAAGATTAGTGTGACTGACAGCGGGTAGTGCTGTATAGAGTGGGACAGTGTTATATAGTTTGTGAATACATGTAAAACTGGCGAGAAAATGCTTTTACATGGGAAACTGAGGCGAGGTAGAGAGTGGTACATTGAAAGGATGTAATGCATCCGTGACGCGTGTGTAAGCTACAGAGTTTCAGATACAACGGGATAAGAAAGTGAGAAATTGGCTTGCAGAGTCCCCCATGGGAGATAGAGAAAGGGAGGTAGAGGCGGAAAGTCATTAGCCTACAAGAAGGTGGGCTAGCAGCCCACAGGGTTTATAAAGGATAGAAAGAGCGAGTGAATGGTGTATAAAGACATATGCATTCATTTATTTCCTTTATATCCAGAAACCTAATTTAGGATACGCCTATGAGAAGAGGAACTTACGGCTGGAGTTTTCCTCTGATAATAAGGAGAGCTAGTACGACTGACTTGGGCTCCCTTATGGTAATGAAATGCCCTACAGTGATGTGTGTATGATGTTTTTAAAGTGGAGAGATAAGATGTGTTATAGTAACCTGGCCATTGTGTTGTTTTGTCATTTGACAGTCATTTTAAGAAAATTGCACCAGTGTCCGATACTAGCGACGAATGACCCTGCCCTGACGAAATTGCCTGAAAGATTGAATGGCAATGAAACATGTCGACTAAGAAAGGAAGTGGTCTGCATATATGCAGCCGGTTTTAAATTTCTGAATAAGCGCACAATAAAAGAATAAAATTGGTAATCTGTGCGTCTTATTTCAGTTTTATACTGCACTGGGTCTTGTTTGTTTGGTAGTCGCAAAGCACATAGGGTGTTTTTGAATTGTTTGATCACCTTTTTTGGGACACTTATAAAAGTTTTAGCAAAATGGTTACCGATGATGATAAAAGTGAGCATAGCTGGTGAGTACCAATCAGCAAGCTCGACTGGTGGTGCGCACGTGAGGTGCCATTTTGCTTTTTCACAATTTTTGAAAAATTAAACATATCTATAGGTGTGTTTTTGGTATATGTACCATTCTTGCCCGTCTTTAAGAATAGATGGGGTATGACTGTCATTTGATATAAAAACACTATTTTATAAAAAGAAGGCAAATGAAGTGGAGGGACCCTACCTCGAAAAAAAGTGAGGAGTGACCGATGTAGATAAATGAAAAAATTCCACGTCCACATTTATGAATCTAAGAGCCTGAGGTGACAGGTCTTGTGTGTATTTGATATAAATTGAGAGGAGGGCGACCTGTTCTTTTTGTTCCCTCTACAGCTCCATATTGATAGAGTATAACAGTTGGACCCAGGAGCAGAATTTTGGCCCGAACCCCAGATGTTGAAGGACTGCAAAGAGGAAGGGCCATTCAACTGAGTCAAAGGCCATGCGTGCGTCAAGTGACAATATGACGGCTTCCTCTTGGATGGTGTGTTTGTGGCACAGGGCATTATGTAGGCGTCTGAGATTTAGCGCTGTATTCCTGCCTGGCATGAATCCGGATGTACCAGCTTTGATAGATGGGGCGTTAGTCTATTAGCTAGTGTTTTGGCCAGTATCTTGGCTTCTGCGTTAATCAAAGACATGGGACGGTAGGAGGCACCGTCTTGGGCCAGTTTACCAGGTTTGTGGATGGCTACTATGGTCGCTCTGCGTTGGTCCTTGGGGAGTTCTCCTACTTCCAAACTGGCCTCGTACATTTTCAATAGGTGGGGGGCAAGTGTGGTGGCTGCTCGCTTGTAGAGTTCAATGGGGATGCCATTGGGGCCTAGGGCTTTACCCGACTGTATATTTCTGACGGCTAGTGTTAATTCGTGTACTGTTAAGTCAGCCTCCAACAGTTGGGCCTCATCCTGTGTAAGTGTTGGTAGTTGTATATCTCTAAGGAATGCTATTGCATCCTGGAACTCTGTTGTGGTCGCCGGGGCATAAACTCGTTCGTAGTGAAGCGCTAGTGTGTTCACTATCTCTTGCGGGTCTGTTGTAGTGTCCCCATTGTCTAGTCGGAGTTCCTTCACCCAACTGTCCGCTCGTGTGCGTTTGTCTAACCAGGCCAGTAACTTACTGGCCTTGTCCCCGGCCTTATATACTCTGTGGCGGGTAGCTGTAAGTCTGGTTTTGGCATCTTCCCATAAGTACTCTTTGTATTCTTGTTGCTTTACATGCAGGTTATATGTGTTTGCCTCTGTCGGGTCTTGGGAATGCATTGCCTCTAGTTATCCCACCTCTTGCTCTAGGGCCGCTACTATCTTCCCTTTCTCTCTTTTATGACCTGTGATCGGGGATATGGCCTGCCCTCGAAGGACTGGTTTATATGGTTCCCATAGAATCAGTGGGGAGGATACCGAGGGTTCATTTTCAGTAAAGTAGTGTTTCGTAGTAGCGAGTAATCCCTTCCAGATCTTGGGGCTCTGTAAATAGCCAGGATATATCAGGAATATGCGACAGTGGGTTGGGGAATATATAGCATATTGAGTGAAAACAGGGGAATGATCCGAGATTAACCCTGGGCAAAGCACTACGCTACGCTCGCGTAGTTTGCGAAGTTTGCGCTACTTCGCACAACGCGAATTGCACGTAGCACAGTGCAAACACGCGTAGCGTAGCGTAGTGTAGTGCAGCGGTCATTTTTTGCTTGCTCGCGGTCCTCAACGTCAAGTTGGCGACCGCGAGCAAGCAAAATGACATCCCGGCGATACTTTTTCCTCGTTCGCGATCAGCAACATCAAGTTGCCGATCGCGAGCGTGGAAAAAAACCTCCCGGCGAGATTCTCAACGCGGGGAGGTCAGGTTTCTCATTGCGAGTGGTCGCGTATGCTCGCGACCGCTCGCGATGAGAAACTACCAGTCCGCGTTGAAAGCTGCCGCTCGAGTAAAAATCTACTCGAGCGGCAGTAGGACAGCTCGCACTGTGCAAGATGCCGTTTTCAATGATTGCACAGTGCGGACAAGCATCCGGCACTGTGCAATCATTGCGAACAGTGCACTACGCAGTTCGCGTAGTGCTACGCGTAGTGCTACGGCGTAGCTCGCGTAGTGCGAACTGCACTTTGCGTAGCTCGCGTAGCGCTACTTCGCGAACTACGCCCAGGCTTATCCGAGATACCCTGGGCAAGTGGGTTACCTCCTGGAGACTTCCCACGCATCCGCTGAGACAAGCATGTAGTCAATTCTAGAGAGACTGTTGTGTGCGCCGGAGTGGTATGTGTCTTGACGCACCTGTGGGGATTTGAAGCGCCAAGCGTCTACCAGGCCTAATGCTTCCAGAAAGTCTGCAAGGATAGAATGTGCCTTTTAGGGCGCGTTCGGTCCAGAGTGTCATCGAGAGTAGTGTTAAAATCGCCTCCTATTAACAACTCTCCCTCCGGGAGCGCCAGTAGGAATTTGCCCAGCGCCGGGAAGGCCAGTGAATGGAGTGCGGGGGGAATATACACCGTGACTAGATTAAGTGTGCGTCCCTCCCATTGGCACGAGACGGCTGCGATGCGACCCTGGTCGTCTGTGTAGGTGTACTTTATGATCAATACGAATTGCTTTTTGATTAGAATCCCAACGCCTCAGGACCCAGATGTGAACTCGGAATGAACCGCTAACTTGAACCCCCACCTGTCTAAGGCCTTAGATGCCGATCCCACCAAGTGGGTTTCCTGTATCATGGCTACTGCTGGTGCTTTACGTTTGAGATATTGAAGTACGAGCCCTCTTTTTAACTTGTCCCTCAATCCATTTACATTCCACGAGATGATAGGTATTTGTAGAGTATGCGTAGGGAGCTTCAGGGGGGTAGGAATACTATGGGTATCCTGTGTGGATAATTGTGTCATGAGAGCGGAGCTTGTGGGGTGTCCCTATCGGATAGTGAGGTGGAGGCAACGCTCAGAAACTCGCAAGTCGTGTCAGAAACCATATGAAATCCTATGGAACTAAGAAAATAAGAACGAACAAACCCTGTTAATCGACCCTCCCTGCATGACGGACTTGAAACTACCCGCCTCCCAAACAATGCAGAGTGCCTAATTCCCATTTCCCGTTACCTTCGTGGGGGAGAACGACTCCAGTAACCCTCCCAGAACATCCCCGTAATTGTAATATATGACAATGACCGTTTCAGTACAGTACATAGTTGAACATGTGCACGGCGAGTGCGAAGTATTTGGCATCAGACATCGAGTCATTAGGTGTCTCTTGTGAATATGGGAACTGTAATAGGCATAGTTTATCCTTCAAGAACATGCCTGGCAATATCTGTTACGATCTTTACTTAGAAGGGTGATCTGCGGAGCACACACATGCCACAGTGCAGTACATAAAAGAGTCAATGATGCCGCTTCTGGTCTTTGGAGGGGAGACACTTTACCTTTCTCAGTGACTCTCAAGCGATTCAACGTTGGCGGCGGTCACTTCTTCCGTTGTGGATTGCGTGATTTCAGGAGGGCGGAGAAGCTGTCTGTTACTCGCCTTCCCAGGTTTAGCTACCAGGCGCCAGCCTTCTAGCCATTCCCGGGCGTCCTCCGGTGAATTGAAGAACCACGCCTTCCCTTCCGCCTCCACCCGCAACTTAGCCGGGAAGAGCATGGAGTATTTCAATTCTCTATTTCTCAGTTACATACAGGATTTTTCAATATAATTTTATGTATACTTTCTTTCTACTTAGTTCCAAAATATTAAAGATATTTTATTTATAAAGGGGCGGGGTGTGTTGTATTCTGGTAAGCTAAGTATTCATTGTATTATCTGTTTTTGGAATGTTATTGTGTGCAACTTACAAGCATTTTCCAAGTTCTGCGTTCCTGCTCTAGAACTATGGTTGCCAGTTTCGGGAGACGGATCGTAGAGCAGGGAGGATGCTGATCGATGGGCTTTATTACACAGCTAGTATTTTACATTAAAACACCTTCATATCTTACCAATGGAGTCATCTTGTTAATTGGTGTGCTGTGCAGTATGCCTGGGACATGAGGTGTACAGGAGAGGGACTTACCAGGGCTGCCTCGACAGAGAGAGGAGGGTGCAGTTAGCTCTGCAAAAAGCCCATGCCCCCTCACTAGGATCCAACAAGGCACCTGGACAACTAGTCTGCCACTTGCCTGTCGCGTCCAGTTTCTGCTTGTTCCAGACTGATCCAGTGACACCACCACTGCCCGGGTTTTCTCGCCAGGGTTTTCCTACTCACCGTTGTTCCTGTCAACAGAAGCCACACCCACCACAGGACCTACTTAATGCAGTCCATAGCGTCACTGTGCAATGTACACGTACAGTTGGTATGTCGCTGGTGCGCCAAAGGCAAGCCCGTCTGCGTCTGGACTGCACCCAGCGCCACAAACCCTGGCTCTCCCGCTCTCCAAAGATATACCATAACCGAGGTCCACACCACCGATGCCGCAACAACCACTGCCACCGCGCCGACCAACGCTCCATGTTAGGACCCTTCACCTGCACCCACTGCCACTTCACCTGCCACATCACACACACCAGCCCATTGATCATCCCCAGCCCGAACACACCACAGACACCACCTGAACAAAAACACCAACTCGCATGCGCACCTCTCAACACACGCTCACTATGCAAGCATTCCACCGAATTATGAGACCTCACCACCACCCTCGCACCTGATATTGTCTTCCTCACCGAGACCTGACTCAACCCCACATCCCCCCCAGACATTGCCACAGCAATCCCAGACGGATATAAAATGACTCACCAGGACTGCACCAACAAGCCGGGAGGAGGAACAGCCATCATCCACAAACAGACCATACAGTGCACCACCACCACCGACAACACAACCCCCCCCCCCCATGGAACATCTCAACTTCAAGCGCCACACGGATGACAAGACAACCGTCAGAGGCACCCTCGAATTCCAACCCCCAGGCCTGCGCCCTAACTTCTGCAACACCATTGCAGATATCATTGCGCCCTAGCCTTAAATGTCAAGGACTATATCTTCCTACCTAATTTTTCACAGCAACGACCCCAACGACTACACCCCTACACACCTCCTCGACAGTATGAGCAACCTCAGGTTGACCCAGATCGTCCACAATCCTTCACACACCAAAGGACACAAGCTGGACCCCATTTTCACCTCGAGCAACCGTGTCAAATTCAGTCACGTCTCAGAACTCACATGGACCGATCACTATATCATCCACTTCCGCATCTCAAGCCCCCACACCACCAGGCCCAAACTACCCAGCACCCCACACCGGAGGTGGAACAAAATCTCATAGACCAGTTGGATGGACGCTTTCAACACCTCCAATCCTGCTACCGCCACCAACCTCGAACAGGGAGTGAAGAACTTCAATGCCTGGATCACCAATTGCGCCAACAGCATCGCCCCCAATCAAGAGCAACATGAAGAGAAAATCCAACAAAAGGCCAGCAGGTATTCCAAAGATCTCAGAACAGATAAACGAGACAGCAAACAGCTGGAGAGGTGATGGCCCGTCAGCAAGGACACCTCCAACAGGGCAGCCTGCAAGACCTCCCTCAACCTCTACCACCACCTGCTGAGGGCAACAAAGAAGACAGCCCTAATGCACGCATAGAAACCAGCGCCAACAATATCAAGGGACTTTTTATCATCATTAAGGAATTCTCCAACCCGGCTGCCAGCGAAAATAACATCACACCCTCACAGGAGCAACCTCGCCGACTTCTTCCATGACAAGATCGCAACCATATACAGAAACTTCAAACCCCAACCCACACCTACGGACTTCCTCAACAGATACGCCACCACCGCAACCGACACGAACCACAGTCTGACTACCTGTAACCTCCTCTCCACCCAGGACACCACCTCCACCATGAAATTAATCTACTCAGGAGCCCCCACAGACCCATGCCTAAACTACATTTTCAACCTCAGAAACCAAAGGATCAGCCAGGAACTCACCACCCTGCTCAACACCTTTACCAGCACTGCAACATTTCCTGATGCTTGGAAACACACAAAAGTCAGACCAATACTCAAAAAAGCCTCTGCCGACCCCAGGGAACTCAAAAACTACCAGCCAATCTCCCTACTCCCATGTCCAGCGAAGGTACTGGAAAAGATAATCAGCAAGCAACTCATGACACACCTGGAGCAGAACCAGCTACTCAAAGCCTCCCAATCCTGCTTGCCTAGCAATCACAGAATTAAAAACACCCTGATAGCAGATACCAATGACATTCTAACCTTCCTCGACAGAGGAACAGCAGCTCTGATCCTCCAGGCAGCCTACGACACCGTATCCCACCACAGGCTGATCGAAAGAAACCACATCGGCATCCAAGGGGATGCGCTCAGATGGATCACTTCCTTCCTCACCGGAAGAACCCAGAGGATCCACCTCCCACCTTTAACCTCCGAACCCAAGGAGATTGACCTGCAGTGTTCCCCAGGTCTCATCCCCCAGCCCCATGCTCTTCTACGCATATATGACTCTGCTGGCCAACATCGTCAGATCCCACGGTCTCAACATAATTTCCTACGCAGACGACACCCAACTCATTCTCTCACTAACTGACGACCCCACCACCACCAGAACCAACTTCCACAGATGCATGACAAGCGTTGCCGACTTGATGAACAACTGCCTGCAGCTGAAAATAGACAAAACAGAAGTACTGATCGTCTGCAACAGCAGCAACACTTGGAACAACTCCTGGTGGCCATCAGACCTAGGACCCGCACCCACTTCCTCAGACCAGGCCAGAAACCTCGGAATCACCATTGACAACAAGCTCACAATGAAATTACAGATCAATGCAATCTCCTCCGCCTGCTTCCTCACTCTGCGCATGCTGTGAGAAGTTGGCCTGGTATATGCTGTCCACTAATTAAAGTGGGCACCTTGCACCAGTCCAAACAACCCTTATTGATGATTAGGTTTAAGACAACCTTTATAGAAAGCTATCCTAGTGGTAGCTGTGGAGAGCAGCCTTCAGGCTAAGTCTCGAAGGAATGTAAAGCAGCTTGTTTTACCAGATCAGAACCTCCGGAATGACCAAATGAAAGGAGAACCACACAAGAGCTATATAAAATATATGTATTTATTACTAAACACTCTCTACTAACCTCTTTATGAGATTAGAGCACAAGATACACAATATTAAATCAATAGAACGACAATAAATAGCACAATACACAGCGGGCTCCAGGGGGAGACCGAACCATATACTAAGAAAGTGGTATAACAACCACGACTTCAATAGACACAGTGCCTAGAGCACGTAGAATCGCTGGGACCCCAAGGAACCACCCACAGGAGTGACCCAGGGAGCCCACGGAGGACGGGTGCAGTGTGGGAACACAGACGAGAGCTCCGTACAAATCTATGGGAAAGTCGCGGTTGGATAATTACAGTTTAAGGACACTTCGGAGAGGACTTCAAGCAAACCCTTTGGAACATAGGAGGTCCTAAGGCCAGCACCCTTGTGAGTACCAAGGTACCCGTGTTACCTATCCCAGAGGAGCCGGTGCATAGGGGTCAAGTGGTGTCGGAAACGCTCGTTGATTTCAATGGCGTGATGCGAAGAAGTACTGCTGCCGGTAAGATGAAAAGTGTCCGGTGGAATCCAAGCCTGGATCCGTGGTGAGAAGAACCTGAAAGCAGAGGGGACAGAGTCTGGGTCACTTCAGGTGACCAGGGGCTCAGTGGACGAATGCCCACCGATGTCGGGTGCTTCAGGTGAGAAGTTTGGATGCTTGACTCTGCAGCCACGGGGACCAGGAGACGTCGATGACAACCAAAGTCCGGAGGGTGAGCTGTCCCACAAAGGATGTCGAGTGCTGGGGGGTCAGTGTCCGGATTGAACACCAACAAGCCTTGGCAACTGCAACCCAAGCGGGCAGAGGAAACAAGTCACGGTGAGGACCAGCAAGGTCCTGGGGACTCTCCAAGCTATGGAGAGTCAGGGCACATCTGGAGCAACCAGGAAAGCCCAAGGAAAGTCAAAGTTACCTTCACAGGGACCCACAGGCCAATGGACCAGGGATCGCGAAGGGACCTCAAGCTGAATCACGAAGTACCAGCCCACGGAACACTTGTGGAGTGTAGGCCGGAAATCTTCGGTGGAAATACTGCTCGGGGTCAGGACTTCACGTAGCCCAAAGCACAGCCTCGGGGATTGCCAAAAAGCATATGCTGCTGCAAAAGTACACGGTGCACAGGGGTTCGGGTTGCACGGTCCCCACGAGGGAAACTGGTCTCAGGATTGCTGAGAGGTCAGATCAACCTCAGGGACGCTCGGGAACCCACTTCCCGTGTTGCACAAGTCTTCGGAGTCCTCAGGAGCTCGGGAGATGCAAACCGGTCAGATGCGTTAAGGTGCCTGCCTTGCAGGGGAGTAACTCCTTTACTCCAAGGGAGATTCTTCTGTCGTCCAGCGAAGTGTAGACCGTCGAAGTACTTGGTTTCTTCTTGCAGAGTTTAGTCCAGGTAAAATCTAAAGTCCTGTACTCAGGTTTCCTACTTTATACCCAAGGAAGGGGTTGGACTAACTCTGGGGACCCACCTAGGGGAGGGTCAGGACAGAGGGGTGGCTACACCCATGTCCTTTGTCCAGTTTTGCGCCAGAGCAGGAGCCAATGGCTCCTGCAACCGGTTTGCGCTGGACTATGCACGGGGACACCAAATGTGCCCCCAGTGCAGACTTTCTGGCACTCTAAGAGTGCACCCACCCAGCCCCAATACACTAAAGCCTGTCTGGGAGGTGGTCACACCTTCTTGTGACAGGAAACCTATTGTCAGGCCTTCCCCTGCTCGAGCTTGGCTCAGCAGCAGGAGGGCAGACTTGTGTCTGTGGCTGGCAGCATCCATTTTGTGCTGCCCAGGTCGAGAAAGCTGGTAAAGGGTAGACCGGTGGCCTATAGTAGTGGTACTACAAGGGAGGAATCATACCTCCCACACCAGTTACTGGTGTGAAGGTATGATTCCAAGGTGTTTGACACCAAACACGACATGTTTCTAAGCAGCCGTTTTAAAGTTAGCATTTACCGCGAGGTTATAATGTACTTAAGTATATATGGTTGGCTGCATCACAGACAACCCCGGAGAATAGATTCCGAAGGCTGCAGAGGGGCTCTGCTCATGCAGGGGCACCCTCTCACACAAAACCCAGCACCCTGCCTTCAGGATTGATAAGGCCTGCCATAGGGGTGACTGATAGGTTTTTATGTACAGTGATTTAGAATAGATATAGTGACCCTATATCTAAGTAAGGGGTGCATGCACCACCTTACACAGGCTGCAGTAGCAGACCTGTGGTGTCATTTTGAATGGTCTTTCAGGGGTGGCATAATACATGCTGCAGCCCCTGGGAGGGCTCTGGGGTACCTATGCCTATGTACATGGTGTACCATATACTAGGGACTGATAAGGGTACCCCAGTATCCAATCTGGAGTGTACCTAAAGTACATGCAATCAATTTATGGGAGAAAGCAGATAGACTGGGGTCCTGGATAGCAGGATCCCAGTCACACTAGTCAAAAACCAGCAAAACACCAGGAAAAAAAGTGGGAGTAACCATGCAGTCAGATTCCACCTTCTTACACATGCTACATAAGATCTTCAAGTGGTTACCCCTACACACGAGACGCACCGTGACACAGGACCTCATCACCAGCCAACTGGACTACTGCAACGCCCTCTATGTAGAAATCGCCACACACCACCTACAAAGACTTCAGATCATACAGAATGCCACAGCCAGACTGATCCTCGACCTTCCCTGACGAACCCACATCAAACCCCACCTCAGGCAACTCCACTGGCTCCCCAGACAGAAGAGATGCCAATTCAAGGTGCTGACCCCGCACGCAAAGCTCTACACAACCAAGGACATGCCTACATTATCCACCGCCTGAACTTCCACCAACCATCAAGAAGACTACGCTCCGCCTCCCTTTCACTTGCCCATACTCCCTGCATTTACCGAAGCAGAAGTGGAGGACGCTTTTTCTCCCACATCAGAGCAAAGACCTGGAACAGCCTCCCCATGCAACTATGGACCATCACCTCACTTCTGGAATTCCAAATGGCCCTCAAGACCTGGCTGTTTGAATAAGCCTCCAAGACCTGTAAGCACCTGGATACCCTATCGGGCGATTAGCCGCATTTTATAAATCCCGATTGATTGATTGATTGATTGATTGATTGATTAAACGAGACAGGATACAACTGTCTGGTAGCATGGAAACACAAGGCCAGTCCTGCCAACTGTCTCATCAGCAGCAGTGTTCACATTAGGTGCTTCTGATGGGTGCTCAGAGTATATATGGGGTGGTATCCAAAGGTCTGAGGCACTTTGTCAGGTGGCTGGACCCTCACTCTCTATTCCATGTACTGTTTGGGTTCGGTGCAATGACACAGAATGTTGATCATCCGGCACCGATCCGCAGTACCTGTCCATTGCCAGCTATATGGAGTGCAGGCTAAAAATGTCACAGCGAATCTTGAGCTGTGCACCATGGAGAACAGCAGACTAATCAGAGGAATTTTATACCACCTGGTCCCAACTCTAGATGCCAAGAGGACCAAGCCTCCAGAAGAGGAGAGGGAGGCTGAAAGTGGAGCGCAGGCCTAAGAGTGAACGGATTGGATCCGCTATTAAGTAAGTCTTTTTTGTAAAGCCAGGGAGACTGCTGCAGCTATAGTCCCTGCGTTGTGGGCGTAAACAGCAAACCCTCGCATTTCCCTGTGCCAGCCCACACGGATGGGTGTTCCTGAAGCGTTATAATATCTGCCCTTCCCTATTTCAGCGTTGTCTTTAGAATGCCAAGTGTGATGCTGCTACTCCTTTGCGCTCGGTCCTAGCGTCGGCGCATGTAAAAAAGACACAACCACTCTAGTATCACTGTGTGGGTCGGAAGGTCCCGAGTGACCTCCGCCCGTTTATTTAAGCTACAATGTGTGGGAGCCCTTCCGGGCCAGCATCCGGGTTCCCGCCAAAGCAGGATTTAGATCATTACATCCCTTCCCAAGTTAGTGTTCAAAACAAAAGTTAAGTTAACAACCAAAGTCTTTGAACCTTTGACTGGGGTTCGGGTTAGGTCTCAGATGGTATCTCTGCTGGCTGGATCTCTGGCTCACATGCGGTCAATGAGATGATGATGTGACCACAGCATCTTCCGTGTCAACACCCGCGGTCGAGGGCCGGAGGTGATTCTCTGGGTCTCGCTCTCCCCGTGAGGTGACGATGTACTTCCGGCTGACGCCTCTTCACTTTCATTAGATCTGGGAGTACTTGTCTCCTGGTCTGGTTGTTGGACCTTTCTGAACCAGGAAATGTTCCTGGTGATTACTTCTGTACCACGTTGTGCAGTAACGGCAGTTCCATTCGTCTTTAGGACAGTCCATAGCTCTAATTCATAGGCTGTTCTGAATTTTCCCCCACTGCGCCGGTTCCAGACCAGGAATGAACTCCCTGGAGCGATGACACGGGTCTTGGCTCTCCTCCGCTGACTGGCTCGCTCGTTATTCATTGCTCGTCAGGCTTGAGTGCCTGTGGGCTCGTATGGTTCGGGGATCCAGTTCTCGGCCACGGGGATTGTGTATCTCCGGTGACCTGCCAGCATCAGAGACCAGGGTGTTCTCTGGGTTGTGCAGTGTGGGGTGCTGTGGTACTCACGCAGGAACCGCTGAAGTGCTACCTCATGATCGGCTTGTTCTGCCACTGCAATTCGTAGAATTTTATTCAGTCTCAGCATGAAGCGCTCGGCTTCGCCGTTGGCCTGCGGCCATTGAGGAGTGATCCGGTGATGGTGAACTCCCAGTAGGGTGAGCAGATCTCTGAACTCTCCCCCTTGAAACGGGGGTCTGTCTTGAGTTCATGGGGCAGTCCAAATAGTGCAAATGTTTTCTCGAGGACAGGTTGCAGGTGTGCGAATGATGTGGACGCTATTACTTCCACTATTGGGTATTTCGAGTAACTGTCAATCAGTACAGCGGTCACTCTTCCGTCAGGAAAACTCCCAAAGTCTAGGCTTACTCGCGATCAAGGGGTTCGCGGCTGGGGCTTCCGTTATTACAGGAGCTGGTGACTCTTGTTTGCTTGTGAGCTTACAAGGTCAGCAGTTTCTTACCGGGGCATCTACGGCTGCTTCTAACCCAGGGAACCACACCTTTTCTCCCATACGTGACTTCATTCGTACTGTCCCTTGGTGCCCCTCGTGAGCAAGGACTGTTGGTCTGTCCTGGAGACTCGCGGCGATCACTATCCGTGAGCCCCTCAGCACCAGGCCATCTGCCGCCGTGCTTAGTTCGTCCCGTACCTTCCATAGTTTTCCCAGGCGTTCTCTGTCTTGCCTATTCCATTTGTTGGCGTTGCGCAGGAAGTCCTCCCACGAGCCTTTCTGCAGGGAAATCATCACTTTGGTCAGCACGGGGTCACTGCTCGTTTCGGTCTTGATTTCTTCGATGGTGGTGCACGGGTCATGCCCAGTGGGAGACCATGTCGATAAACTCGTCGGTCTTTATTTCGTGATCATGGTCTTCTGCCGGATCTGGTGGGTGTCGTGATAGGAAGTCTGCGGAGTTTTTCACCCCAGGGCGATACAGAAGGTCCATCTGGTAATGTTGTAATTGTATTGCCCACCATTCGATCCTCAGCGGGGGATGTGGAGCTGTGCCCTTGAACAAGGGGATCAATGGCTGGTGGTCGGTCACAACTCTGAACAGGTGACTGCCGATGTACAGGTGAAAGTGGTTGCAGGACCACTTGATTGCTAGTGCTTCTCTTTCGATTTGTGAGTAGCGCACTTCCGTTGGAGTGAGGGCTTTTCTCGCGAATGCGAGGGGCGCCCACTTGCCTGGTTCTATCTCTTGGGTTAGGAGCGCTCCAAGCCCTATGGGGCTGGCATCCAGCAGGAGTTCGGTCATTCGGGTGGCATCAAAGTACGCCATAGTGGTCTTCCCCAGGAGCGCTGCCTTGACTTTTTGGAATGCTTCGTCTTCTCCTTTGCCCCATTTCCACGCAGCGTCTTTCTTCGTGAGGGCTCGTAGTGGTTCTGCTATTGTGGCCAGGTTGGGTATGAACCGTCCACAGTATGTGGCCATTCCGAGAAAGCTTCGGACCTCGGATGCTGAGGTTGGAGCTGGAGCTTGCTGTATGGCATGTGACTTTCGTGGGTCGACTTGGACACCCTCCTGGCTGAAGACATATCCGAAGAATTCGATCGAATTCTGGAAGAACCAGCATTTTTCCTTGTGGAGTGTTACTCCGTGGTCAGAGAGGCGCTTGAGGGTTGCTCGAAGGTGGCGGTGGTGTTCATCAATGGTTGATGAGTGTATTAAGATGTCATCGCTGATGTTTAACACTCCGTGGAGACCTGAGAGAATCTCTCGGATGGCGTTTTGGAAAATTTCAGCCACGGACGAGATCCCGAAGTTCAATCGTTTATAGCGGCGTAGGCCTATGTGGGTCGAGAACGTCGTAATATATTGGCTCTCCTCGGCTAGCCTCAGCTGATGATATCCCGCGTTGAGGTCCAACTTGGAGAACCATCGGGACCCATTTAGATCCGCTATGATGTCGACAACCGTTGGGGTCAAATGCCGCGCCCTTTTGATTGCTTGGTTGGGCAGGAGCATGTCAATGCACAGTCTTATTTTCAGAGGTTGCTTTGGTTTTTCATCTATTACCATCGGCGACACCCATGGGGTTGGTTCAGTAACTTTTTTAATTACCCCTTGCTGCTCCAGATTTGTGGAGTTCTTGTTCGACTAACGGTCGCAGATGAAATGGTATGCGTCTGTGCCGCAGTGCTACCGGTTTCACAGCTTTATCTAGGAGTAGCTTGACGGGTGGCCTATTCATGCTGCCTAGGCCTTTGAATAGTTGCGGGAATAGCTCTAGGATGTCATCTGTCTGCAGGGCTTTGACTGTCTGGGCGAATGTGACGAGGCCCCGATCTTGAACCGTGTGGCTTCCTATTAGAGAGTCGACCTCTCTGTCTACTACTTGGAATGTCGTCGTAACCTCTTGGCCCTCTGACTTCACCTGCACAGTCATTTTGCCCTTCAGTGGTAGGAGTGTTTGGCTTCCATAGGTGAGGATCTTGACATGTGATGTGGTCAGTAGGGGTCTCGGCTGTAGTTGTTTGTATTGCTGGCTCCCCATCACATTCACGGATGCGCCAGTGTCAATTAATGCCGTGACTTGAGACCCAGCAATTTCGATGACGCATGTGGGTTGCGGGCGTCTCCTGCGCTTCAGGTCACTGGCAAATGAGATGATGTAGCATTCACCTTCGTCTTCCGTGGACGAGTCTTCTAGGCGGTGTCGTTGTCCTGGCAGTGTTCTGGTCGGTTTGAGGTTTTCGGGTTCCTCGAGAGATAGTTGCCTTACTGCCTTTGATGGCGGTCTCCTTCCGTGTGTACCTCTGTTTCTTGGGCCACCTCTGCATGCAACAGCGAAGTGGTTCGGGGTGCCGCATTTTGAGCATGTTCGCCCTTGTGCAGGGCATTCTTCCTGGGGGTGTTCCTCACGCCTGCAGTAGCCACAGCGTGACCCAGGTGTGCTCTTTGCCGACCATCATCCTCGGTTCCCTCTGTTCAGTGTGCGTAATGCATCGGCGCGTTCTGTTTTGATGGTTGCCGGTTTATCTGGTTGTTGAGTGATGGCCATGTCCATCCCCATCGCTCTTACATCCGACAGGTCGTGTGACCTTGCCATAATTAGAATTTCTTCTAGCGAGATTCCCGGTTGTCAGAGGATGAGGGTTCGGAGGTTCTTGTTGCAGCATCCGTGTATGACTTGTGCCCTCACCTCTTTGTTTTGATCATCGGCTGTGCACGTGCTGGCTAGTTCTCTTAGCCGTGCATGAAACGCATCCATTGATTCTCCTTCCCTCTGGCATGCCTGGCGGAGTTTGAACCTTTCATAGTCGGGGTTCAACTGAGGGTCCAAGTGTGCATTCAGGGCCCTGACTGCAGCGTTGTAATCGTTGGCGGCTCCAGTGTTCGGTAAATGGGCAAATAGTTTGTATATCTCCCCCCCTGCGAAATGTAGCAATAGGGACCGTTTGACGGTACCATCAGCCTCGCGCATTGCGGTGAAGTAATTATATAGGAGGCTGATCCAGACTGTCCATCAGGGGGCCGCAGTGGGCGGGTCTATTAGCTCACTGAACGGGGGTAGCGCGTTGATCTGGGTGTGCTGTGTGACAGGTTGGCGCCCCGCTTGTTGCACAAGCTGCAGCAGCTGCTGTGCTGCTGCTTCTGTCATGACGCCTGGGGAGTGGGTATTCACCTGCTTTGCTTGAGCTGGTTGTCTAGGGTGTGTTCTTCCACAGCTGCTATCTTTTCTAGGGTTATTGTATTTCCCCCCTTTTTTTTTTTCTTCCTTCAGCACCCTTTTGAGCGTGGCTTAGTGGGGCCCACGTTAATTTAATGTATGGGGCAGTGCCACGTGGTGCAGGGAATGCTCCAGCAGTCCTACCGCCCGTGTGCGGTCGAGGCAGTGAATTGCAGCCCCAGGCTCAGCATGAGAGCCGTACAGGGCCGGTGCGCGCACTCGCGCGTGTCGAGGAAGCACTCCGGGCGGGGCTGCACTTCCTTGACCTGCTCCGGCCGCAGCCTGTCGGGTGAGATGCGCATGAGCGCGTGGCTTTGAGATGGCGGGGCTGGAGTACCTGCTTGAGAGCAGCAACTGCGTCGTCTCGCCCCACCGGTGCAGGAGTCTCCGTCAGCGGAGCTGGACTCTCAGCTTGCGGAGGTTGATGGTAGGCTGTTTTTGACTTTCGCGGTGCCAGACGCCTTGAGTGCTGCAGTGCTTGTTGAAGACGCCGGCTTGTGCTGCGATGGCCTCCGGATCCTGGCTTGTCGGCAGGCGTTGCCAGGGAGCAACGTAGTGATCGGCGACCACCCTCGTCGCCAGTGTGTGCTGCTACTCCTTTGCGCTGGGGCCTAGCGTCGGCGCATGTAAAAATGACACAACCACTCTAGTATCACTGTGTGGGCCGGAAGTTCCCAAGTGACCTCCGCCCGATTATTTAAGCTCTCTGGCCAAGCCTGGCCAGAGAGTGATACAATGTGTGGGAGCCCTTCCGGGCCAGCATCCGGGTTCCAGCCAAAGCGGGATTTAGATCATTACACCAAGCTTGATTACTTTTACAAAGTAAGCTATACCACTATAACTGTGTAATTGCTTTGTGTTGGGAGCAGGTTTGCCGAAAGATGTCGTATTTATTTACTGATTTTGTGTAGTTCCATTTCATGTAGATAGAATGTCACTTGAGATCACTGACTGAGCAAGTAAATTATTGAGTATTCAAGCAGTCCAATGTCGGCCCATTTATTTACGACAATAACCTTTCCACTGTGATCGAGGAAGGACACCTTTGAATATCCTATGTGTATACCACACACTGCTAAGAAAGGCATATCCCAGAAAGAGTTATGATGTCATTAGGTAGTATAGGAGGAAATGTAAATATTTTGTTGTTGGTGCAGTGTTCTTAAAGTGCCAAAAGGTCTTCCCACCCAGAGGAGCAACTATGACAGGTCACCTGAAGGGTCCTACGCGCCCCCAGCAGACTCTCAGAGACCTCAGGTTCTTGAGTTCTATAAATGCAGAGCTTGTGCAGTTCAGACCGTTTCCTTGCATTGGTACATGTAGTCACATTTATCATATTATAAATTCATTCCTGTAGGCTTAAACATGTAAATAACGAAACTTTACTGAATCATCTTGTGATGTATGAAACTGCCAAACCTGAGAGCTCTCGACTCTGTACATGTTTTTGTTGGACAGATTGTGATAGTCCATAGTGTCTCTCCAAATCCAGATTATTCCATCTATACAGGGCCCTGGCAGGTACACAGCGAGAACAACCCACCCATTCAGTACCAATCCTGCCTTTTTAAGCATGAACTTCAGCGTTCTGATCATTGAAGCTGGGATTTTCCTATTACATGAATAGGCTAAAAAAGTCCCAGAATGCCAAAGCAAGTGCTAAAAATGCACAACGTACTGAGGGCGTCACATATGACCCATAACCTCCTGCAATCTGATAATTTGATATAGGCAAGGGCCACATTACCTTGCATAAAGAGGTGTCCTGCTTATGCCTAGGAAGAGCTTTCTGAGACGGTTGGAACCCTGGTTGTCATCTCTCCCAGTAGGAACGTTACCAGGGTGATCACATTATCAAAAGGAAGTAGGTTTATGGCCTTGCATAAATAATTTACTAAGTGTTGCAAGTGTTTTAAAACTATTCTGGACAATTATATTTCACATAATGGAGTAATTTCTCAAATGTATCCCGCTAAAGTCTTCTCACAATACAGTGTCACTCAAAGTGTCACACACAAGGCATTGAATGTCACTCATGAGCATACTTTAACGAGGAAATGTCACACATAAGCAAACAAAAAACTAGGCACCTATGATACTCCTATATGGTTAATGCTTAATGAACACGTAATTATTTTGTATTTCTTTGCAGTTTTATATAACACAAACTTGGCCCAAGGGCATTAGAGTACTTTGCATGAGCACCAGATTACACCACACAAAGTCAGATTAATTTATGTTTTTTAGGAGATTATGTGATTTACCCAGAATCACAGGATGTTGTGCCGACGCCGGGACTCAAAACGGGTTTCCCTTTCAAAATTCGGCAGCTCTGGCTGTTAGGCCACATCTCAAACTACAAAACCCATCAACATTTAAAGCTACTGCAGCTCTGCAAGTTTCCTTAGCATAAGAATATGATGGTCTTCTAGGAGAAGAGATGAAAAACTCTAATGGGGTATTAGGAAATAGGGAGAGATCTGGGGGAAAAAAGAGTGGTATTCTGATTACTGATGGGTGATAGAGCCCCCTGCACAACTTGTCTACATTCCACTTGGCTCTGGTGTGCATATTCAACATATCCACAGTACACAGTATGAATTGCCTTGATGGATTTACACCAAATAAAATATCAGGGATTCTAAGGAACTACTGCTTGAATTTCAGTATTATTGTCCAGGAAGAATACCCACCCAGATGATTAAATGTGGTGGCAAACTGGACTTCTGACACCTTGCAAACTCCTTAGACTGGGCGAAATAGTATTTTGATCTAACCAAGAACATTGGTATCCTCTGAAAGTAAATCTCTTTGATTCATTGTCATGTTCATGGCCTGAACTATGTGAAAGATCAAAGCTAACCAAGTTCATGCTGTTTTAGAGGGAGAAGTAGTCTCCTACGTGCTACTGTTCAGTTCATTGTTGTTAAGGCATGTTAAGACCATGGACTTCTAATCGTTTGGGCTGCTCTGATGCCTCTACAATGACTATTGAGGGGTCTCATATGGGTAGCAGATGACACTGAATGCACGCAGCAGTAAGCTTCTATAAAATCGCATGGCGGGATGTCAACCTTGGGCTTCTTCTTTGTGGAATAACGGATGCCATTGTTGTATTCCTCTTAGGGTGTCCATAAACGGGCTTTCCAGTATCATGTCCTTCTATAGGCACAATTCGCCCTGCCCTTATATAGGCATAAAATCCCAGCCCTTATTTAGGCATTAAACCGTGCACTCCAAATACAGGCATGGTCTCCGACATCCGTCCACCCTAACGTCACAACGAGTTCTTGAAGAACAGACCCTTAGGCTGCGGGAGTTTCCCTAGTCCAGGACTATTGATTTCTTCAAGGACTCATATATTATGCATGAACCATTATTCCTTAGGGGTTCATTCATGACGTCTTCCGCTGTCCGACTCACGTCAATGCTAACATTCTGAGGTAATTCTCAGGTATAAATATACCTTCCCTAGCCCCTGTAAATCAGAGGAGACCTCGACTTCAGAGGAGCCCGTTTCCCGGCCTGACGCACTGAGAAGACGCTGTCATCCCTGCACGCAGAGAGTCCAGCTTCCAGTGATCTAACTTCCCTTGCGGGGTGTTGGAGTTCGAGTCTGGCAAAGAGATTCCTACCTCTCTCATTCTTCAGGTATGGAGCAGACTAGAACCTAGAGGGACTCTTGGCATACTAGGCATACTGGGGTTAGCGTACTCTTAGTATACCATAGTAAGGAATACTTCACCTACTTCATACCTCGTCCTACACCTAGGTTAGGTAGGTACATTGGGGTAGAACTAGATTAGAAACGCATCGTATGAGTACTCGCATTTTTAGTCTGTGTTATTTATGTAACAGCATATGTACTAAAAGATAATGCTCTCGCAGTATTATTTATTTCTACTGCTCACACTGTACATTATTTATCTCGCATACTGTCTTGTGATCGTAACAGCACATTTTACTTACACCAGAAACAAGACTGTTCAATAAATCCTTTATTGAAACGCCCGTCTATTTCTTTCTGTGTAACTTGGAGAAAACTAAGCATGCACGACTGAGCTGAGTGAAATAGTTATCTATTGTTTCCATGACTCTGGGACACGTTCTGATTCTAAAGGGAAACACAGTGGTCATGTTTTGCGGCTGCCAGAAAATGCTCCCTTCTTGTTGTCAAGGAGTTTCTAGTGGCCTCTGAGCTAGGTGGCACAAGTAATTAAGTTTAATATACTCGATAGGGACATACTGACCTTAGTCCTATGTCAAACCTATAGGATATATTATTCCAATGCGCAGAGCCTATTAGGGAAATAGGAACTACACTACACCATGAGTCACTAGTCAAGGGTGGCGTTTGACCGATCCAAGAGGAAAGGTTCTCCATTTAGAGTTATTGGACCACGGGGCGGAGTTTAACTGGCTCCAAGATGGCCTCAGAGTAGAGAAGCTCTGTCGGCCCAGCCTATTATCCGACATAATCCTAGCGCCCAAAGCCGCAAATTGCACCTAACCATCCAGCTAAATATCTGGTAAACCGAGGAGCGGCCCTTGGTAGAGAAAAAGCGGTTGAAATAGCAGCCAAAGGACCGGAAAGAGGTCGACGACGTGGATCGGGCCTGGAGGAGCCCGTACACCGTGGGAGTTGCTTCGCCGAAGTGAGCGGGCCAAGTACTCTTCCTGCCTGCTGGAGTGAAACATATGCTGGGTACCGACGGCGGTGGACAGCGGCACTCGGAAAGGCAACTGCTAACCTGTTGATGGGTCGGAGCCCAGATAACACAGGAGGGGGCTGGTGGCTGCAAGGAGGCGGAGCTGCGAGGCCCAGCGGGTGCGCAGTTGCGGAGGCAGAGCCGGACCACATCAGAGAGCAGCAGAGTCGGGACAAGTCGGATCGTTCGGCTCTATTGGTAACAGTGATATTGGAACCGACGCACGAGGTAGGGAGGGGACTTGATCGCCCAATGCGTCTTCCACTGCGGTGGACGCGCTGATCCAAGGTTCCTCCGCGGGAAAGTTTTATCGGCGATACCGAGAGGACATACTAGCGCTGTGATTGCTTGGGGCATGTAACACTGTGGTCCCTCTGGCCATACTGAATGTGGGCCTGGCCTGTGCATGTCAGCTGTCTGCTGCCTAGAACTCATTGGATGCTGGTGGGGCTACCCTGTGACATGGCGCTTTGACACGATACTGGTCTAAAGAGTATAGTGGCCACCGTCTGGACATGTTTGGCATATACCGCTAAACACATCAGGATAATCTGCCGTGACAATGCTCGGAGCCGACACAAGTGAACTGGGCAGCGTTCACTGCAGGACCTCGTGAGTCACGTACCTAGTGTCCATTGACGCTGAATAGAGAGTAAACAATATGGGAGAGACAGACAGATCCCAGGCAAAGCTCCAATTTGAACCACGCAAGGCCCCTAAAACCAGGGAGACCGACACAAATGCTACGGAATCTGGGTCAGAGACCAATGACCCCACCACAGACGAGGAACTGAAACAAATACTAGCAGCTATGCAGTATAGTTAGACAAAAATAGATGGGAAAATCAATGTCCTCTTTCCGAATGGACAGAATCACGGAGAGACTGGACAAGCATACGGAGAGGCTAGACAATGTTGAAAGGAGAATATCTGATGCAGAAGACATAATAACCATGACAATGCATAAGAAAATGAACAAACTACTCCACACACTACAAGCGAAAGCAGAAGATTTAGAAGCGCGTTCCAGAAGGAACAACATAAAAATCATGGTTGTCGCGGAGTCAACCAATATAGAAAACATGGAACAGTACGTAGACTGCCTACATATTGACATGCTGGGCAGAGATACTTTCTCTGAAATCTTTGTAGCAGAGTGCGCCCATCGCTTCCTGGTGCCAAGACCAGTCCCAGGTGTTAGCCCCAGTGCAATAATAGCTAGACTCTTAAATTACAGAGATCAGGATGCTGCTCTGCGATAGGCACGAGACCTAAAAATACTGCGATATGAAGGCGCCGAGCTGTTCCTCTACCCCAATTTAACCCAACAGGTCCAGGAAGCCTGCCGCCATTTCGTCCCAGCCAAAAGAAAGCTACGAGAGCTTAAAATGGAATACAGTATGATGTTGCCAGTTTCCAAACACTTTATTCAGAAGAAATTTTCATCCATAAAAGTAACATCCATGTGGACAAATAAGCCTTTCATACAGCTAAAATCACATTCATAGAAAATCGATATGACAAAAATATTAGATAGAAGCAAATTTTAAATTAATAAAGTGCCCCGTGCCCTCACAGCATGTGTCAAAAATGAACCTACATGTAAACAGATTTCCATATCAGACAGTTGCATAACCAATAAGAACACAGCTCTACACTGCCTGATATTATGATACTTCTTTTTAAAAAGAGGAATTAAAAACAACGTAGTATAAAATTCATAGAATTTACATAACAATAAAAAATGTATCATTATTTGGCCGGTTTTGCCATCACACGGGCATGGAGTAGCAGCAAGATTTGACTGGTACCCAAGCGGGAAACACAATAGGTAGTTAACAGTATCAGCTTGAAACTTAAATAACAGAGAGCGCTCCCATCTCCCACAAGGCTGCCGCAGATAAACAGGGGGACACTCTGGGGCTCTCAAGACAGATATGCAGTAATCTGAGGTTCCTTCTAGGATGCCTTTCCTGCGCAGATTCATAAAAAAAATTAGGCTACTTTTTTTTGTTAAGACTTATACATGATCTTGGCTCAGTAAAAGGCCTTTGCATACCAATTTTACCCATTTCTGATTTAACATATGCCAACTACGGAATTCGGAGACTGTTGTCACTAGAGAGGCAATCATGTATTATGTCTCTGGTTAGTGATGCCTTCTCGTTGTTCCAAATAGCTTCAAATAGACAACCAAAATATTAAGGGTCTCACCCTAATAAATTCAATTATATATTGTAAATTCAGTTCTTTGTGGCAGATGATGTGTGGGGTAGCAATTGTTACACCGAGGAGTCGCCTGCAGAACCTATTTTCTTCGTATTGTATGGCTTCGCAGTTTGCAACCCCCCCATATTTCGGATCCATAGGTAGCAATAGAAACGCATTGGGATTTGTAAATCTGCAACATAGCTACCAATTGCCCCCCTCCCCGCGGTTGGGGGAGACGAAATAAAGAGCCGATTGCCTTTGAAAACTGCATTCTGCGATGTGCAATACTGGGTGCCCAAGCTCCCGAAGTGGAGAACATGACTCCCAAATATCGGAAACTATTGACACTAGTTAAGCAGTTTTCACCCACTTTCATAGAGGGAAGTTAAATGCACCGTGGGCCACTTGCCTTAATATGAGACTTTGAGAAATTAGTGCGAAGGTCACGATTAGCCATAAATTCAACGAAGGCAAATACTAGGAGGCGCAGTGCTTTAGGCATGCGAGCCATAAGCACAGCGTCATCTGCGTATAAAAGTGTGGGTCAAAGACCCCCTTTGACTGTGGGAACATCACTGGTGACCTTTGCTAAAAACGGGTGCAAGTCATTAATGTATAAAATAAACAAGAGAGGTGATCACACACCCTTGGCCGAACGCCCCTGCCAATCTCGATATCATTGGGCACATTTCCATTGTTGCTGATTCTAACCCTAGCTCTCATGTCTATACGCAAGTATGCAAGTAAATGAATAAGAGAGACATCCAGACCCCGCAACAGTAGCATGTGCCATAATGTTGGTCGATTGACGCAGTCGAAAGCAGCACTTAAGTCCATAAAAGCCAAATACAGAGGCATGCGCTTTGCAATGGTATATTTCCCTATTACCAAATTCAGGTTAGCACATTGCTCGATTGTCCCAATCTTGCTTCTGAACGCATGCTGGGAAGGATACAGAATGGACTCAACTTGTGCCCACTCCTAGATTCTATTGCAAATAACGCGCCCCAAGATTTTATCGGTGGCCAATCAGCGAGATTGGCCTGTAACAGCTGGGGTCATCTCAATTACCCTTCTTAAATATAGGGACAATGATTGAGGTACGCCAGGAGGCAGGAATAGCTGATTGTGGCAGATTACTAAACACATTCGTTAAAATAGAGGATCAAAGTTCGGAGTTAAATTTAAATACATTGATCAGGACACCGTCGAGCCCAGGGGATTTTCCCCCTACACTTTGTGTGATGGCCTCATCAACCTCATCCACTGTTATCTTAACCTCTGCTAATTTCCTACTATCAATAGTAAAAATTTCCTCCGCTGTGGGGACAGCATAAACTTTTCTAAAATGGGCTTCCCAGGTTTCACTCGCAATATGGCAGGAGACCAGGGAAACAAACTGATTTTTATGTCTCATATCTGAGACAGTGGCCCAAAAATGCCTGCTATCTTTCATACAGGCTGCCTGTACTAATGTATCCCACTGGCCTATTACAACTACCTGCTATCGTTTAGCCGTGATAGCCTTATATTGTTTGCTCAAAATGGTAACTAGTGCTTGATCTCTGGGTTTTTTCCCAAGTGCTATTCTCAACTCCTGGTTAACCACAGTACAAGCATGATCGAACCAACCATGTAGCTTATTGAGAAGGCATACTGGTTTGAGGAGGGCATTTTTCACACTGGAGCAGAGATCATTAAATGCGTCCGCAATACGGGGGGCACTGTTCTCTTCCGACAGACAAACTTCCACTAGTCTCATATTCTTTTTTTAAATTACTTCTTGGGTTCGGGCGGGATCACACATTTTCCATATCAGCTTTAAGTTATCCGTGGAGGGTTGGAGGTTACTAGCCCCAATCTCACTCTTATGTACTTTCCTTGAAACCATTGAGAGAGCAACCTCAAGGGGATTATGATCACTGAAAGTAGATAAAACAACAGATCCATACATCAAAATCTCCTCCAAACTCCTTGTGAGAAATATATAATCAGGTGCCCCTCTACCTTTGTATGTTGGTGGGGCAATAATATCTTTCCCTGCAGTTTCCATTATGTTCAACAAATCATGGGATGCTACTATCATCTCTAACTCCTGGCTTCTTAGATCCATCCCACCCCAAGTAGGAGCTGGAGTATTGAAGCATGTAGTGAGATGAACGTTAAAATCACCAGCAAGACACAAATACAGTACATGACCTTGGATTACAACCTTGTCAGATAACTTAGTAAGATAATTAGACAATTCTAAAAACTTTGGATTGGGTACATTAACAAAATCTTTGCTATAACAATTAACCAGGTAAAGGTTAAAATGTGTTCTCCAGTGTAGCACATGAATGCTAGTACTAACTGTTCCCAGAACATCCACGTGGCTACCTAGAGCTACTTTCAACCGCACTGTCAGCCCACCAGCTGCGCGGCCAGAACGTGATCTAATGGCTCGGATACTGTAGCATTGAAACCCATCAATAAGAGAAGGCACAACCTCCCATGTCTCCTGCAGCATGATAATATGTAGCTTTTAATAAATGAAAGACACACATAACTTAGAGCGAAGCCCTGCCACATTCCAGCTCACAATTCAGTATGATGTATCCTGCCAAGCTACGGTTTATGTCGGAGGGGAAGGCACATTTTTTCACTGACCCAAAGCAAGTACTCTAATTCATCAAACGGAAGGAGAGAGCAGGAAGCAGGAGAAGCTCCTCTAAGACCGCTGCCAACGATGAAGACGACACGTGGGATATAGAAGAGCATTGACATGCTATCTGTGGCTATTAACAAGTCAGAGCCTTGTTGCCTTAACAGCGGTAAGACAGAACTGAGAGGATCACCACTTTGCGATAGGTGAAGTCTCCTTCACGACCTACAGGCCCCTTCACCCATGATGGACACTCATATAAAGGTATAAATGGAGGCCTGGGAGGGGTTCCCCCTCACCTGGCCCAGGACTCGAGATGCTGATTTCAAACTGTACCTAGGTGGGCCCTCGTGAACAGATGGCTTGTGGGATTGATGTAGTGTATTATGTGCCCCCTCATAGGGGCTGTTTGGCTAAACCTCGCCCGCCTCCAACATTTATCCTAGCGGTGAAGGGGCCAGACCTTTGATGGCGACCTGCCAATGATTCCTTAATTAAATAATGGGCACATGTTTAGAAATACGTCATAAGAGGGTGGCTGGGACCGTGGAGAAGTTTGTAAGCCTGCAACATCCACCCCCATGTGTGCACCGCCATGTGCAGATTGTAGTTATTTCTATTTTTCTTTTGGGAATTTGATGGGGAGGGCCGGCGAGGGACACAATACTGCTATGCAAAGTTTGGGTTTACGTAGCGTGGGAGGGATCTTTATGGGGTTTGTTGTAATTTTGTTATTATTGAAAAACATTGATGTTTAATGCCTGGCTGATCATGACCATGGTACGACAGAAGTCATGGGACAATGGGTGGTGACGGACTAACCCACCAAATCGCAGATCTGGTTACTTACGAGGAATGTGAGAGCTTTAAATGATCATAGAAAGATCCGTAAAGTGGTGGCTTACCTTAAAAGGCACGAAGTTGAGGTGGCAATAATACAGGAGACACATTTGGCCCCTGGCAGCAGCGACATGACACAGCAAAAATTACAGGGCTCTTTGGCTCCTCGGGTTTCACTTTGCATGCCCGCTGGATTCTCATATGGGTTGACTCCAGAACCGGAATTAAGTTACAAGAAGTGTGGACGGATCCAGGGGGAAGGTTCGTGGTGGGGCGGTGCTTAGGAGGAGTTAGCAGTGCTGCTGGTGGGGATATATGGCCCCACCTATGACGACCCGCAGTTTTATCACTCACTCAGCACTTGTCTGCTCCAGTGGGGCAACTTACCACAGATTTGGGGGGGGGGGGGAGACTTCAATTGTGTATCAGACCCTGAATGGGACCGATCAAAGGGCCCACCCCGCAGACCCTCTGGAGCTGCCAGGGCAATTCTAGACATAGCTGAACACTTGGGAATACTAGATATATGGAGACATTGTTCACCCGAAGGCACGGGGTACACGCATTATTCCGCTATACATGACATATACAGCCGTATAGACTTTTGGTTGATATCCAGGAGTCTATTACCCCATGTCACTAAGTGTGAGCCTCTACCACAAACCTACTCAGACCACTCACCAGTGGCATTGGACCTGAAGCTTGACACTCGTAAGGTCACTGCTTTCCCTGGCGATTCCCCCCTTATTCCTTATTAGAATCAGCCTTCAAGGCAGAAATAGTGCAAGCCATAGAAGAATTTTTTAACAATAATACATGTTCAGTTGATAGCTTCGCTACAGTTGGGAGACCTTTAATGTCTATATTAGCGGTATCACAATTTCAAAGAATGCGGGTGTCCCTAGATCGCTAAGAGGTAGATTGGCACACTTGGAAAGGGAAATAGCAGACATGGAGTCGAGACATCACAGCTCAGGCGATGGCCATACCCTCAGGGACATCAAGGCTAAGGTAGAAGAATATAACGAAATAGCCAACAGTGAAGTCAAACACATGGGTAAATACACAGTCGCAAGGACATGTGGGGAGGGAGAACACCCAGGGGCCAAGTTGGCTGCCTGGATGCACCCAAAGAGGGAGGCAGAGGTGATCATGGAAATCCAAGATGAAAGCGGGCAGTCATTACATGATACTGATCTTATAGCAGAAAGGTTCCGCAGATACTATGCTGATTTGTACCTATCATGAATCCCCCCAGACGCCACTGCCACTACAGATTATAGATAGCATTTGATGGCGCCACTGAATCCCATAGAGATATGCATCGCACTCACAAGCATGCAAGCTGGGAAGGCACCGGGCACTGACGGTCTCAGGGTGATCCTCTATAAGGCCTACCAAGACCTACTCTACCACAGCTAGTCAGATTATATGAAGAGATGGTACAGACTGACCTAATGCCCCCTTCAATCAGTGAGGCCCTGATAGTAACTCTCTTGAAGCCTGGCAAGCAACCCAACAGCTGCTCTTCATATAGGCCCTTGTCCTTATTAAATGTTGATACTAAATTATTCTCCAAATTATTGGCAACTAGACTAGCCCCAATTTTGTCGGGGGTGGTGTGCCCAGAGCAGGCCGGATTTGTGCCGGGCCGTAGTATAACTGGTAATCTCAGAACATTGTTCGGTGCCATGCAGCGCATTGACCCAGAAGTTTAGGTAGCTGCTGTCTTTTTGGATGCCGAAAAGGCGTTCGACTCCGTCGAATGGGAGTTTATGTGAACTGTACTCCAACGGATTGGAGTCGGAGAGGTATTTGTGAGATTAATAATGGTATTATATACTGCGCCGGAGGCCCGGATCCATGTTGTTAACGTCATTACGTCCACAATCACGATCACAAGAGGCACCCGGCAGGGCTGCCACTTATCTCCTTTACTTTACGCGCTGGTGACGGAGCCATCGGCGTGTGCCCTCCAGGAGTATCATGGGCATAGAGGACTGCGTTTCCCTGGTTACAATCTTATAATATGAGCATACGCTGATGACATGCTGTTATATGTTCGTGACCCGGAGAGAAACCTTTCGCCCATACTTAGAGAAGTGGTGAAGTTCGGGAGACTCTCAGGCCTCTGTGTAAATTGGGACAAATCCATAATTTTCCCACTTATCCCTGCTATGACACCGACAACGCTAGAATTCCCTCTGAGATGGACAACAGAGTCAGTGCATTATCTGGAAATACAGATTCACACAGACCCAGCGATAGGTCTATTAGATAATTATTATGGGAAGGCGATACAAAACCTGGAGGAAGATGTAAATCGCTGGATTAGGTTGCCATTGTTCCTAACGGGGCATATAGCCCTCATGAAAATGGTTGCACTCCCCAGACTTTTATTTCTGTTTCACAATATCCCAATGCTCCCACCGTAAGCGGTATTTACTACTTTGCGTTCTTTGATGATCAAGCTGGCATGGGCCAGCAAGCAACCGAGAGCGCGATGGGAAGTCCTTACTCTGCCTTACGACATGGGCGGCCTAAATGCACTAGATTTGGAACTAAATTATAAAGCAGCACAGAGCTCATTTGCACATAACTGGCTCCATGGCCCACTTGACCTGCCACACCTATATATTGAGAGAGATGCCTGCAGACCTTCACACACTCCCTCACACACTATTTCGCAACCCGACACGGTGCCATAGTATATTTGATTCCTTGATCATCACAATACACTCTTGGCAGAGTTTATTGGAGAAACAGTCTGGTTCCCTACTGTAATCACCACATGTCTCACTAGAATGGTGCTCCTGGTTCCCAGTGGGGCAGGAAAAGGGTGTTAAGAAGGCCTTGCATACATTGGGAATAACTAAGATGGGGCATACCTTTCAAGGTGGTGTGGTAAGTGAATGTGAGGCTATTCAAGATAGGGAGAATGCACCATCAACTCTCACTTGCTATCAATATTATAGGGCCAGACATGCATTACGCGACTTACTGGGAGGCGAAATGCAGGAACCACCGGATATGCCAGCACTTTCATCCCTGATACAGAGGGACACTCCTGTCAAACTGGTAACGACATTCTACCCTTTCGCACAAGATGCACGTAGACCTGTCACAGTGGCGTAACGAAACTTGAGGGGGCCCCCCTGCAAAGTACAAGCAGGGCCCCCCTTCCGGCTCACTCAGGAGCTCTCAGGCCAGCATACTTTGCTGAGGGTGCCCTTTGGAGCTTGGGGGCCCCCCCGCAATGCAGGGTCTGCGGGGGCCTTTGTTACACCCCTGACCCGGCATGACAAAGGCACAATTAGAATGGCAGAGAGATCTAGGCAGGGCCATTGACAATAACTGCTGGCTGTACTGCTGCAATATGACGAAGGAGATATCATTGAATGGGAGGAACCGACTAATACATTTTAAATATGTTAATCAAGGTTACTATACACCAGACAGACTTTTCCGTTATGGTTTGGGTGACACAACAGAATGCCAATGATGTCATGAACAGGAGGGCTGGGTTCATGCACAATGTATGGTACTGCCCGGGGGTACACAAGTGCTGGAGAAGGGTCCTCTTAGAGTTGGGGGTTATTGCTAGCTTTTCAATAAAGATGGACCAGATACTGGCCCTGCTAGGCTACGACAGGGTAGTTGATAAGACGGTTAGGAGGCTAGTAGCTATCGATCTGCTGCTAGCCAAATGCCGAGTGGCGATGTGATGGGCTAGGGGTCCTGTCCTGACACTAGAGGAATTTCATACAGACATGGTATACTGTAACACAATCAGATGTATATAGTGAGCTCCTTCCACCACAGAGTCGTCCCAAGGAATACTGGGGTCCATACCAGTTGTATTTAGCGGGTAAAGAAATTGGAGAATCAGAGGGAGGGCAAGTAAAATTCTGGTTAACAGCGGGGAGGGAGTTGTACGACTATTAAGAGTTCGCATTAAAAAGTTGTAATGCTGCAACTACAGGAACAATATGGCCTAAGCTGGCAAATGTAATCCACACTAGATGAGAAACAATTATGTGACTGACTGCCCTATACTGATTCGAAGGAATGTCACCATAACATAACCTGTTTAATTACCCAAAGTGCTAATTGCTGAAATGTACGCTGATATGACTTGTGCTTTGTGCCGTACTGTAATGTACAAGTATGACATTGCAATGTTAACGGTCATGATGTATCCAGCCAGATTGTATGCTTATTATCATTTGTCAATAAATAACATTTAAAAAAAGAGCTATTGGACCATCTCAATCCAAGATGTGGCAGTGTCTCTTCCTGAGAGGTCAGTTTCTGGTTAGGCATTTAAAAGGTGGCGTTTGGAAAATGAAGATGTGTTGCAACGCGTTTGCTACCTGATGTTTATTTATCTCTTCACCCCCTGAATATTTCAGCAGAATTGATTCTTCGTTTGGAATTATCCTCTTATCTGTTGTCTTGCTTGGCACCTTTTGCTCTAGCCATTTTCCCCAACTTTCTTGTGGATCCTCTGACTCTGGACTTGTATTTTCCTCCACTCCTTTTTCCTTTCTGATGCCAGACGGAGTTTGGGGCCTTACTGATTTCAGTGACACTGTCTAAACCTCCAATCAAGAACTACAAAGGTTGCAAAGGACGTTTTTAATGTTTGTGGGTTTTCCTCCCAGCTGTGACGCTTTAAGGAGACAGCCACTTGCTAGTATGTATAATATTCTATGCAGAGTGTAACCTGGCTATAGGGAGGAGTCACCCTTTCCTTGGGCAATCTTAAAGACCACTCAACAGACCTACTGCACAGCAAACCAGACAGCTTGTTACACTACTGATATTCTATATTCTATAGCACTGTGGATCCTGCTCAGGGCCTGCTACAAGAATTACAATTGTGCATGGAAAATTCTGCACTAAAACAGACCTTAGTGTCATGGTCAACTGATATCCCATTGGTTTCCTCAAGTGCCCCATGCTTTCCTGAGTACCCATTTGAGTTACATGAGTCATTGATTTCTATTACAGTGCATTTCGCTTTTTGCTCTCAGTAGTTTAAGCAGGAACAAATCAAAGTGCCAGGATGATATTCTGCTCTATTTTAAGATCTTTAGAGAACATCCGAAGCATGTTCATAGAGTACTTGCTAGGCTTTGACACAATCATTTATACTGTAAACAAAGGGACTGTGAGTTTGAACAGGAAACTGTTAAATACATTGGATTTAGAACAAGTGCATTTTGTTCGCCTATGGATCCCAAGCTGTCTGCTATTTTGGCTTGGCAGTCTCCAACAAACTTTAAAAAAAATAAGTTTCATTGGATTCACAAATTTCTATTTATAATTTCGTACAGATTTTAGAAATTACTGGTCATATTATTTCGATTCTAAAGAAAGAAGTTGAAGAAAATGTTTTGCTGGGGTGAGCTGGCTGAAAAAACCTTCAATGTATTAAAACAGATGCTTTTGTAGGCCCCTATTCTACGCCATCCACATACTTCAATTAAAATCATTGTGAAATAGATACTTTTGAAGTAGCAGGGAGCAGTTTACTTAAGAAGTAGGAAGATTATAGAAAATAACATCCAATATGTTATCTCTCCCATGTTTTGTCTAGCTCTGAACAAAAATTGTCAGTGCTTGAGTAGGTTCCTGGCAATGAAGGGGCTTGTGCTGACTGAGGTCTAAATATCCTTTTGAATTTTATACTGAACCTTTGGAATTTGCAATACTTGAGAAAGATTCAAAGTAGAAATAGGCATCAAACGTGAAAGCATTTTTCTTTACTAGTATGACGTTTCTCATTTGCAATCCTGGTTCAAAGAATGTGTTGGCAGATGCTTTCTTTATCCCACCAGTATTTAGAATATGCACTCCTTTATGAACAGGCTGTGATTCCACATTCCAGGGAATGTTTAGATTTTTTTGTATACAGTAAAGATTGCACAAGAATAAATGTATCCAAAATATTGGGACGAGCTTTATTTAAGAATTCCTTCGGTTTGGACAACAAAATGAGCTAAATATTAGTCTACAAGCTATTTTATTACTACCACAGAATTACAAGTGCAAGTAATGAGGATGTGCCATGACTATTTCTGGTTATAAGGAATTTAAAACAACTTTGGAATTGGTGTTACAACCTATTTTGTGCCTAAAGGTCCATTCTAATGTCTTGGAATATGTTCTTGCCTATCCCATTTGTGCTCAACCCAAATTCTTGCATTCTAAGCCTCAAGAATATTTGCAGCTCTTACTGGTGGTCCCTGAATCATGTCATACAGTTTCAACAAATGCCATTGCTGATCATCCACCTTCAGAAATGTGTGTGATAATGGTGCCAGTAGACAGTTTTCCCAAAGATTGCCATTTTTTCTCTATTCCAAATGTCATACACAGCTGACGATATGGTCTAATGCTTTTTAACCAATTTTGTCTTCTTGGGTTGCCTCAAACAATCATTACTAATAGAGGGCTTCAGTGTATATCACATTTTTGGAAGGCTATATTTCAAGCATTTGGAATTGAGCTGGATCTGTCTTATGGTTATAATCCCCAGTCTAATGGCAGATGCAGAAAACTAATCAATGTTTGGAGCAATATTTGTGGTATTACTTCAATGCTACTCAAAATTATTTGGTTTCTTATCTTCCAGTGGAAGCATTTTCTTACAATAATAGAATTCATAGCACCACAGAGGCATTGTCATTTGTTTGTATGTAAGGTTTACATCCAAGAGTTTTTCCATCTCCTCCTCAAGTTGATCCTATTATTCCTGCAGCCAGCAGTCAAAGTGCAATAAATTGGCATGGGAACTGTGCTGCCGCCTGCAATAGGGGAAGGGGTGAGTGAGCATGGGGGGCAGGGTCAAGGCATGGCTAACAAAAACCAAAATATTCTGTAACTTTTTTGGTCTTTCACCTTCAGATCAATACATATGAAATAATACACTATCTTACATGCTGAAACCTCTCTTAGTTAATGCACTGCAAAGGTCTGTGTAACAAGAGAGTCACAGAATTGAAACCTGGTTTATGCAGTGGAGAATAGTGACTTGGGTATGTTTAGTGCTATGAGGTCAGTCTGTGACAGAAAGCACTGTGAATATGTAAGTAATTTTTGTAAACTAGCATGACACACATTATAAGATAGGCTGCTACAAAATGCGCGAAAGGGTTTAAGATAAAAAAGCGCTTCAACATATAGATTTTAGTAATTTCCAGACTATATGTAGTGCAATTGTTTTCAATAACTGTCATTTAAAAGCACACAACTTAGATGGTAACTCCCTTGCAATACCACCAACAAAGAATAAATCAGTCTTTGGGAAGCTTCGAGTGATTCTGTTAAATAAAGCCAATTCTGGCTTCCAAGCACCCTTTACATTTGCAGATTGATCAGTTGCTCACATTTACATTTCTATCAAGCAAGCAAGCACCCTGGCAAGAAGGCTTGTTTAAGTGTCTGCCCCTCCCTCGGATTCACAGCACAGGAGCCTCCCTTCCTTATGGTTTAGCTGAAGCATTTCATTTTTTGAAGTTAACCGTCCCTGGAAGGTTGTCTTTCCATAAAAAGTAGGAGAACGGTTTTTCTTAAAATAAAAAAGCATGGATACGTCGTGCCCGTCAGATTCCACCCACTTTGACCGCTGCCTGCAGACACAGCACACTTATGACAACTGAAGATGCAAAGACATTTTATTTCAGAAAGTTTATATCATTTTAAATCATGTTGAAGAAGTATGCTGACAAATCAAGTCCCACTTCTTTTTTGTCCTGGGATTTTCTCCCAGTTCATACTTTACCAAGTAAAGTTTTAACCATGATTTTTAAACCATTTATGATTACTAAATTAAATTAATCCTGTTAATCCTAAATTGAGTTAATCCTGTGGCATTTCAGTTGGAGTTTCCTCGTACTTGGCAGACTCATCTTGTCTTTCATTCTTCTCAACTTTAGCCTCCATCAATAATGGTACACGGGTTACCTAAATATGAGGTTAGAGAGATTGTGATGCTCCAAAATTCTGAGGCAAGAATTCAGTTTCTGAGCTAGTGGAAGAACAGCCACATGAGTGAGCATTCCTGGGAAGATGCTGCTTCTGTTAATGCTCTTGTATGCAATGCATGCGTCATATTTTCCAAAAACATCTGAATATGACCAGAGCTTCTGAAGGGGACCCTACTGACAAGTTCATGCCCAGACCTAATCAAAAGATCAGAGCTACTAGAGCTCATGCACTTTTAGAAGGGAAAGACGTTTTCTGTGCACTACTGTTCAGTGCGTTGTTGCATAGCCCACGCCATGTTGAGCACTGGGAATTCTCAGTGTTGGATTCACTCTGGCAACACCGCAAGCGGGCGACCTGGAAGTGTCTTATATGGGTGTCAGATAGCACTGAGTGCAGGTCTCCAGAAAAATGCATAATGCGCAAAAGTCAACCTTGGTCTGCTTCTTAGTGGAATAACAGACATCATGAGTTCCCACTCAAGGGCAGAGTTTGACCGTATAAAGTGACTGATCCGAAATGGTGGTTTCTCCATTGGGAGTTATTGCAATTTCCCAATCCAAGATATGGGAGAGTCTCACCCTGTTCGATCAGTTCCTAATTTGTAGCAGTCTTGGCCCTTTGCTATACATTTTTGTCCCTGATTTTTCTCAGCATTGTTTTCTTCCCTTTGAATGATTTTCTTTCATCTGTTGCCTTGTTTGCATCTTTTGCTTTTGTCATTTTACTCAAGCAGTTTGCATCAACTTCCTTGTTGATCTCCGAACACTAAACCTTGTATCTTGCTTGTCTCTTTTCTCCTCCTTGATGTTGTGGGCAGTTTGATTCCTTGTTGATTTTGCATGCACAGTCAAGAAAACAGATGGCCAAAGTAGGCTTTTTCCTTTTGTAGGATTTTCCTCCCAGCTATGACCACCTAAAGTCACAGATCTACTTTGCGTTCAATCCATTACTTTTTTAACACTACTGATTTCATATCTTCTGTAGTACTATGGGTCTTACTCATAACCTGCTACAAGAATTACAACAATCGTGCATGGAGAATTTAACACTAAAACAGACCTCAGTGTCACAGTCCACCAATATTCCAGTAGTACCTTCAAGTGCCTAATGCTTTTATGGGTTCCAAGTTAAATTACAAGAATTTCTAGATTCTCTGATGGTGCATTTTCCTTTACGCCATTCACCGTTTAATCAGTATCAAACCAAAGTGGATTATTTGATTAGTTGCCTTTCTGGTTCTGCTTTGGCTCTGGCATTCTACACTAGTACTCAAAAGATAATAGGGGGCGAGAGAAGCAGAGATCCATTCAGCTCCCACAGTTAATGATTCTATAATCAAGAAGGGGAGAATGAACCACTTTTGTCGGGGAGAATGAATCACTTGTGTCAATGTGCCAGGGTCTCAGGAAATTTGTATCAATTATCAATCATTAACTTTGGAAGCTGAATGAATCTCTGCTTCTCTCTCCCCCCTATTATCTTTTGAGTACATGCGCAGTGCGCAGCTGTGGGAGTATATATGTATACACAAATGGAGAAAAGATCTCCCTACTGAATATTTATATTAATTAACTAACACATTTTAAGCCAACCTTCTTAGCATTCAAGCCCCTTTTACTATTATTTTCTGTAGAACGTGCTAAAACTATCTAGGCCCTCTCTTCACTTTCTTCAAACATATGTTTCAAAACTTTCCAGTTCCACAGAAAAGACACAGAACCGACCTATTTCTAAAAAATATAACAATATTACTAAACAGCCCAAAAATAAAATGACAGAAAACCAATGATTGAGCTATACAGATGATGAAATCAACTCCATTCTTTCAGGAACATCCAATCTAACGGACACTAACCTAACGCAAACATTGGCCCAAACTAACGATTGGGAATGTTTAGCAAATGCCAAAAGAGAACAAGTTAAAACAGCCATCCATGGGATAATTATGACCGATTATCTCTGGGCCAGCGCTGCACCCAGAGGCCTCTGGGTTCAAAATGCTCCCAGAATCTTTCTTGAAGACACCCTCTTCAGACAAGATTGGGCCACCATCATCTCTTGGAAATGCACAAGAGATTGGCTAGTACTCATTATAAAGACCGCAACAAGGCTATCAGAAGCCCTCATCATCAAAATTCAAATCAGTGAAGCCAAACTAAAAGCAATGGTTCACATATCAATCTTCAAAAAACAGTTAGAAGAAATCAAAAAAGAAATGACCGGCATGAAAGACTTTATCACTCAGAGCAAAATACAGGAAAGGTTTTGAATCGTTTCTCACAAGAGAAAATGTATCCGTACATCAAGGATGAATATACCCAACCGGAAAATCGAAGTGACTATAACTCCTCAGCAGGTAGCTCCACATACACAACGTATTGGAATAGTGGAGAATACAACCAAAACCGATGACGTGGTAGGGGCACGAGAAGAGCACATGGATGGCAAGCAGGTTGGAGAACACCATTCTTTGAAGAACATACAGCTCTTTTGTTTTTTAACTCTTCCTATATGCAAGGACCCCAATTGAATGTTCCCATCTTTAGGCCAACTTTTTTAGGGAAAGGCTGAAACCAACCACAGTGAAAAAGAAAGAAGTATGATGGGGAGATTCAGATCAAGGAGTTAAGGCCAGAAGCATGTCGAAGGACCAAGAAATTCGTTTGTTTTGGAGGAGCACACCTATTTAACTTAATAAGGTCAATGATCTGTTTCCTTAATCTTATTGTTAAGGGTGCAACAGTGCTACACTTGCTGTCAACCCAAGTGTGTGAAATGAGAAACCGTTATTACAGGTATGGTAACCTGAGTGCACTATGCACTATTCACAGAGTCCAAAGTGAACTCTAAACATTTTAACACAATAAAACAGTGTAATCAAACTTGATAGTCATTTGTCAGACTGTAATTTTCATATAATCATAACATTGCAAGTAATTCCAAACATAAATCAGAAATGAGATACAAAATATAATACATTATTTCATGTATTTAAACAATACTACTGTTGTCATCAACATTAAAAGCTCTGTTCATATAATTTTCAAATGAGTGCCCGATGCATTTCGGGACGTTGCAGTCCCTTCCTCAGGGGCCAATCTCAATCACTATGGCGAGAGTATGAGATACCGTGTTAACCGTCCTGCACAGTTATCAAACCAAGTAGCCAGATTGTGATTAAGCTCAAAAGCTTATGCCCATTCCTGCCAGAATACGATGCCTTTGCATCTCATTAGACTCAAATGGTGATCCGGTACTATCCGTTAATGCTGCCGAACCCGCCAGATGGCCGTGAACCTTCCTTCGGCGTGTACCTAGATCGTCGCGCACAAACCGGCCAATGAATACCCAAAGTGAAGGACCAAGAGAACCAGGAACCAGCACAGCAAGTCGCTAGTGTTTAACCTGACCGATCTAACTCTAACAGATGACTAACAGATTACCAACAAACTACTTAACAAAGGGCTAGGTTTTGTACCTACGCCTGCCCTCGACCAATTTAAACTCCACTGTGAGAAAGCAGAATTCTGCCGCAAAATCAAACTAAAAGCATACTTGAAGGACCAAGTGAATCAACCACCAGACGGAGACAGACATTAAAAGAAAATCCACTCTTTGCCCACCAAATATATCTATACCAATCGAAATCCTCACCTTTGAGCAGGCCGTATTCAAAGAAGTTGAAAACATCAAGAAAACACACAAGAAACCATTTTTCAATTTAGCCAAAAAGAACATCAGGCCCTAGAAAAATGAAGATCTGGTAATCAAACCAGCCGACAAGCGTGGAGGTATCGTGTTTACTCAAATCTACTAACCATCGCACGCAAAGAACCAGTTTACTGTCAGATGACAGATATTACAAAAAACTAACAGAGGACCCAACACCAAGACTTAAAAGAACCATCAACACAATGGTAGAGGAGGCGGAGACCAATTTCTGGTTATCCAAAAGAGAAGAGGCGTATTTGCAAATAAAAGATCACAAACCACCATATTTTTATTCCTTGCCTAAAATGCATAAGAACAAACTGCCACCCCAGGTCGTCCAATTGTTTTAGGAGTAGGTTCCAAATTAGAACCTCTGTCAAAATTTGTGGACTACTTCCTAAGACCTTTGGTTCCGCAAACACCAACATATCTCAAGGAGACCAGAGACTTTTTAAACCAGCTGCAGAACCTAACCTATGACCAAGAAACCAACATACTTGCCTATAACTAGCCTCCAACAGGAGGCTACCCTGAAAACCATTGAGGACATGCTCTTCAAACAAGAATGGTCATTCAACACACCGAGACATTTTATCTTGGAATGTTGCTGTCTAGCTCTGATGGAAAGTTTCTTTGAGCTCGAAGGAAACCTATACCTCCAGACCCACGGAACATCTATGGGGAGTACATTTGCCCCTAGTCTAGCAGGACTTTATGTCTGCACTTTTGAGGAGAAACATATTCTCAATGAGACCAACCCCTACAGAATGAAGATTCTTTTTTGGAAAAGATACATAGATGATATACTGGTGGTTTGGCAAGGAGTGCTGAACACTCTCCCAGAACTTCATGAAAGGCTTAATACTTATAATGAGTTCCTCAAATTTACATACACCGCACATGAAAGTATACTGGATTTCTTGGATGTCACCATTTTTGCTGAAGACAATAACCTGAAACAAAAACCTATTACAAACCCACTGCAAAGAACACTCTTCTTTCATTCAACAGTTTCCATCCCCGATCAGTGAGGGAGACCCTACCATATAGTTAATTTTTACGCATTTGACGTAACTGTAGCAATACAAAACACTACAGAAAACAAGCTCTTGACCTGACAAACAAACTGAGAGAAAGAGATTAGCCAAACCAGATTATCAACAAATGCCAAGAGAGAGCAAGAAATCAGAACAGAGAAAACGTATTGGAACATACAGAAAAAAACCAGGACAAAGATATCCTTACATGTGTCACAACATGCTGCAAAGCCTCAAATACCATCAAAAAACCAATAAAGAAATACTGGAGCATCTTAACTTCAGGGACTCTTAAATGGCCAAATCTGAGATTTGCTCAAAAAAGGAGTAAAAACATTTGCGACATGCTCGTCCACACAAGACCCGTGCCAAAATGTATGGAAACCAACACAGTACTCAGAACTTGGGGTCTGACACCTGTGACAGGACATCACCCTTGCAGATCCTGTACCATGTGCCACCTCACAAAGGCAACTAAGGTCCTCAAACTGAATGAAAACTTTGAGTAGACTCTCAAGCGACACACGAATTGCAATACCAAACATGATCAAGTGCCCCTGTAATTTAAAGTATATCGGCATGACTTGCCGCAAAGTCAAATTACGGGTTGGTGAGCACTGCAGCAACATCAGATGCAGAAAAGCAACTACCCGTATGAGCAATCATTGTTTGAACCTGAAAACAGACTGCCAATGAACTCAACTGGGTGATTCTGGAAACACTTGTATCAAGTGTTAACAGTAATGTAAAGTAATTAACAGTAATGCTGAAGGCATTCTCTTTGTAAAAGAGCACCGCTGGGTGTATCGCCTCAAGACCTAGGAGCAAGGTTTAAACAACAATATACTTTGGCTCTCTTTCAGCTAATATGCCATAACATACCAAGGCTACCCCGTATCATTTAGTAATATAAGCAACCCTTTCTCTTTCCTCCAAGAACATCTTACATTCTAACTAGCTGGGTCCCCTTCCAACCACACCAATCATCTCTTTGGTGTACCATTATATGATCACTGCAAGGAGACTACCCTGTAGAAACATTCCAACTTAGACAGTATTGCAAATACCATTGCTCGTCACCCACCACGATATCATGATGTACATTCAATAAAAATCCTACCTCTCAGGTATATTCCGATCGTGCCATCCAGGCACTACCATCACTGGCTGGAGTTCTACTAAGAACACATGATCTCCCCCTAGCATATGACAAACTGGTTCAAGTTATTTGGTCAGCACAATACACCCCGCATTTTACATGAAGCACCCACATACCACGTGATCAATGTGACTTAGGACCGGCTCACAGCATGGCCTTGTCAACTTAAGTTCTCCTCTTTTGGGTTGGCAACGAAACCCTAATGTGTACAGTTTTAGTTTTCACATTAACTTCGTTGTTCATGCATCACATAATCTACATAACTCTTTAGTAGACTATGCCGTCATTATGTGTGGACCATCCATTTGGTCCCCTGCACGATACTTAATATTTTGATAAAAATTCTCATCGATACTAGCCAACTGGAAAAACATAGCCGCCACCCCCTTTAAGGCCTGGCTCAACTGGATCTCTTTCTTAAGAGGTGCAGATAATATCTCTTTTCAGAATTCCCCTTGGAAACGTCAAAATAACAGGGTATGGTCACCTTTGGACACTTACTTCTCTATGACAAAACCTCCCTGAACCCCCATAGATCATGGTCTACCCCCTTTCTCGTGCTCGGGGCGGGTGTGGTCTCCTGGTTTTGGACGTTGGGTTAACTTTCTACCCTCACACTCCCATAATCTGTGTGCCTACTTTATATCTTTGTATCTTTATGTTCTTCAAAGATGGGCCAGTCAAGCGCCTACACATGTTTGTCACCGGCAAATGTGTTATTCTCTGGTTGTAATCTCCCTATACTTGCCCGTTGGAAACTGTTCCTACTATTGGATGGCAAGAGGTCCTTCAGTGAACCATTTTAGAATTTCCTTCTGGTTTCTTTTGTATATTTGCAGTACTTTGTATATTCTATAGTGTTTTTGCTTTACATTCTGTTTGTTTCCTTCTCATGAGAGAATCTATAGAGGGTCATCGGACTCTGCACATGTTGTCTGAACATTAGGTTTCTTGCTACAATTCTGTATGGCAATTGTTTTCCCTTTCTTTGTTTTGCCTTGCTTTGTTTTTGAAAACCTAATAAAAACCTTTTGAACTAAAAAATAAAATAAAATTCTCATCACTATTATTAACATGATCGCTCATTTTGTGGCTCTCTCCATATTAAACAGAATCTTTCTTTCAGCTCCATTTTCCAGAAATGAGGGCAGCATTCCGGCACTTGTACACACGTACGTTATTACGTTATAGCTGCTTTCAATTAGGAGTAATTACTCCTAATTAAGGTAATTCAAATGGTATATAAACTCCAACTTTCCCCCTTTACACTAACATTCGAGGTGAGGAAGACTGGCAGAAATTCTGGCAGAGACTACCAAAAACATGTTAAAGGAAACCCTGTTCCCACTTTCACTTCCCTTTTTAGGTCTCGCCCCTAGCGTTGCAGTGCGCAGCCCTGCTCGCGCAGCGAGAGACCTCATGTAGGGGGTTTAGAAACTGACCTAGGAATCGCACACGCTCGTGCGTGTGCTTTTCTTTTTTCCCCTGGATATTGGGCTTTGCGTGCGTCTTTATAAGAAAGACAGCACGCAATTGGGCAAAGGCGGGCGCATGTCCCGCCTTTGTTCTGCCCATTCCCGTCCGTGTCTAGGACGCGCATCAGCGCGCGGCACAGATGACAGGCTCCCTCGCCCCCCCGCTCCTCTGTGGTGCGCGCGCACCACTAGATTCGATTCCCGCGTTCGGCTCCTCTGTGGTCCGCGCGCACCACAAGTTTCGATTCCGTGCTTGTTTCATCATTCGCACAATGGCGACAGCTTGTTTAACATCGCAGCAGCCTCAGCACTAATAATGGCTGCCATGCTATTCTTTTGTAACTTGAGAACGCCTAACGCAGCCGCATGCCTTTTTTGTATTTATTTACTTTTCCTGTGAGTGCAAGGAAACGATTGGTATGTCAATCAATATAAAGCTGACTGAACACACAGTGCGCGCTACAGCTTAAGTTGCGAAACTTCTCACCGATAGCGAAACTACCTACTGCTAAATGCACAATTATGGCAACCCATCGGCATTACATAGTATATATTGCTTAAATAAACATGTACACAACAATGCAGTTATCCGCTGGGCTACAACAGTGGACTGAATATTTTTGTCTCGCGGTGTTATAGAGGGGCGGTTAGCCAAGCGTTGAACACGTATTCTTGCTGCCGTACAGACTGCTGTGATCGGTCGTGAGTGTTGTTGGAGAGGGCGGTAAGTGCACGGCTGTTGGAGCACAGCTCAGTCCCTCAAAGGAAGGTGGGTGTTTGTATGTATACTGTATATATTAGAGTCAACAATGGCGACTGTTTAGTTATCGCTGTAAGCATCCATTACAAAGGCATTTAGGATGTGCTTATAACTTTGTCGCGGACTGGGGTCTTGAACGAAATGTGGTATTCGCTTAGCACATTAGTTACATTAGATGGTGATGATGTCACAGATTATTTCATATGTGACATGATGGGTACGACCGTGCATGAGCAAAAAAAAGGGGTTTCGAGTTACATTTGTTTAGGGAAACATAACTGTCAGATTCCGGGGGAGTGGGGGGTTACGTTTTGTAACCATTACGTTACTTAAATTGCTTTTTTTATGCTAGATTCTATACATTAAACTATATTTGCAGGGATAGGCCATTAAACCTCCAAATGTAGCCACATGAGCAGGGTTTAAACACCACGCCGCATTGCTTTACCGAAGACGAATGGCGAGCTGGTCTTCGATGGGAAGCGTCGCAATCTCAATCCCAGAACCTGGAGGATGTAGGTCTGGTTAGCGATTTTTTTCTGTGTTTTGCGTGGTGAGTGAGGTCACAATGCAGATGTCAAGAAAGAGCAGCAAGACAGGAGCTGACAGCGGACTCTCACCTGTCAGGATCCATCCCCTCAGCTAAAACAGACAAGCATTTACAATGCAACAGGTCTCGCATTTTTACGCGAGTTTAAGCTGTTGGCATTGTAAATGACAATGCCCTTTATTTATGTTTTAAAAACGAAAACAAAAATAAAGGCATTGTCATTTGCAATGTCAATAGCTCAAACTCACATAAATGCGAGACCTATTGCATTGCAAATGCTTGTTTCTTTAACCATTAAATGCTTTACGTATCGTCTATTTCTTCCTGCGTCTCATGGGGCATAGTAAACCCCTATTTAAGGGTAACAATGTTCGTGTGTTTCAATACACTACGCACAGGACTAAGATCCTTAGATGTCTGCACCAGAGCCGAGTTTTTGTCACTTGTCGTACCATTAGGGTTAGCGCTAAACAGTAAAAGTAACCATTAGCTTCCCATCCCCACAGAGCACTATCACCTACACGATAGGCAGACACTGTCTGTTCACTGTACCCTTACAATTAGACCTTGTGCACAATAATAATTTTGTTAAAAATTGTCTCCATTACTTCTATTAGCATTACTTGGACTATCTCAAATGGTCCATCAAAGTGAATACTAATACATGAGCATTTTTCATTTACCACAATTTCCTGTACCGAGCACTCTCAGTCCCTGGTCATTTCTACAATTAATTCACGCCAGAAAAAACGGAATAGGCGCCTTCATTATTGTTGTTCATTAAAGGCATATACCCACCTAATTGGACTGATATGAGGAAGCTACTACCTCACAACACCACAGTAGGCTTTTCATTTAACGTTCCTCCTAGTATTTCCATTTTATGAATATAATTTGTGAATGTTCATTCACACAGCACTGCTTCAGCTCTTTATGCATGCACTGTGTGGCATGTTAGATTCAGCAGGGAAGCAGTGCATTGCTAAATTATTTCTAAGTATTTGTTCACTATGTTTTCTCTACAGTTATGGGCTAAAGTCTGCGCCTATAACATTAGTCAGGCACGAGCAAATGTGCTCACTGACTAAGAGCTTTAAGTGAATCAACCTACCTACACTATGTACAGAGTGTCTAAACTCTAGCCCTCTTCCATACCGTCCTGATGAAGGCCACCAGACTATTAAGGGCATTCCCTGGCCAAAACATGTCGACCTAACTACAAGGTGTTGTGAACCAATAGCTCATCCACCTCAACACCGCTGTTTCTTTTACCATATCGCTTTCCTGTACAAATAAACAGTTGAAAACAGGAAAGGAGATAATTTTAAACTCTCACTACTGTTGTTATCCAGACAGTCTCCCTCCGGGTGGAAGACAGTAGGTCACTTGGAGAACAGAACACTTAATTGACAGACCCTATGATGACAGTATCCATCAAACCACACGAGCAGAGATAAAACATACACTGTATACTGTGAAAGTGTGGTTGAGGGTCTCCGATACAACTTTCCTGAGACTCTGGCACATTGACACAAGGGATTCATTCGCCCCTCGTTGTTTACAGATTTCTACATTAGTAAACCACTTCAATGCTAGTGTGCAGCTCTATGATGTCTTTGGTCGATTTTTAAGATGTTTGAAAAGTCTGATTTGGAGTATTGGGCTAAAGGAGGCACCTATCATCTTTAATGTATAATATTCTGTGCAGAGTGGCACCATGGAACTTCCTGAGAGAAGGGGATGCCCAGCAGTTAAATAAAAAGAATAGTTGTAGATGGGCACTGTTAATGGACTTTTAACTATCCCATTCACTTCACAAGGATCTCTATTGGTTGGGGGGGCCAAGGGCAATTGCTCTCTTTATCCATGCCATAAAACATTGCTGTGTGGCAGCCATTTTGACTCATCTCTACTAAGGGGTAATAATTGTACACGCATTCATAAAATCAGGCTCCAAGGGTTTCTGTAATACTATGGCTGCATTCCAGCTAATTTGTCAGGGTGTTTGGGTGGCAGCCTGCACAGTCAGGTATTTATTTTGATCCTTTCATAGCAATCAGTGTCTCAACGAGTAGAATAATTGTGACAGAAACCCGATACATTTTTTTCTGATGTAAATATATCAGTTACTTGACAGAATGGATTTACTCCCGAACTCTTCAGGTGAGCACGGAGCTTAGCTCCACTGGAAGAGGGGCGGAAACTTAAGAACAGATGATCCTCCACTCATCTCCTAACATTTTTCGAGTGGTTTATTGTTTCGCTCCATGGAATGGGAGAGACAGCAATTATTGTGTTACACGGGCACCTCATGCCACTCCCTGCTGACACAATATCCTCAGACCTTCAAAGGTTTTTCACACTACTAGAGTCTGACACAGGAGTTGTTTGTGTGCCCAGAGTAGCGAAATGTTTTTGTGTTACCTACTTTCAAATGCTATATAATGCAATGGATTGTTTAATAACAGGCTCGGTAACAAACACATATTTTCGGGTCCTAAACAGACTGCAAAATCATTCGCTTGCAAAAACAGGCTGCAAAATCTTTGCTTATAAAAATATCTCGATATTTCCATCTGTATATAATTACTAAATATTGGCAAAGTCAACTCCACACATTTGAGGACTGGATTATTTAATATTCCAGTTCCCCTCTGCACATTTTTGAAACCAAATGCTTGATAGTGGATTTAGGCATTTCGAAACTTTTGCTTCGAGTTATTTATGTAAAATTAAGATTTTGATCATCTATTTTTGCAAACTATGTCTTTGCAGTCAATCTTTTCTTAGGATACTTATGTTGCTTTTCGTGTCACACAGTTGTTGAAAAGAATTATACCGTATGTTTATAAATAAGGAAGTATTTACTTCAGCTGTTTGATACCTCCTGAGGAAGAGGTTCTTAATTTGGTCTTAAAAACTAACAGTAAAAACCCCTGCAAAACTGAATAAGTTATCCTTTAAGATCTCATGTTTTATACATAGGGGTTGTAGGTTCTCTGAAAACACGTGATACCCAGAGCCTGTAGCGTCATCCACAGCTCAGGAGCATGCAAATGAACACACCACACAAGGAGCTCTGTAACAAATGTCTTTATTCCTCTACAAACGAGCAACCACAACTTAACACCTCCCAGCAGATTACATAATTCCTGTTTAGAGTCCGCCCAGAACCGCAAGGGTCCTAGCGCTCATATTATCAAGACACTACATCTCACCCTATGTTAAATAAAAAGTACAGACAGCATTAGCATCATAGTTCCTCGATCGTCGTCAAGGCACCCACACTGGTCTGCCACATCTGGTGGTATGAGGTACTTGAGGTGCACCTTGATTGTGCACCAATGACATAAGCTCAGGTGCTTGATCCGGAGATTGCCACTGGATTCAAGCTAGCCTGGCTGATGAGGGGTGATATCCCGAAACCAGTCCCAGGATGCTTGTTTCTGGGCCAGGGAGGACCTGGCTTGGCAGCTCGGGCTGGACTATTCCCATGGGGAGCAGGGTCAAGACTGATTTGCATATGGCTGGGTCTAAACTGGGGTGGAATGGTGTGCAAAAAAACTATGGATTTAACCCAGGTCTCTTGACTGGGGGTGAATGTTGGATTTGTTCCGCATTCGGTCCATCATTTGTGTGTCTTTCACTTTCTCGCTCTAAGTGCGCCGGGTATGCCCAGACGTGGGTCCCGGGCTCACTGGGCCACTGGATTCAAGCTAGCCTGGCTGATGAGAGGTGATACCCTGAAACCGGTCCCAGGATGCTTGTTTCTGGTCCAGGTAGGACCTGGCTTGGCAGTTTGGACTGGACTGTTCCCAGAAGGAACAGGGTCAAGACTGGTTTGCATATGGCTGGGTCTAAATTGGGGTGGAATGGTGTGCAAAAAAACTATGGATTTAACCCATATCTCTTGACTGGGGGTGAATGTTTGATTTGTTTTGCATTCCGTCCATCATTTGTGAGTCTTTTGCCGTCTCGTCCTAAGTGCGCCGGGTATGCCCAGACGTGGGTCCCGGGCTCTAAACCTCTAAAATGTTAATAAAACGGGAATTTTTAGGGGCTATTTATATATGATACGTACAAATAGAAAGGACTTTGCCCTCTTTGCAGTTTTACTGATGAGGAGTTGGATATATTCAGGCTGATTCACAAACTTATTTAAGAGTAAGTGAAAAATACTCCTGCAGTACTATTTCCCATACTCTAAAGGCATTTCTGAATCGTCCCCTGAAAGTTCAGGGCGACATGGAGGAAGAGATTTAAGGACCCCTCCATTCTCTTCAATAGGCATTTACAACAACAGCAATCAATTTCTGCTTTTTCATAATTTCTACAGTTTCTGTAGGGTGTTAAGACCATACTTGTTGCAAATGATAAAATGGCAACACTGATGGAATGCATGAAAGACTGTTGCATTGAGGCAATTTATTGTTACGTTTTTATGTATTTAATTGTGTGCGTTTGAGTCCTGTATGTTGTCTTGCAGCCTATTCAGAGGACTTGCTCAGGAGGTGTGCCATGCTTAGATGGACGTTCGAATCCCCATTCTATTAGTTATGCGAATTATAAGGTCAGCCAATTGATACATTGTCTTAAATTCGGTTCCCGGAAACCCAATGAGTACTTTAGCGACCTTTTTATGGGATTTTGTTAAAATACGGCAATAAAATACCGAAGCACAGAATCAGACTATCCCACAAAATCATTGCTAATATTGTCCGAAGTAAAGAGTTATACTTCAAGTGGACAGCTTTAACTGCAAAGCATATAGCTATGTCAACTGGGGTGGCAAAGTGAGCTAAAGAATGATGATGGATTCAACCCAGATCTGTGACTGGGGGTGAGTGTTTGAAAAGTTTCAGCACTCCGTCCATCATCTCCTTGTGTTTGCTTAACTCCAACGTAAGCTGCTATGTCGATTCAAATTATTTGGCTTAACTTTGTTTATTGGACACTTCTAGTATCATAAAAAACAGAAAACTCATACTCGGTATACCCTATAAAAATGCAAATTTACATATTACACATTTTTACAATCCAACCCAATGCCCGTTAACATTTATCAAAGTGCAGTATTTAACCATTCAAGACTATTTAATAGCTGAACTATCATCATGGGTCCCACAGTTAGCGTGGAGAATACACCGTGCCTTTCCATTGAGGTTACTATTGATAAAGGATATCAGAGTGTCCGGACCGTGCGAAGAAATGTACAAGGGCTTTATTTATTGGACGCTCCAAGCACATTTTATCAAACACAGTAAATTACTATGACTTTTATTTCACTTCTCGTTTGTGGAATTATCCCAGAAGGTGGTTTAATTGTCTATGAAGTTCAATGTGTGTGAATAGGAAAGTAGCTCTTCTGGATTTCTGAATACTATTCAAGGATTTATATGGACACTGGAGGATATTTTTGCCAACCCTGTCATCTTTCGGGCATTCCAACATGTTGTTAAAATCTGCTGGCTGTATACCAATCAAATCATCCTTAGCATCATGAGTCTAGACACCAGAGCTCACCATTGACATCAGAGACCTCAAACACGATGTTCTCAATGGACTTGTGATTGGCTCTTCAAAGCAGGCAAGCAACACGCAATCCCAAAGGATCCACAGCCAAAAATACACATAGTCCATCTCTTGTGTAGCCAATGTAAAATTATTGAGAGGGAGGTCACAAGACAACTCGGCAGTATGAGAAGCACCACAAGCAAAGCACAAGACGTTTGCCCGCAGAAACATTTGCTAAAAAAGTACATGGAAATCTCCGGGAGTCCCTTATGCTAGACCTAATTGTTGTGGTATACACAGTAATGAAGTGTGAAGGACTGTGAGCAAGAGAGGGTGCTAGAATGACTCCAGGCGTGTCAGTTGATAAGGTTCTGACAGGTGTCCTGTTGTACAATGGTATGCTGCTCTCTGTAATATTTTTAACTCAATAAATACGGGAAACGGCCACTACAACGCAGCCGTTTCCACGCAAACTTAACCACGCATGCATTACAACGCATGCGTGGTTACACGAGCCTTTACCACGCATACCTTTACTACGAGATACGTAGTAAAGGCATGTGTGGTAAAGGCTAAAATTAGAAAAGGGGGCTTGGGGGTCTCCCCCAAAATAAAAAAAGCGTGGGAAAAAAAGGGGGCTTGGGGGGTCTCCCCCCAAAAACCGAACCTGATGTCACTTCGCGAAGTGGAGGCAATCGGCGTCGTTTGAGAGGAAACGGAAAGAAACTTCCGCTTCCTCTTTACGACGTACGACGTCACCAAGGAAGATGGAGAGGAGACGACGTGAAGAGGTAAGGGGAATTTTAGTTTAAAAAAAATATATATATAAGGATTGAGGGTTCAGGGCAGGGGTAATTATAAGAAGGATTGGGGGCTGGGGGGTCACGTAAGGGTACAGGGGAGGGGTATAACCTTTACCAAGAGTATGCCCTTACCATGCATACATTTACAACGAAAATCGTTGTAAAGGTATGCGTGGTAAAGGAAGATTCGTGGTAAAGGTTATGCGTGGAAATAGCATTCCGTTGTAACGCATGCGTGGTAAAGGCATGCGTTGCAACGGAATGCGTTGTAACGACATACAACCAATAAATACCTCCTTCCTCTCGTTTTGGTGTCAGTAATGGTTCCTTCTCAGTCATTTGATGGAAGAGTGTGTTCTGGGTCAAGTTCGTCACATCTCATGTTCAACAAATCGTCTGAGTGAAAGCCTCCTTGAAGAATGGCATTTTTACAAGGTCTTTCAAATGCAGAAACTTTGATTGGAGGACTTGGTGAAGTGAAGTCCAAAGCTGAAAACCACTAGCCCACAAGACTTCTTCCTCCAAGTTTGAGCATGCTGTGTTTAACCTACTGTGGGCAACGGTAGTGGACACACGCTTCTGCAGAAGTTCAAGAGTTTTAAAGTATAAGGGTCCCTTTCCTTAGTATGCCGTGTGCGCAGTGCTGAGAATTTTATTTTCAGCCCTTCATTCCACCAGGAGCACAGCTGATTGAATGTAGGACTGGTTTCAAATGTCAAATTTTAAATCGTCCAGACGTCCAGTGAATGAAGCTGAAATGCAGACTTCCTTTACCCTGTGCATTTCGTTGTGCTTCCGGCTAGACTAAACAATTTCCTTTAACTAGAGTTCAACGAATGATCCACCTTACAGTCAGAGACACTACAAGATGGTGTGGTCCATCTCACTGAACCCAGCCACAGACAACAGCTACTAGACCTAGCGCACAACCTTCTACTCTTCTAGTGAATAAACTAAGATTCAATGACAAGATGGTTGGACCTCCCCAGGAGGTGTTCTACAGCTAGAGCACTACTAATATATTTTCAGACATATGGCCCCACTAAGACCCAAAGATCACAGGACAGGACACGTCACTCGTCATAAAAGCGAGCATCCATGCCCTGGCAGGTTAGAAGTGATGAAGCTAAAAAAAAAAATCCTTTTATAGTCATATTTTCGTCATTGCATTTTATCATTGTCATGCTACTTTATGCCACCTAAAATGTACAATAAAAGTAAACAGATACCGTACTGATGCAGGCAGATGTTACTTATTGGTGGTGCTGGTTATGTATTTGCATATACGAACAAGTTACTTACCTTCGGTAACGATGTATCTGTAAGAGACCTATGTAGTTATAGATTCCTTACCTTTAGAATTACCCCCAGGCGTCAGACTGGACCCGGAGATTTTTTCTTTAGCAGTACCCCCAGCGCATCGGTAGGTGGCGTCGGTCGACTCCGTGTCCATCTTTGGCGCCGTGGTCGCCGGAATGACGTCGCAGTGTCTACTTAGACGCCGCCCCTGCGTGCTGGCCGTCAGTTCTGATACGACTTTCCACGCCAGAAGGCAGGGCCATACAAGACACTGACCACTGGTACACATAACTAGGGCCCTGGAAGGGAGTCCCTATCCAGGTAAGGGTCTTTACAATGCTAATGGAGGGGGATGCAGAATGGTGTCTACATGGACAGCAGTTAACCGTTCAGTTGATCAGCAGCAAGGACAGATGAATACGCATATCAGTATTCAAAAATGCCCTCATCTATACACATCAAATCATGAACAGCTTGTGCCATCATGGCAGAGGGCTTAACATTTTGTTCTGGGACTCTGGGTTGGGGTGTTAACTTTTGTCTACAATAAGTACAACAGGCGGGAAGGCAATTAATACACAGGCAACAAGTGAAAACAACACCTGCTATGGCTACTAAGAATAGGAGTATTTTCCAGCCCCAGGACGCTATCAGACCCCAAAACCATCCGGAGAAAGACCAAGTGCCATTTTCCTGGTGGATATCAGATGCTAGTCTGTGCAACTTTTGTATTGCTGCATAGACATTCGAGGCGTGGTCCGGTATGTACACACAACAACTCCTACCGATGACGCGACAAGCCCCACCCCAATCGGCAAGGATGGTGTCTAACACCATCCTGTTTTGAAGGGCAACAAGTCTCGTAGCCTGAAGCTCAGCTGTGATGTTGGTCAGTATTCCTGCTGTGGTGTTGATGGCTCCTTCTACAACCCTTGTGAGTCGGCGTATACTACGGCTATTGTGCATAGGACCCCAAAATGGCAAGATACCCTTCATGTCATCTGTAAATTGCAGCAGGGTAGTGTCTGTCTGATCTATATCCTTCGTGTCAATAACCCTTCTAACTCGGGACAGATACAAACTCCTGCTTTGTAACCTGTGGTCTGTGTGTTAATTGGATGGTGCGATATATACGGGGGCAAAAGGAAGGACACATAACATACACCAGACCACCCCCTAGGAAGCCATACATAAGCCTGGGACCCAAAAACGAAATACACATTATGGGGCGGAAGCAGTGGTGGACTACTAGTGGTATTCAAATCATAAGTATAGTTACAAGTACTCTCTCCTACCAGGACCTTTCCAAAACCTTGGACGCAGAAACTAGCTGTTGTATTAATTACTGGTACTGGCATTGCCTTATCCTGGGTAATATTGCGCAATTGAAAAGACCTGAAATATTCAGTGACGTTAAAGTCCTGGAAGTCCATCATCTCATTCTGCAGCCATGTTACATTCTTTTTGGCCTCATAGACGTTCATACAGGCATCTGGGTGCAGAGTACCAGTAGTCCCATACCTCTCCAGGGTAAATCCTTGGTGAGTCACTATATATCCCAATACAGCCTCATAGTCGAGGTATGTCATGTTCATTGCATCAGCGTGATAATGGATATACACTATGGTGAACAACTGGAACCAGGCTTCACAACTGGCAAGATAAGTAAAGGGCAGTGACAGTAACAGATCATTCTTATGCATTACAGAAAGGAGTAAGCCACAAACCCAACAATTAGTGACATTGGTGGTATGGTGAGCCTGATGGAGCATCTGCAGAAAAACATTGTCGACATAAGTCTGTCGGTGCCTTTCCTTATGAGGGGCCAAAGTGACAAATACATGTTCAGGGGGAACAGGAGTAGTACCGATCAGGGAATGCACAGGATGTTTTTCTTCAAGGAACCATACGATCCCAAACACTGCAACTAAAGCGACAACAACTATTACTAGGAACACTGTCTTAGTTTTGGTAGACCAACTCGACCATGTTGGGCTATTTTGCTCAAAACGGGGTGTTGCTAAAGGCTGTTGTTCTTCCATAATAATGCGGCCAAAGGGGTACATTTTGATATATCAAACTACCAGAGGAAGGTCCGTACTATGGAGCCAGGTATATATGAAAAAGAAAAACACACAGTTCAGTGTCTGCGGACTCTTATTGTTCATATTGTTTATTGCTATTGAGCACTTCACGGTGGGGCTGTACTGTCACAACCCTTTTCTGTCTCTTCGCTCAGGATAGGGCACCCTCCCTCCTGGGAAGACAGCCCCCAACCTATCCTGCCCAGTGCCCCAGACAATGCACCAATCTCCCTTTCCCTGATCTATCGTTGGTACCATAGACAAGGTACATATACCCTATTCTTCATCCATGAAGTCCATCCCTACTAATCTGACTTTTCCTTTGGTGCACTGTCCCTTCGCCGGGGACGTAAATTGTACCTAGCCACTCCAGGCACTGTCTCGTCACTGAAAAGGGTCTTTAATTCAGAGGGGACAGGGGACTGAGATTAAAGCTCCTGTGGGCCAGGTGGAGGAGAAACCTGGGCAGCCCTTATTTCTGGGGGGACTGCCTCATTCAAAGCAGCGTCGTTCTCCTCCATCTGTGCCCAGGTCAGTCGGGCATCAGAAAAAGGAACAAAGCGTGGCACCTTCTCCGTCTCGTGGTCCCCTATGCCATCAAGGACCTACCGGTCGTAGGGGAGAGGCAGCGGGACTCGCCGGCTGTGCGATGAGGGAATCCAGTGCTTCTGGCCATCCACCTTCACCACTGTCCTCGTGGCAAGCAGGACCTGCAGAGGCACTTTCCACCTTGGCTCCAAGCACCCCTTCCTCTGATAATTTCGGATCAGCACAAAGTCACCGGGCTGAATGCTGTGCCCGGGCCCCTCAGGTGTTGGCGGCAAAGCTTCATGTATCTGTTGATGAATAGAACGCTAATTTTTAGTCAACTCACATAAGTGATCTACAAGTAATGGGTATTCAATTTCAGAAAAATGACGGGGCCTGGGGACGCCCCAAACATTTGCAGGGCGGCCAAAAACAACCTCATACGGGGATAATCCTATTCTAGAATGAGCTGTCACCTTCGTGGACAATAGGGCAAGGGGTAGGGCGTCTGGTCATTGCAATCCTGTGCTCTCCTTAATCTTTGCCAGCTTCAACTTGAGAGTACCATTGTACTTCTGAACCAAACCTGCTGACTGGGGGTGGTTTGCTGCATGAAACTTTTGCTTAATGTGCAGACCGTCGCACACCAGCTGAATAACTTTCGAATTGAAGTGACTCCTGTTGTCACTCCAAATCAAACGGGGCAAGCCGAAGCACGGGAAAAACTCCTTTAAAAGGGCTTTTGCCGTCGCCATGGCTGTGTTCTCTTTAGTGGGGTAAGCCTCGATCCATTTACTGAATGCACAAACAACCACCAGCACATATTTCAAGTTGTTAACTCTTTCCTTTTCGATGTAATCCATCTGGAGAACCTCGAAAGGGAAGGAAGGTGGTGCAAAATTACCAGGAGGTGTAGGGGTACCCTTCCCAGGATTATGCGTCAGGCAAACCATACGGTGCTTCACTAGATGGGCAGCTACCTTAGGTATATTGTCATTTCGCCATACGGGATCCAGTAATTTACATATCCCCTTCGCACTAATGTGAGCTGGGCCATGTGCCATTGTAACTACAGGGAATATATATGCATCTGGTAACATCCATCTTTGCTTTTCCGATTTATCGGTCCAGCACCCCTCCTCATCTAAGCGTCCTGTACTCTCCTGCCACGTTGCCAACTCCTCAATTGTTGCCTCACTCTGTATTTCCTTCACATTTTCCAGTGTGTCCTCAAACATCCCGTTTTCAGGCACCCATCTAGCTGGTCCCGCCACAAACATTCTCTTCATCTTAGACCTAGTTGTCTCTTTAGCTGTCTGATCTGCAAACGCATTTCCCCTCCCCACATCATGAGTAATCGCCTTATGGGCACTACACTTCACTATTGCCAATCTTTTGGGAAGTGTCAGAGCTGATAAAAGCCTGTGTATCAAGGGGCTGTGTTGTATTTTCGTACCATGGGAAGTCAGGAATCCCCTCTCCGCCCAGAGCCGCCCAAAATTGTGGGCTACCCCAAATGCATATTGGCTGTCAGTATAAATATTGACAGCCAATCCCTCGCTTAACTCACATGCTCGTAAAAGAGCAACCAGCTCTGCAGCTTGCGCTGATTGGTAGGGAACGCGTGATGTCTCAACTACAGTGCGCAGCGTAGTGATAGCATATGCTGCAGAAGTGGTGCCATCTGACAATTTGAAACAAGAGCCATCGACATATAGTTCCCCTTGCGGGTCAGATAAGGGAACGTTAGTCAGGTCTACTTGTCCCTTCGTCTCCTCTTCCGTTCGAAATAAACAATCATGGACATCTCTGTCCTCATCTTCCGAAGGGAGAGGTAGTAACGTGGCTGGGTTAAGAGTGGCACATCTTTTAATGGTGATGGGTGGCGCAAACAGAGTCAATTCATAGCCAGTCAGACGAGCACTGGTAAGGTGCTGCGTCTTTGTCTTGTTAAGAAGTGTGTCCACAGCATGGGGTACCATAACTGTGAGATCAGTATTGAGGAGAAGCCCTGCTGATTGTCGAATAGAGACAGCCACGGCCGCGGCTGCTCTTAAACAGCTCGGGAGGGCTCTAGTGACAGTGTCAAGAAAGGCAGAGAAATAAGCACACGGCCTCTGCTTACCTCCAAAGGCTTGTGTTAACACAGAAAGCGCACATCCAGCCGTTTCGTGTACGTACAACACGAAAGGCTTCTGATAATCAGGCGTGCCAAGCACAGGTGCAGAGCAAAGCGCGACTTTTAATTGCTCAAAAGCTTGCTGACATTCATGCGTTCAGGGTAAAAGTTCATGCACATCTTTAGCTGTTAGGCATAGCAAAGGCTTCGTTAGTAAAGAATAACCAGGTATCCAATGACAACAATACAAGGTGATGCCTATGAAAGCACGCACATCCCTCTGAGTCACAGGGACGGGCATCTTAACAATGGCATCAACTCGTTCAGATGTTAGCCTCCTTCCCTCCTTCGACAGTACGTGACCTAATTAGGTGACCTCCTGTCGACAATATTGGAACTTTGAAAGGGACACTTTATGTTCGTGCTGTGCCAAATGCAGTAATAATTTGACCGTGGCCTCCCTGCAACCCTCTTCAGTATCGGAGGCCACCAGAAGGTTATCCACATACTGTAGCAATACATTACCTGAGGGAAGAGAGAGGGAATCCAACTGACTTTTCAAGGCTTTACTATAGATACTAGGACTATCAGTATACCCCTGAGGAGCTCGACAAAATTGGAAACTCCTGCTGCCAAGGCGAAACCGAAAAGGTACCTGCTGTCTGGATGAATGGGAATGCTAAAGAAAGCATTTTTTAGGTCAATCACAGAAAAGAATTTGGCTGTGGAAGGAATCATCGTTAAGAGAGCAGTAATGTCAGGGACCACCGAAAACTGAGGGACCACTATTTTGTTAACCTCCCGCAAATCAATCACAAAGCGGTAGACATCGGGATGAGCATCAGAGGAATCAGAGGGTGCCTTTTTAAGGATGGGGAGAATAGGGCTATTGCACACATTCGCTACTGTCTCCTCAACCACCCCCGATTTCATCAGATCCTGTATAATCTGCAACAAAGCCCGTTCCCCCGCCTGCGGTATTTTGTACTGGGGAATACGAGGTAGCACAGCGTTGTCTTTAATCGTAAAAGAGACTGGTGGTATCTGCAACAACCCTACGTCCGTATCTCCTGTTGCCCACAACGTGGGCGGCACATCCTTAAATTCAGCAGGAAGCGGTGCATCTTTTGAAAAACACCGTTTAGCACTGACTACATCCGGTCCTATTGTCATATAAACGCCATCTGGGGAACATGAAATTGTAGCATGCAACTTTTTCAACAAATCTAATCCCATTAAGTTTTCTCCGCAATTCGTTGTCAACAAGAATGGTGAGTCCACAGTGAAAGGGCCAATAGTCAAAGCAAGGTGTTCGGAAATGGGGCTCACAACCGGTACGCCTGAGAAACCTACCGAGACATTGTTATGGCCAGACAGAGCTGCCCCAGGGACCAGTGAACGAGAAACAGAGCTATTCCTTGCACCTGTATCCACCAAATGTTTTTTAGCCGAACCATGCAAATCCGCTGTGACATATGGACCACGCTGATCTACAGGTATTGAACTGGTCCCTCACCCTGTCCCTGGCAGTCCTAGTTATAGGACATCCCTGCCACCTCGTCCAGATCATAATCATCGTGATAATACTGGTCATCAAAATAGTTCTGATCAGAACGACCCCCTGAGGATGCACCAGCCTGGACCTTATCACGACCACTCTCGCCACAACCCCGTCCACTAGAACCCCGACCTCTGGGGGCCGCGACCTTCTGCAACAACTCCGGACACTCACTCCGCGAGTGTCCCTCCTTTTTACAATACGCACACTGGTTCGGCCCCACATGAACGCCACTTCTGTCAGTGCCATGCGACCACTGGGCCGGACCAGTGACACGTCCCCTGCCGGACCCCCTTGCTGCCTGCTGCATTAGTACCTTAGTCTTCAACTCCTTATTCTTCTTCTCCACCTTTTCCTTCTCCTCATTTTCCTTATGCTCATAGTACTGAGCCATACTCAATATCACTGAAGGGGAGGAGGTAGTCCAGGTGCTCTCAGAAGCCTGCAACCGAGCCGCGATCTCGGGAAGCAGGTTTGTGACAAATCTGTTAACAAACAACCGGACACCTCCTTCTACCGACAAATCTTGTCCACTGAAATCCAGAAACACCCCTTCAAACCGAGTAAAAAAAAACAAATCAGACACACTTTCATCTTTCTTCTGACGACATGCTGCTAACTTATCCCAATCTACTCGTCTGGGTGGGATGAGAGAATGCATGTAAGTAATGATACGACTCGGCAAAGCTAGTATCTCAGCCTTAGGCTTTTCACCAGGCTTTCGCTCTTTATCCCATGCCCTAATCTCATTCCAAGTGCCACCCAACTCTACAACATGGTCCTGCGTATGCACCTGCCTCCATATGTCCACTGGTACCAACAACCCAAAAAACATCTCAATATCTGCCAGGGTCATCACCGTCGATGAGGCGGCCTCCGTTAATTCTTTGTAATATGCAGTTGGGTTTTTCCTAGGGTCCGGCAGCTGACTCTTAAGGGCTAACACCTCACTCCTTTTCCACGGTGTGTAAACCCATTGTTCCTGAAAACAAGCCTCCACCTGTTGTTGAACAACAATATCCTGCGCATTACGCCGTTCTGGGATCTCGGGATGGAAAATAGGATGCACCTCCCTCATTGGGAATTGGGACACAGTCGTCTGTGTTTTCTGATGCAACCTACCCCGATAACCAATCATCGTTGCAACATTACTAAAAACATCATTAGGGGCCATGTGAGTAGAGTATACGCGGTCTCGAATGTCATAAATTATTTGTGGTGCTACACCACCAAAACACTGTTCCCACAACCCTATCAATGTAGCTGACATATGTTTGAGGCATGCTGCTGTACAAACGGCTCAAAATCTTTCAACACACTCCACACGTCCTCTACACTGTAGATCGGACTCCGTGCCCACTGTGCAGACTGATTAGCTACCATCTTTTTCTCCTCGTTGCCTACATCAGATCGAATCAGCACCCGCCCCATTCGCTCCCGTGCCGCAGCCCAATTCCCCTCGTCCAACCCACGCACTGGTGTCCCAACACCCAACGATGCCGGGGATGAAATGTCCGGGAAAGACACAATGGATGAAGGGACGGGCACTAATGTTAGTAATGACTGCGTCGAAGGTGAGAGAGAAGGGGGAGAAACATGAGCGGGGACAACAGACACAGCGGGAGGACCTGCAGCCACTGCACCCGCAGCTTGCAAAGCCAGGGAGGAGACAGGCGGGGCCGTAGCTGAAGCAGCCGGGTCAGAGACAGAAGGGCCAGAAGCAGAAACAGGAGGGGCAGAAGACAGATGTCGGAACAACAGGGTATATCCTCTGTGGGGCGTAGGGAGGTGGGGGCCGAGCTTCTAATAGTTCATCCACAAAAGCATCACCTTCCTCTCGGGCAACATAGGACTTATCACAGTGTTATCGAAACTTCCTATTAGCACACTCTATACCTTTTTCTATTTTCTCTCTATCGTAGGCTACTGCTTTCTGGGTTACTGTTTGCATTTTCCCTCTCCTGGCCTGCTATTCCGCCCGCATTCGCCTTTGCCTAGGTTTCTTCTGCCATACCTGAAGGGAATCAAACATCGACTGCCTGCTTCTTCTGGCAAACAATTTATCCTGCAAATAGTTCAATTTCTGTTCATCAAAGGTACCTGTCGGTGGCCACTGAAGCTCAGCATTGTCCCTCGTATGTTTGTGCCATAATGTACTAAAAATAATAGGGCCAATGCCGTGCTTGGTATACATATCAAAATTCGGGGTGCCTTCCGGAAGCGCAGGTTGCCTCTGCTCCAGCCGAGCTTCGGCAGAACAACAGTGGCACCCAAAACACCATAGTTTGCTCAGACAAGGCATCTTAATATGACACGTTCACTGTTCACATGAAACAAATAACACACAAAACAAAGGAAATTCAAGAGGCAGCCCGTAGACTGCACCAAGACAAGACAGTCCGGAGACTGTACCAAGACAAGAAGATAGGCTCTAGCCCCAGGCCTATTCAAGAGTAAATCAAATTCAGCAGGTAGCCTGGCGGAGCGTTCGCAAACGCCCTGTATCTCAAGGGTCCGCAGACCCACCAAGTTCAAACAAGCTAGGAATGGTCCTCAGACCATATGCAATATTTTTCAAGATGGCGCCATATTTACCAAGAAGCAAGACAAACTCACCTGGTGCACACAGGTCAAGCAGAGTTATTCTCCACCACCGACTCTTCGGACCAAGCGGTCAGATCCAAGGGTTTCGCCTTTTCAGGACCCCAGCCGGGATGACCATTGGGCGAGGCCCCACCCGATCAGACAGGTCGGAGCAGCTGTGAGAACTAAGCTCTAGCGTGTGGGGATCCCCGATCCGGCCATCCGACCAGACGTGGCCCCGTCCTCCACACTTGATTGCGGGCGAGATTGGTCAGCCCGATGGAGTCCCTGTTCAGGCGCCAACTGAAGGAAGTGACCCGAAATGGGCCACCCGGGTCACTCGCGACCACCTCTCGGCCTTCCCAGAAATGAAGAGTCGGGACGACAGTGGAGAATACAATCTAACTCTTTTATTAGTAAGTTCACTGCAGTGGAGTCCGGTCTGACCAGCCTCATGGGATAGCTGTCGAGGGACTGACTTCAGAACACTTGGTAAAACATAATATGCATTTCCAACACCCCTAAAGACCCGCCCAGACTGAAAATTTCCAGCTCGGGCACGGATGAACAAAGGAGGTACAAGAAGGATGGGCTACCACCTGCAGAACGGGTACGTTGCGGTGTCTACTTAGACGCCGCCCCTGCACGCTGGCCGTCAGTTCTGATACGACTTTCCACGCCAGAAGGCAGGGCCATACAAGACACTTACCACTGGTACACATAACTAGGGCCCTGGAAGGGAGTACCTATCCCTAGAAGTCAGTTCGCAGAACGGGGAGGATAGGTGGAACGGTAAGGAATCTATAACTACATATGTCTCTTGCAGATACATCGTTACCGAAGGTAAGTAACTTGTTCATCTGAAAGAGACTGCAGTTATAGATTCCTTACCTTCAGAATAGATAACCCCAGCAATGCCAGCCCCGGAGGTGGGTCTGCGAACCAAGTCCACACCAGAAAGTCCTGGAGAACAGAACGGCCAAAGTAGCCATCTCTCCGGACTTGGATTTCCAGGCAATAATGTTTGGTGAACGCGTGCAGAGATGCCCACTTGGCCGCCTGACAGATGTTGAAGGAAGTGACCAGAAATGACCACCTCTCGGCCTTCCCAGAAATGAAGAGTCGGGACGACAGTGGAGAATACAATCTAACTCTTTTATTAGTAAGTTCACTGCAGTGGAGTCCGGTCTGCCCAACCTCATGGGATAGCTGTCGAGGGACTGACTTCAGAACACTTGGTAAAACATAATATGCATTTCCAACACCCCTAAAGACCCGCCCAGACTGGAATTTTCCAGCTCGGGCACGGATGAACAAAGAAGGTACAGAAGGATGGGCTACCACCTGCAGAACGGGTACATGTTATCACATTTTCAAGGTTGTCTTGTTCAAGCTCAACGCTCTCTAGTGTGGGAGCAGGGCTACGGTAGAGGAAAGGCTTGCGAAGGCAGAATAGGCTATTCATTAATACATTAGGATTCAACCTTGAATACGATAAGAGGAACTAACTGGACAGCAGCTTTCTGCTGAGGCAAACGGAGAGGGGCACAGAGGCCAGGTTTCGATCACAGCGCAACATGGCGGTTACATGACAGAAAATGGGGTCTCAGATGCTAACTTTAACCCGCACGAAGTTAGAAGGGACTGGTCACACGCATTTCCAATAGCGGTCAATACAAAATAGCTACATGAATGCTAACATAACACAGTATACAGCATGAGTGATGGGGCAATGACACATTCAATTCTAACAATGTCAAGGAGTGGGACACAATGCCCCAAGGCAGTAGTAGCTGCCGTCACCCTGGTGGAGTGGGCACGCAGTCCCACTGGGGCTTCCTTCTTTGCCAAGGAGTAACAGATTTTAATGCATAGGACAACCCATCGAGAGATGGTGCGTTTTTGCACAGCCCGACCTGTCTTGACCCCCACATATCCAACAAAGAGTTGATCGTCCACCAGGAAATCTTTTGTGCGGTCGAGATAGAAAGACAGCACACGTTTTGGGTCCAGACGGTGGAGTCTCTCCTCCTCCTTAGAAGGGTGAGGAGGTGGGAAGAAGGTGGGCAAAGTGATGGTCTGTCCTATATGGAAAGAGGTAACCACTTTGGGAAGAAAAGAGGGCCTTGTGCGAAGAACTACTTTGTCTGGATGAACAGCAAGAAAAGGAGGTTTGGAAGACAAAGCTTGCAGCTCACTCACCCTGCGAGCAGAGGTGATGGCAACAAGGAAAGCTGTCTTCAGAGTAAGGAGCCTGAGAGGACAGTTGTGAAGAGGCTCGAAGGGAGCGCACATAAGATAGGTTAAGATCAGGTTCAAGTCCCACTGGGGCATTATGAACGGAGATGGAGGAAAGAGGTGAGTAATGCCCTTTAGAAATCTATTTACAATAGGGGACTTGAAAAGAGAAGGCTGATCAGGAAGGCGAAGAAAGGCAGATATGGCCGAAAGGTAGCCTTTAAGAGTGCCCAGGGCAGAGCCCTGCTGGGCCAAAGAAAGTATATACAAGAGAACTTCCGAAAGAGGGGCAGAAAGGGGATCCACAGCCTTTGCTGTGCACCATGCCACAAACTTGTTCCATCTGCAGGCGTATACCCTCTTAGTGGAGGGTCGCCTGGCTGCCAGGATGACATTACAGACTTCAGGAGGAAGGTCAAAAGCTGTCAACTGTCGCCACTCAATCTCCACGCAAGGAGGTGGAGGCTGGACAGGTTCAGGTGGAGGACCCTTCCCTGCTGCTCTGACAGAAGATCCTCCCGAAGAGGCAGTCTGATCGGAGGATCGATGGCCATGCTCAAGAGCTCTGGGTACCAAACTCTTTGTGCCCAGTCCGGAGCCACAAGAATGACTTGGGCCCGGTTGCGCTTGATCTTCTTCAGCACTCTGGGTAGAAGTGGTACAGGCGCAAAGGCGTACAGGAGGCCGCAGTTCCACTTGCGACGAAAAGCGTCACTGAGCGAGTGCCGCCTTGGAAATTCCAACGTGCAGAATTGCTGACATTGCACGTTCTCTTCGGTAGCGAATAGATCTAACCAAGGCTCTCCCCACTGCTGAAAGAGACCTTGCACCACCTCCGAGTGAAGACGCCATTTTTGATCCACCAGGCACCAGTGGCTGAGTTTGTCCGCCCTGATGTTCAGAGAACCTGCCAGGTGTTGAACCACCAGGGACATGCCCTGATGTTCCAGCCATGTCCAGAGATGAAGAGCCTCTTGATATAGGGTCCATGACCCTACCCCACCCCCTGCTTGCTACAGTACCACATGGCGGTGGTGTTGTCTGTGAACACCTGCACCACCTTCCCTCTGAGAGAGGGAAGGAATGCCTTCAGTGCTAGACAAATCACCTGGAGCTCCAGCAGGTTGATATGGAGCCCGAACGCCACCGGAGACCAGACGCCTCTGATCTCCGCCTCTCCTGGATGGCCGCCCCATCCCAGGAGTGACACATCTGTCACCACTGTGAGGTCTGGTTGGGGAAGGGAGAGGGATCTGCCTCTGACCCTAGCTTGGTTCATTAGCCACCACTGCAGTTGTTGCGCAGTCCCCTCCGAGATCTGGACGTAGTCGGAAAGATTCCCCTGATGCTGCGCCCACTGGAACTTCAGGCCCCATTGCAGAGCCTGCATATGCCACCTGGCATGATCACCCAGCAGGATGCATGAGGCCATGAGGCCCAGCAGCCTCACAGTCATTCTCACCAAAACCCGGGATAGAGGCTGAAGCACAAGTTACTACTTGTGTAACGCTATATCTGTAAGAGACATTAGTTAGTGATAGATCCCTTACCTTAGAATATCCCCAGGCGTCAGACTGGATCCGGAAAGTTTTTCGTCAGCAGTACCCCTGCGCGTCGGTAGGTGGCGTCGTGCGGCTCAGCGTCCGTCGCTGGCATCGTAAGCGCCGAGATGACGTCACGGAGACTACTTAGGCGCCACCCATGCGCGCTGACGTCAGTTCTTTACACGACTTTCCGCGCCAGGAACGCAGAGCCATGCAAGAAACTGACCACTGGTGCCATGAAACTAGGGCCCTGAAAGGGATGACCTTAACCTTAGAAATCAGTTCGCAGAACGGGGAGGATGGGTGGGGCGGTAGGAATCTATCACTAACTAATGTCTCTTACAGATATATCGTTACACAAGTAGTAACTTGTGCATCTGAAAGAGACACGTTAGTGATAGATTCCTTACCTTAGAATAGATACCCCAGCAATACCAACCCAGGTGGTGGGTCTGCGAACAAGATTACACCAGAAAGTCACGGAGAACAGAACGGCCAAAGAAGCCGTCTCTCCGGACTTGACTGTCAAGGCAGTAATGCTTGGTAAACTTGTGCAGCGAGGCCCACGTAGCTGCCTGACAAATGTCCTGCAAGGGAACGCCGCGTCCCAAGGCAGTAGTGGCTGCCGTCGCCCTGGTCGAATGGGCACGCAGCCCCACAGGAGGCTCCCTCTTGGCCAACGAGTAACATGCTTTTATGCACAGAACAACCCACCGAGAGATGGTTCTTTTGTGCACGGCCGGACCTTTTTTGGCGCCCACGTAGCCAACAAAGAGTTGGTCATCCACCCGGAACTGTTGTGTGCGCTTCAGATAGAACGAGAGCACACGTTTTGGGTCCAGACGGTGAAGCCTCTCTTCCTCTTTTGAAGGATGCGGAAAGAAGGTGGGCAAAGTGATGGACTGCCCGATGTGGAAGGGCGTGACAACCTTTGGCAAGAAAGAAGGACGGGTCCTTAAAACCACCTTGTCCGGATGAACAGAAAGGAAAGGAGGTTTGGAAGAAAGAGCCTGGAGCTCACTCACTCTTCTGGCAGAGGTGATAGCTACCAGGAAAGCCGTCTTGAGAGTGAGAAGACGCAAAGGACAGTGATGAAGGGGCTCGAAGGGAGCGCACATCAGGTATGTCAAGACAAGGTTTAAGTCCCATTGAGGCATTATGAACGGCACGGGAGGAAATGTGTGCCTAATGCCCTTGAGGAAACGGGTAACAACCGGGGACTTACAAAGAGAAGGCTGATCTGGAAGCCGTAGAAAGGCGGAGATGGCCGAAAGATAACCTTTGATAGTGCCCAGAGCAGAGCCCTGCTGGGCCAAGGATAGAAGGAACAGAAGAACCTCAGAAAGAGGGGCAGAGAGGGGATCCACAGCCTTTGCTGTGAAGCATGCCACAAATTTGTTCCACCTGCAGGCGTATACCGTCTTAGTGGAGGGATGCCTGGCTGCCAGAATGACATCACAGACTTCGGGAGGAAGATCGAAAGCTGTCAACTGTTGCCGCTCAATATCCACGCATGGAGGTGGAGGCTGGACAGGATCGGGTGGAGGACCGTCCCCTGCTGCTGCGACAGAAGATCCTCCCGAAGAGGCAGTCGGATCGGGGGATCGATCGCCATGCTGAGTAGCTCGGGATATCAGTATCTTCGTGCCCAATACGGAGCTACAAGGATGACTTGGGCCCGGTCGCGCCGAATCTTCTTCAGCAGTCTGGGCAGAAGTGATATAGGCGGAAAGGCGTACAATAGACCGCAACTCCACACGCGACGAAAAGCGTCGCCGAGCGAGTGCCGCCTTGGAAATTCCAACGTGCAGAACTGATGACATTGCGCGTTCTCTTCTGTGGCGAATAGATCTAACCAAGGCTCTCCCCACTGCCGAAAGAGACCTTGCGCCACGTCCAAGTTCAGACGCCATTCGTGATCCATCAAGCACCGGCGGCTGAGTTCGTCCGCCCTGGCATTCAGAGAACCCACCAGGTGTTGAACCACCAAGGTAATGCCTTGATGTTCCAGCCATGTCCAGAGGCGCAGAGCCTCCTGACATAGGGTCCAGGACCCCACCCCGCCCTGTTTGTTGCAATACCACATGGCGGTGGTGTTGTCCGTGAACACCTGCACTACACTTCCCCGGACAGAGGGAAGGAATGCCTTCAGTGCAAGCCGGATCGCCCGAAGCTCCAAAAGGTTGATATGGAGCCGGGACTCCGCCGGAGACCAGAGGCCTCTGATCTCCGCCTCTCCCAAGTGGCCTCCCCATCCCAGGAGGGACGCATCCGTCACCACCGTGTGCTCCGGTTGGGGAAGGGAGAGGGATCTGCCATTGACCCAATCGCGATTCGTGAGCCACCGCTGCAATCGTGCAGTGCCCTCCGAGATCTGGACATGATCGGACAGGTTGCCCTGATGCTGTGCCCACTGGAACTTCAGGTCCCACTGCAGAGCCCGCATATGCCATCTGGCATGTTGCACCAGCAGGATGCATGAGGCCATTAGGCCCAGGAGCCAGAGGGTCAACCTGACCGAAACCCGGGAGAGAGGCTGAAGGATCGGAATCATAGCCTGAATATCCCGGACTCGCTGCTCGGGAGGATAAACCCGAAACCGCGTCGAATCCAGAACCGCTCCGATGAAGGGGAGCTTCTGAGAGGGACTCAGGTGCAACTTCAGCACGTTGATGGAGAACCCCAGCAAATGCAGGAGGTCGGCCGTAGTCTGAAGGTGGGTGACAACTGCCTGGGGCGAGCCCGCCTTCAACAACCAGTCGTCGAGGTAGGGGAAGACTGACACCCCTGACCTGCGCAGATGAGCTGTGACCACCGCCATCACTTTTGTGAACACCCGAGGGGCGCTGGTAAGGCCGAAAGAGAGCACAGCAAACTGAAAATGCTCCTGGCCTACCGTGAACCGCAGGTAACGCCGGTGGGCCGGCAGGACGGGGATGTGAAAATATGCGTCCTCCAAGTCCAACGCTACCATCCAGTCTCCAGGGTCGAGGGCAGCCAAGACCTGAGCCAGAGTCAACATCTTGAACTTCTCCTTCCGGAGGAAGCGATTGACGTTCCTGATGGGGCGCAAGCCCCCCTCTTCATGGGGACCAGAAAGTAGTGGGAATAACAACCACTCCCTACTTTTGGCACGGGAACACACTCGATGGCCCCCTTGGCCAAGAGGGCCGTGACTTCCTGCTGGAGAAGCGCCAAGTGTTCCCCCGACATGCGGTGGTACTGAGGTGGCATGGCTGGAGGGGTGGACTGAAAGGGAAGGGAGTAACCCTTGCGGATGATCTGCAACACCCACTCGTCCGATGTGATAGCGTGCCAGTGAGGGAGATGATGGCGGATCCTGCCACCCACTGACGTGGGGTGCCCCACAAAGCTCGGATTAGGAAGGTTTGGAGGTAGAAGCAGCGGGGGCGGAGGTGGACTGACCCCCACGCTGATTCCCAGACCCGCCCCTGCGGAAACCGCGGCCGCGCTGAGGCTGGTTCTGCACAGGCTTGCTGAAGGAACGTGCCTGGGCGCCCCTGCCGTGGCCACGAAAGGAACGAAAACCAGGAGTGGCTGGGCTTTTCGTGGAAAGACCTAAGGACTTGGCCGTGGCCCGCGAGTCCTTAAAACGCTCCAGCGCACTGTCGGCTTTATCGCCAAACAGGCGAGTGCCATCAAAGGGCATGTCCATGAGTGAGCTTTGGACATCTGGCGAGAACCCGGTAGATCTCAACCAGGCGTGGCGACGAAGCGCCACAGTCGTAGAAATTGCTCTACCTAGTGAGTCCGCGGTGTCCAAACCACACCGAATGGCGAACTTAGCCGCATCTTTACCCTCGGCAACAGCTTGGGACAGCACAGCTTGGGTCTCCTCAGGACACTGAGGCAACACCTGTGCAACTGTATCCCACACCGCGTGGAAATAGCGGCCCAATAGGCATTCGGTGTTCACTGACCGCAGCCCCAAGCTGGCCGAAGAGAACAACCGCTTGCCGAACTGCTCCAGCTTCTTAGAGTCCTTATCCGGCGGAGCCGTGGGAAAGGCACTCTGGGACGTCGAAGCTTGGATGACCAGGCTCTCGGGCGTAGGATGAGTGGTCAGAAAGGCAGGGTCACCCGGCGCCGGGCGATGACGCCTGGCGACGTTCTTATCCACAGGGGCCCCTGTGGCTGGCCGCGACCAAGTGCCCAGTAAGACGTCAGTGAGGACGTCATTAAATGGCAGCAGGGGCTCCGACGAAGTGGATGCCGTCTGGAGCACCTCAGTGAGGAGATTAGTCTTCAGGGCCACCGTAGGGAGATCAAGGTTGAGGACCTCAGCGGCCCGACGGAGCACCATCGTGTAAGAAGCGCCCTCCTCCATGGTAGGCGGAGGAGAGGCAAACCCCGGGTCAGAGGAGATATCAAGGCCGCCAGCCTCCTCTAACTCGTCCGCCCAGTCCTGCTCAGAGTCACACTGACTAGCAAGAGGGTCCTCGGACCCCTCCCAGTCGTCCTCCACCTCCGCCGTATGTGGAACAGACTGCGGCGGCAGGGCAGGGACCGGGGAAGGAACAAACGGCGCCGGGAACGCCGCCGGACGGGGCCGAACCTGCGCCGTGTCCCAATGCGGATCCCAGGAAGGGACAAAATTGTCCTGGAACCTGAGCAGGGGCGGAACAAATGGCATCCACAGCGGCACCGGAGGCGGAGCCGAGGTTGGCGCTGGGGCCGGAGCCGGCAGCGTGGGACCTTTTGGCGCCGTGGCCGGAGCCAGCGGCGCAGGATCCTGCGGTGCCGGGGCCGGCGGTGCCGACAGCCTGACAGGATCCTGACACGGGACCGCGGGGCCCAAGGGCGTGCCGGCGGGAGCCCGAGGCCTAAACAGGCGGTCCATGGTAGCAAGAAATTCTTGCACCTGTGCGGGAGTCGCCGAAGGACCCGGGTAAGGTGGGTAGGCCGCGGGACTCCCGGGCTCCGAAGGAGCCGCAGGGGCAGAACCCCTGTCCCCCTCGTCCGCATCCGGGGACCGACGGGGGGACGTCGGAGAGCGACAACGCTTCTTCGACTTCTTTTTGTGTCGTCTCTTACCCGAATCCGAGGGTGAAGACTTGGAGCCCGAGGAGCGATGATGGTGGCCCCGCGAGCATTCTCTGGAGCGGCCCCTAGACCGAGAACGGCGCTGGGACGAGTGCCAGACCTCAAGCAGCTTCCGGCGCTGCTCCCTCAAGGCCTTCGGGGCCATGGCCAGACAGTCCATACAGGACCGGGAGTCGTGGTCGCTCTCCAGGCAGTAGAGACAGACGTCGTGGGGGTCCGCCACCGGCATATTGTGACGGCAGGCCCCACAAGACTTAAAACCAGGCATCCCGACGTGCACCAGAGTAGAACTTACAGGAGACAAAAGTCTCAAAAAGATAGTCAAAAAGTGACTAAGGTACGTGCTCTAACCGGATCTGCGCTTACTGGCGCGGAAAAAGAAAGAACTGACGTCAGCGCGCATGGGTGGCGCCTAAGTAGTCGCCGTGACGTCATCTCGGCGCTTACGACGCCAGCGACGGACGCGGAGCCGCACGACGCCACCTACCGACGCGCAGAGGTACTACTGACGAAAAACTTTCCGGATCCAGTCTGATGCCTGGGGATATTCTAAGGTAAGGAATCTATCACTAACGTGTCTCTTTCAGATACATCGGTATCATAGCCAGAATAACCTGGACTCGGGAAGTAGGGTCCCGTTTTACCATCTAAGAAGAAACCCACGTCTCACTCTGCACTACCCACCAAACATGACACTCCCAGATAGGCCCCACCAGTTAGGCCCTGATAGATGTCATAAGTTGTCCACTTTCCTTCATCCTCGTAGCACATTACACATAGGCCCAAGCCACCTTCTTAGATACCCACATATAGGCCCAAGAATACCTTCCCAGATACATACATATAGGTCCACAGAGCCCAGTGTCTCTTGTTATCATTTTTTAATAAAACAGATCTCGCAGGCTTCACTGATCTGACAGCAGGGACCTGTGCCATCCACCGCGACACTAGCCCCCCCTTGTAAATTTCCACAGTTACGAGAATAAGATTAGCCCACACGTACGTGACATTCTGCTGGTACATCTGGCTGTTTCACAAGCAAGGTTGGCAATATTTTTAGTTATGAAACTTTCCGCGCTTGCTTAACTGAAACTGAAAAAGACGCCAACATGACAGAGAAATAATATATAAAATATTAATTTCTGAGCATTTTACGGTAAAAGTTATCCTTTGTTTACTTTCTGCGGTCAAGAGCACTGACCACCTGCTAAAAGCCCCTAGTTTCACCATGATACCACTTCTCAGTTCTACATAAAACTTTCCACAGTTACTGTAAGCGGGCGGTCAAGGGCCCGCGTCAGGACCCACGTCAGACGTGGGTAGAAGTTCTGCATTTAGCCATATAAAATAGCTGCATCCAGGGTGCGGCCCCGAACTCTCTCCAAACCAGTGCCTTGCTGCATTGTGAGGGTTCCCGATCGATCGTCATCCTGACTGGGCCTAGAACTTCTACTTCCAAGGTGGTAATGCTCCTATCTGATTATTTGCCTTTTGGCTTTGTCAGCTTATCTGATTATTTGCCTTTTGGCTTTGTCAGCCTGTCTGAATATTAGCCTTTTGGCTTTGTCAGACTATCTAATTTAGCTCATCCAAACCCAAGCCATTGCATTTATCTTAGCTTAAACTGCGTAGTCTTGAATGGTGTTGTTTTCTTAAGAAAAGATAGGCACTATCCTATTCATCACCTTTAAATTCAGGGTTGCCCCTTGGGCAGCTGCTCATAGAAAGATATATAAATATACATTTCTGCTTCACTTGAACAATTGATTTATAACATTGTCGATGCCTTTATTTTCCATCCTGCTCATGTGTTGATGGGCAAACATTTAAATTGAACTGTTTTCTGTGTTTCTGAATTGCTTAATAAAAGTGCAACTGTATTTTACATCGTTGTTCCTTCTTTTCAAGTGAACGAGCAGAGTCTGGGTCAGGCTCTCAGGAGTCGGTAAGCAGAAGGGTGTGGCCATCCATTTACCCTCAAACAGTGTCGACCACGAAGAAGAAGGTCTCGGTTGGCGGGTCCTCTGCGGTGCGGTCCTGGGACTCACACTGGGGTCACACCTGTGGCTGCCCCTCAGACTCTCCTCTCCTCACGGCCACCTGGGTAAGTCAGGGATAGTTTTATTTTTTCTTCCTTGCATTTGCCTCGGGTGTGGCGTGTTTAGAGAGGTAGGTCTGGCTGCCTCTGCCCTCCAGGGTCTCCCTTGTGTCTGCTCCTTTGTTCCCCTGTGGTTGACTGTCTTGCCACGACGTCCTCTGTGGCTGGTCACATCTTGCCGAGGCTCTTCGGTGCTTTCCACTCTGCTGTCCTCGACTCCATTTTGGCTTCCTTCTGCTTGGTTTCTCTTGGCGTTTTTCAGTATTGCTTTTTAGTGCTCTTGCATTTCGCATACATTATATTTACGTTTTGTTCACGTTTTAAGGTTGCCGTTTTTTATTGCTAGGATAATTGTGTATACATGGGTTTGAAGTTTTGACATAGGGTTTGAAGTTTTGACATACGGTTTGAAGTTTTTAGGTTTGAGTCCTGGGCACATGGCTATCTGAACTCCTATAGAGGCCAGGGGTCCTTGGCGCTGCTTAACGGTGCCTTCACCCCTTTGGAGGTTTGAAGTCCTGCGCCAGCATGTGGCTGGCCGAATTCTGTTACAGGTTGGGATTCCTTGATACCGTCCATGTTGCCCGAATTCTGATACAGGGCTTTTGCGTCCTTGGCACGGTGCACAGGTGGCACACGTGTCTGAATTGTTATTATTGTTGGACTTGGGGTCCTCCTGCATTGTGCTATTTAAGGTGTGGTCTCTGCGCCATATTATATTCTTGTGCGTACATTTTACAGTGTCTTTTGCCATCTTCTATTGCTAAACTTTCATTTTATACTGCTTTCCCTCATACAGTGGTTTCTCTCACATTGTGTTACAGTGCTTTCATTTTGCAGTGGTTTTCACCTCTTTATATTTCGGTTTCTCGATTGCTCTCTGTTTTTCACTCCTATATTGTGGTTTTTATTTTTTTGTCCGTGGCTCAACCACGCCCTGCGCCTCATCTCTCCTGTGTATTTCTTACTACGGCGCCCTTTCTTTTCAACGCGCCTTTCTTTTTTCAGGGCTCTTTCCCGTGTATTCACACATTCTTTCTTCTCCCTTTCTGCCGTCTCCCTCTCTGATTCCATTTTGCATGGCTTGGGTGCTTTCTTCTTCTTATCTTTCAAGTTGTTATCTCTCTCTGACAGGCGCCTCTGTCGATTTCTGACTGCGCCACTCCGAATAGAGGAACAAGCTCCTTCGGAACATCTGGGCCCTTCAGACATACCCTCCGCCTTCTTCTGCTCACTGCGTTCGCAGAAAGAGGAAGTGCACCTCTCCCCTTCGCAGCAGCTCTCCCTCTCGCCCCTCCTTTCTCTGCCTTCGCAGACTGCTCTTGAACACAATATGTCACAGTGATCACTGTTATTATTTTGATCATGCATTTCGTTTACTTAATGATTGTTTATTTGTTGTCCATTGTGTCTGTTTTTTGTGCTTCCGTTCCTTAAGCATTTGCTCGCCCTGCTGTCCCACCACAGCTGTCTCCCATCACCATCCACATCTGTTGCTGCCCTGCCAACTCTACAATCATTAGCCGAGTGGCAGGGCTGCCAGTTATTGTTGTTGTCTGAGTTGCCCCCCACTCTTTCCTCCCCATTAGCGGCAACTCCGCCAGGCAGTTGTTGTCTGGATTGCCTTGCCTTTCCTCCATAGCCGCAATCCCGCTAGGTAGTTGGACTTACCCTCATTAAACTTTGCACCTTCATTGCGCCTCTTCCTTTTTCTGTCTCTCACACGTTTTGCCTACCATTTGTCCAGGCCAATTGGTAGCCAAAGGGGGGGTGGAGTCATATCTCCGTTCCTCCTGTCAGCTCCCTTAAACCCCTTCCTCTCAGGTATGTCCCTTGACCCCCCGCGAATTATTAGCCTTCTTATTCATTCAGTGCGTGGTACGGCCACTGCAGTCTACCACGCCTCCCTTGATCGGTTTTTCCCCCTTACACGCCATCAAAGTGACGTTCTTGCAGTTGCTTGGAACATTTTAGGGATTACCTTTACACCCACCACTGAAATACGCCTTTCCCTCTTATCTCTCACAGACTTACCTCCCTCAGCCACCGCTTCTTCCCAGCCTCCACCACCACCAGACACCACTCGCCCGGATCTGCTGTGGCCTGACCACTCCTCTAATTCCTCTTCTCGCTCACCACCATCCTTAAGTTCCTCGGTTTATTTTGCTAATTCTCCCATTGTCATTCCTATAGACGTGGAGTCTAATACTGACTCTGCACACTCCACGGCATCCTCTGAAGAGGCAACACTCCCTAATCTTACCGCCCCTGCCTCTCCCACAGTATCAGCATCAGCCTCTAGCAGTGCTCTACACCAACCACCGTCTCCTGCTAATGAGTCCCCATTCCTCGTGGCACTGCTGCAGGACTATTCAGTGGACCTGGAGGACCCTGCACCAGACGTCCTCATTGTGCCTCCCCCTGCCTGCCCACCTCCGCACTTCCAGTCACTGTAGGGAATGAGTGACCCTTCCCCTGATAGCACAGCATCTCACATTTTTGTATATTTAGTCAATAATCACGTTGTAGGTCTTTCCACTGGTCACCCATCTTCCTTTGTCCACGTTACACCCTTAGCAAGTACTGTCCTTCTCACTATATTTCAAGTTCTAGGGATTGATTATACCCATGCACAGCAGATAACACTCTCACTAGCACCGTCCTTTCCGCACCCCATTACTACCAAAATCAAAGAACCAAAACCTTGCAAGCACTGAAATTTCAGGGAACACTCTTGTCCCTCAGGTATTACTGGCCCCCATGAACAGGATTTTAGGTACCTCTGTTCATAAAACACCGGATTGCATTTACATACGCATCCGCCTAATAGCGCCAGGCTTGGAGATACCTACCACATTAACCACATCCTATCCGCGCAACCCGCTACAAAGCAAGATCATTGCTGCTCTCTCTCGCAACCAGCTCCAATTCCCTGACTTCTCCCCTAACGGAATATACACCGGACCAGAGGAACTGGACTTAAGAAAAACATTATATCACATTATTATTAGTGCCATAGGAGAGGAACTAGTAAAAGACGCCCTTCCCCCTACTTCTGACACTCAACACTCTCCTGACGCTGAACCCTCGCCTGACACCTAATTGCATCCCTTTCTAAACTAGCGACATTCACCCTCAAAAGCATTGTGTTTTTAAAATAACCCCTCATGAATGGCATACTGAGCTCTACAGTGTATAAAACGTCCACCCACTTTCACATCTTCTTTATCATACGTCCCCCTGGATCACTACTCACTGCCATACTATCTAGCACATGGCCAAGGCACCCACTCCAAAGTTACATTGCTGAAGCTTGCTTTGACGGCCAGCTTCGCTTCCCTCTTTATACTCTAGCACAAGAGCGAGACTTGCAGGACGGTGTGTATGATATTGTCATTCAGGCAGTAGCGCAAGAACTCATCAGAGACATTGTCCCTAGCACCTGAAAGACGCACTCCTGTAATTCAGGCCTTGCCTAGAGCGCCCTGCGTTAGACACACCAACATGGCCACTCCACTCCAACATGTTTTAAAAACATTCGGAGGGCAGGAACATCATATACTAAAGCACTGCCGAGAACTACATAAGCGTACCTCCAAAATGAGTCATCCCTGGCCGTCAGAAGGGAGCTTTGATCCAATCATACTAGAGCATGCCACCACCTTCCTAGACACTAAGTACTCCGGCACTAAGTTACAGAAGAGAAAGGCTACTTTAGATCTCTGGTGAATTTTCAAAGACAAGGCTCAAACACACTCTGACTTGACACACCCAGCCATACCCAATGTTCCGCCACCTCCTCCGCCTTACCACTTCAGCGGTATGTATACCGAACGCACTCACAAGGAACAACTAGATCTAGCAGTTACCACTAATGATTCTCCGGCTGCTGGTTTCCAACCACTACCAAATGATGCATCTTCCTCACCACACCTCGGTCCAGATATACACATCACACAAACGGATGAATTCCACACTTCCCACACATCACCCAGTCACCCGTATCACCCCATGGACAGACCACCGACTCCACCCATGCCCCCCGGTGATGTGTACCCGCGCCTGACTGAACGTCAGAACATACACATGCCTGTTACCCATGGTACAGTAATGGAGACAGCAGTATCAGGTCTCCCAGGCCTCATAGATGCACAACTATCACTGAAATTTACACCAACTGTCAATACTGCACAACCACGCCCAGGTGACGAGGATGAGGAAGACTCTGACTCTGCCTTTCAAGCATCATCTCGCCACTCACGTACACCTAGCAATGTCTTCCGTGACACCGGCACTAAACAAGCCGCAGACACCAACCCCTTCCTTGACACCGGCACGCACCTGTTCCCACGTTCGTGCCTCCCACCCCAAATTAGCCTGCCCTTCACTTCCACTGCACCCTTGGGTGAGGGACCAGGATCTGGCCTTATGACAGAGCAGCAGCAGCTCATGGAGTTCCACGACACACCATTGCTGTGCATGACTGAGGGACAGCATGCCCCCCTCACATGTCTTCCCACCCCATACCAAAACTGGAGACCAAGTGCAGACTTGAGCAAAAGCATCAGCCTGGAAAGTATCTCGCCAGAGCACCCCGAAAGAGAACAGTCACACATGCATCAACCACCCAGCCACGCAGGACAGATAGACAAAATGAGACGCATGTCATTTAAATTAGAGAACATGCAGAAAAACATTGCAGACCTGATCACTAAGGTCAACTCTCCAGCACCGCCAACACCCAAACTGCACCAGCTCATGCAGGAACACCCACAGACAAATATCAGTAGGAATGGGGAAGGGAGTATACCATATCTCCATAATGAGCACCCCCACCACTATGACGCTGCCTCCTCCGGAATAACACAAACAGTCACCAACACACACCAAGCCTACCAATCCCCAACAGCATTAGGGCCGGAAAGGAGACTACTAGAAGGTACTGGTACTAGAAGGTCACAATCCCTTATTTGGTAAACTCCCCATATATTGTGAACACCCACAGGAACAAGACCCAGTGGTAAGAAGGAAGGTCAGGACCACCGAAGCACAGAAACTTAAAGTCTTGGGAACACATGGATGCCCAGACGACATACTATATGACGTCTCGGGCTCTGCTTCCTTGCGTACCATTAGGATGAAAAAATTACGCAACATGTATCTCAGCAGATCATGCGCACCAAAAACTAGCAATGATCTCACTCCCAATGAGATAGTGACACTAGGGGAAGGCTCAGACTATGCAGTTAACCCTTTCTCAGACGATTTCGCAGGCTGGTCAGAGCCCTTAGCACTGCAAATGCTCCCTTGGCCAAGAGAAGGCTCTTTTGAGCCTCAGTACATGGCAACAGCAGTTGAATGTATCCTCAAAGGATTGGGAGATGAGGATTGGGACTATGACTACATGAGGGAGAGCCTGAAGGTCTGGCAAAAATATGCCCACCAGCATGACTCTACAGGACCTACAGTGCAACGCACAGGGGTCACGCGCTAGATGCCACTGCTCTACAAAAATGTCACTGATCCCCCCATCTATATTCCGTGGTCTACACTAGACAAAGAAAATCTCAAAAAACAACTCCCACCCCTCACTGAGGGTGCGGGAAAATGGATTGCGGCTTTTGAAAATTACACCACAGGTAACAACATAGCTATAGGAGATGTAAAAAGCCTGCTGATCTCCCTCATTGGAGAAGACGCAGAAGATCTCTTCACACGTGTCCATGCCAATCTTACAAAAACAAACACCAAGCATGATGGTGTTTCCTTTAATGAGATTAGAACACTAGCATGGGCTGAGTTGCGCAGGAAATTCCCTGATGTTCCTGATATTGGGGCTCTGTTGTCACAGACCATGCAACCAAATGAAGACCCTGCCAACTATCTCTCCAGAATGAAAGAGAAATGGCACCAGGAGTTAGGACAACGATGGGATGCAGCAGGAGGGTATGGGAGACTATTTTATCACACAATAAAAAAGGGTCTGCCCACTGAAGTGCAGGAAAAATTAGATGGCATAGTAGCAATGGAATGTAAGCCATGGGCTGAGATACAAGACCACATTATACATTATTGCAAGAAGAGGCAGGAACAGGAGAAGAACAGACAGCTGGCCATAGAGAATGCCGCTGCCAAATTGGTGCAGCAGAAACTCAATAAGAAAAAAGACAATGCATACACAGTCATGTTTGCAGCACCGGTCACTCAGATGACGGCAGTAACATCCTTCCCCCAGGCTGCCATGAATGCTCTTGCAGGCAACGCCCAACCTGCCCCACAACAGGTTCAAGCACCACCTGCCGTGCAATACATACAAGCCCAACCCCAGCCTACCATACAGTATGTCCAGCCACAACCACAGCCAATTGTACAATACATGCCAGCACCACCCGCTTACAGTACCAACATACAGCCCTACTACAATAACAGACAAAATATGAACAGGAACATAGGGGTACAAGGAAGAGGGCGAGGGATGGGACAGCAGAGGTTTCCACAACAGCCAGGACTAGGGACCCCACCGCTCATCTGCTACTATTGTCAGAAACCAGGCCACATACAAAGAGATTGCCACAGTAAAATGCGTGATATGGGTCAGCAATACATGGGTCCCGTTACTAAGCACCAGCATCATTCCAACAACAGAAGCGCACGCAACAACACCTTCAACAGCCCCAAATACTATACTCTTATGCCCAACCAGCACAGCAGCAACAAGTGCAGCTCCAAGTGCCCATAATGGCCCAGGTTCAGCCAACTGTCCAGCAAGTGCAGGTTCCAATGCAACAGCCCCAGCCACAGCAAGTACCTGCTTATCAAGCGGTCCCCCAAACACAGAACAATGTACCCATAGGAGGAACGATTGTTGCCTCCAACAACCCCTTTACCCAGGGTACCATCCAGCAATATCAGACTGGAGGATACACCGGCTAGGACAGCCCACACACAACTCTTGTGTGCCCAATTTTGTCATGCACTAGCAATACTGAAGAGGACCCTATTGCAAGTGTTACGATAAATAACAAAACATATAGCTTTCTTGTTGACACAGGTGCCACATACTCCTGCATTACAGGTGGCCCTCTGCCCATTTCTGACCAAATAGCGGACACACAGGGATTTTCTGGGGCAATAGCAAGGGTCCCCTTCACCAAGCCAGTATCAATTGAGATAGGAGGCCATGTAGTGGAACAACCAGTGGCGTAGCTAGGGGGGGGCGGTGGGGGCGGTCCGCCCCAGGCGGCACTATTTTGGGGGCGGCGGCCTTTATAATTTATTTGGGGACAGTCACTGCAGTAGTGTCAGTGTCCCCAAATAAATTATAAAGGCACTGCCATATGTCGCTCGGCCCCCGTGTAAAGAGCAAGCGCACCTGCTTGCAAATGCTGCCTGCAGTGCAGCATGCGCTACGTACCCCGTTTGTGGTTGCTTTTGGGTCCCGTCCCAGGGCCGTCAATCTTGTAGCGCGCGAAAGCGCTACCAATGACGGCCTGGGCATAATGTTTGGCCAGCCCTTGCTGAAAAGAAGCGCAGCAGTGACGAGTGATGAGTCACGCGCTCCAATCACCATGCGGCGCGCTCGCATCTCGCGAGCGCCCGCCACTGCGCAGCACGACTATCACTGGAGGCTGGCCGGACCCGGGCGGCAAACTCAAATTGCCGCGGCCAGCTGTAACTCACGGCATGAACCTGCCTTGCTTGCACCTTTGCAGACCGGAGTCGATGCCTTCAATTATAGAAGGCTGAAAGTGCAAGGCCAGAATTGGTTGAGTAGAGTGGGTTAACCGTTATGGGGGCCCGGCAACCAACCTGCTGCACGGCTCCGCAAATGTATTCAAATATGGTGTGCCTGCTGCATGCCACTCGCACCGGCCCCGCCTTAAACCCCCTCAATTTAATAATGCCAGACCGGAGAGAAATCAAGTGAGTGACGGGGGGGTGGCAGGACATAGCCTACGTGTCACTAGGACGGCCCCGCCCGCCCAGGGACTCACCGGCCTGGAGGCTGACTGTTAAATGAGGCAGCCGGCAAACCCGAATTACCACAGCGCGCAGTAGCGGCCTAATTGAGCCTGCAGCCACTGCCTTGAGAGACTGCGCGTCAAGCAATTCTTGGGCGACACCGCCACACTCCTCCGGACTCTGCAACCACTGCCCAAGTAAGTGCCACCAGCCTCTGTGATTTACACAATAAATGGCAGCGCGCGGTCAGGCAGCGAGATCATTGTGAGGTGGCACATGTTTGAACTCTTTCTCAGTCAGTGTGCGATATCTGGCGCCCTTTTGTCTTTGTCACGTTCAAAATTTCCAATAGAAAGGCTTTTGAAGTTTTAATGATGGTCATTAGGATACTGATGATATCATTTGAATTGACCTTTGTACATTACAAGCGTGTAACCATGACGACACAACACACAAATCTCTTCAATCAGCCTTAACCCTCACGCCATATAAGCATCTAGATTTAGACAAAAAAAATAGTATGGGTGAGATAGCTCGGTGGGTTAAAGTCTGTGCGTGCCTGCCTGTGTTAGTACTAAGGTGACACTGAGGGATATTTTCAGTTTCAAATATCCTGCTGGCTTGGGCCCCCAGTTGCTATTTTCAAATGTGTGCTCTATTTCTTGCAGTACACCAGGCAAAATGCTTGTGAATACTGCAAATCACTTCCGTTTCATAATTAACTACATATGAAACCACTTCAGCTGTTGTCAGGGGAGATGTGCTACAAATAACATTTTGCTAGACTGGAATACCCACGAAAGAGTCATTGTGTTGGTGTAATGTTTGTCTGATGTAAACTGCTCTGGCACCACCCTACATTGGTATGAGCACCACTAGAACAATTTGTGAGAGGGGTTGAAAGATAATAGAGTGCTTTACAAATAAAGATATACGGCATATAAATGATACCACACAATGGCGTTGGGCCATATATGATAGACAAAGAGCATAAAAATAGAAATTACAGCAGTCACAAATATTGAGTAACAGCAAAGCCACAGGTAATTTGCAGCAGTTTTCAGATCTTCTTAGAGTTTCTTCTTGCTCAAATGGGTGCAATTTCCTATATTTATATGCTTCAGTCGTCTTCATTGCTTGATTTTGCTCGCAGCGGAAGTGTCACTCATAGTCATTGAAATGTCACTCATATTTACATTGAAATTATGAAAATGTCACACATCAGCAATCTGAAACCTTGGCAGCTATGGAAGGTGTTTAGGGTCTCGTCAGCAGGCACTTGACTTGTAAACTTCATGATGGTAAGACACTTTTTTCATAAATTGATACTGTGACTTACATACTGAGAGGTGCTAACCTCGAGCTTTGGGAGGAAAGGTTTGTGTTTTTCCTGAATAGATGTCCCATACAGTGACTGCTTCCTAAATTAATTTAAAGCACGATCTGTATTATGTTTTATTAGCTCTTCTGCTTTTGCATTCACCGTCCTGTAGCACTGAAAATCGCAACATACATTAGTGTCGTTGAGCAACATAATTCAGAAAGTTATTCTTGTCAAATACATGCTCAGAAAGCGATTTAAAACAGTGCACATTATATTTTATCACCTAAGGCAACTGATGCAGCCCAGCATCAGTCCACAGACATTAGGCACCTGAACTCACTGTCTCTCCAATGCAGCTCTCTTTTATTCTCTCTCTGTTTGGCTGAAAGCGCTTACCTGTTTATGTGCTACAGTACATATATATATATTGCTTTCTTTGTGCTCATGACGTGACGTCTCTTCAACGTTACAAATGGGGAATGTCATTTTCTGAATGGCCATTAGTCTAGACACTTTCCACATTATTACCATTAGTCTTTCTGACTTTAATAGTTGTTCCAGGCTTTTGTGTTTAACATTAATGGGACATCCGTCGTCAGCTGGGAAACTGATAAAGAAGTGCTCCTCCTGCCAAAACGTATGGAGGATTAATAAAAAAAAAATGAAACTGCACACCCCTATTGTTGCCTATGTCAAACATTAACCTGTCCTCTTTTGGTGTGTCAGCGTCTGCAATGTTTGGATTTTCTCATAACTGGACATACCATTTTACACACAACACCGCCCTGGCTGGCTGTAACTTATGTGTGCCTCACCCTCACTCCCCTGAGCCTTGCCCGATGCAGAGTGTCTGAGGCGAGTGTCTGAGGCCACTGTCCAATCAGGTTACATGGGCACTAAGGTAGTTCCCTTCCATTTCTGGTGCTTTGCAGCTGTTAGAGTTTCTCTTTGCTCATATGGGAGTAATTTCTGATATTTATATGTTTCCCTCATCTTCATTGCTTGATTTTGCTCGGGAGAAAGTGTCACTCATACACATTGAAATGTCACTCATAATTACACTAAAATTATGAAAATGTCACACATAGCAATCTGAAACCTTGGCAGTTATGAGTCGAGTCTGGGGCAGTGGCAGTGCTGGGCGATAGGCTGCAGCAGAACCAACCCCTACGGTAGAGACCCTGCCACCACTGTGGAGTACTGGAGCCTGAGGAAGGTAAGAGCTAAACGGTTGTCACGAGGGGAGGAAAGGATCTATAAAAAGAAGTGGGGGGGACTAACCAAGTTAGGCAGTCAGCAAATGACTTCATGACACGTGCAATCCATAGCTGCCAAGGTTTCAGATTGCTATGTGTGACATGTTCATAATTTCAGTGTGGTTATGAGTGACATTTGACACTTTCTTGCGAGCAAAAATCAAGCAATGAAGATGAGGAAACATAAATATCAGAAATTAGACCCATTTGAGCAACGAGAAACTCTCAGAAGATCTAACACTGCTGCAAACGCCTGCTGCAGCTGACTATAATTAAAATGACAGCTATGGACATCTAGAAAGCATGTCACATGCTCCGCTAAGAATTAACACCAAAAAGAGCAAGGACATGCGGTTAGGCTGTAGAACCACTGGAGCGAAGCTGTGCAATAAGAGCCACTGACAATACAAGACAACAGTTTAGTAGAGAACACAGATCTTTACTGTACCCCACCAATGTAGAAGGGGTATTGCTGGGTGCACACGAGGCATTCAGAGTTGTAGTGGCATGAGCATCACCAGAGCCTGCCCTGATGTCCTGGCATAAATATCTCTAGTGTCGCACAGCGAGTGACAAGTTACACACCAAGTGTAAATACACCAGACGACACTTCAAGCAAAGATTGACATTTTGTTTTCTGCCCGTGGCACAGAAGCAGCTTGGTCTTCAGTCGGGTATTTAGTCCACCCTGCATTGCTGTTTAAAGCCTTCAGCACAGCAAGTGTCGAAAGACCCCTAAATCCAACACCCCACCTTCAGATCCAAATTCACGCAGGTAAGTGCAAAAGTAGACTGTCTCGAGTGACAGTCACGACGCACGCTGATGAAAGTACCTGTCTGTGAACATGTGGCATTGCTGCTGTTTGGAGAGAGCTCAAATAAGAATCACTAAACTCCATGCTGCTCTCTCTGTCCCACATGGGACCTGGGACCAGACTATAACATGGTGTGAGAGGCCCTAACACAAATCTCAATTGCCTCAGGCCTATACCATAAATTCATTAGAGTCAGCTGACTTACGGACTCCGGCCGCCACAGTGAGCATGTGCGTGATAGCATGATTGCTGAGCAAGCCTCGGGAGAGCCTGTGAGACACACATAGCGGTCACAGTCAGGAAGGATGACAAATATGTTTAACAGTATTTAAAAAAAATCACACCAGTATAATTAAGCGAGTGGCCCCGGGGTGCTGTGCGCAGCCCTCTACAACTGCGAGTTCAGATAGTTAACACTTACTTGCACTAGTTAATAGACCAATGTAAAACTAGCATTCCAATGATACATGTGAGAAATATTTGTGCCCGAAATAAAATTTGACAGTGAGGTTGTAGTGTAGTTCCTATATCCCTGATAGGCTCTGCGCATTGGAATAACATACACTATAGATTTGACATAGGACTAAGGTCAGTATGTCTCTATCGAGTATATTAAACTTAATTACTTGTGTGTGCCAGCTAACTCAGAGGTCACTAGAAACTTCTCGAATATACAAGAAGGGATTAGTCTCTGACAACCGCATAAACATGACAACTTTGTTTCCCGTTAGAATCGGAACAGTCTCAGAATCGTGGAAACAATAGATAACAGTTTCACTCAGTCCATCGTGCATGCTTCGATTCTACAGAGTTGCACAGAAATAGAGAGAAGGGCGTTTCAATAAAAGGTTTTATTGAACAGTCTTATTTCTCATGCAAGAGATATGAATTGCTACAATCGTAAGACAGACTGCGAAGTACAATATGTACGAGGTTAGCAGTAAGATAAAATAATACTGCAATAGCATGGTTTGTAGCTATGACATATATTAATCAAAATACATACATAAATAACATAATGCTAAAATGTGATACTCATCTGATGCTTCTAAATTGTTCTACCCCAGTGTACCTAACCTAAGTGCAGTACGAGGTTTGAAGTAGGTGCGGTTTCTAAAGTATAGCCAGCTATATTTTAGTTTAGCCAAGAAGTTGCCAAAAGTTTCTCTAAGTTCTAGTCAGCTCCATACCTGAGAATGAGAGAGGTTGGAATCTCTTTTCTGGACTCGATAGTCTAACCCCCGCAAGGGAAGTCAGAGAGCACTGGAGCTGGATTCTCTGCAAGGAGGATGGCATCGTCAGGTCAGTGCATCAGGCTGGAACTCGATCTCCTTCCGAACTTGCCGTGCCGAACCGCGTAGTCTGGGTTGGATCGAATCCTCCGGGAACCGCAATTTGCCAAGGCAAATGCTGGTATATTTATACCTTGAAGGTGTCTAGGAATGCCAGTATTGACGTAAAAGTCGGGCAGAGGAACGTCATGAATGAACCCCTAAGGAATAGATGTTCATGCATACTTAATGAGTTCTTGGAGAAATCAATATTCAAGCTGAGGGAAATTCCTAAAGGCTTAAGGGTCTGGCTTTCCAAGAATTCGTTGTGACGTGGATGGACGGATGTAGGTGGCCATGCCTGTATTTGGTTTGTACGGACAATGTCTAAATAAGGGCCGGATTTCTATGTCCAAATAAGGGCAATGTGAATTGTACCTATATAAGGGCATAAATCGGGAAACCTATATACGGAATCTAAATCTGCACACAACAAGGTGAGATTCAAAATTCGAGTCCGAGACTTAAGCTCACACAATCACACGCCTGCGGATGCCATGGGCGGCAATCTGAGGGATAGCCCCGGGCGCCACAAGCTCTAGCTACGGCTCTGGGAACAACCACTGCTCTATTCACCCAGGTCCCCAGTCAATCTCTTAGGACGTGACCTCATGGCCAAACTAAACATGACTATCCACTTTGATGACAATGGAACAATGATTTGCTCCATACCAGGTACCCCACTAACTAGGATAATGGCAGTCACTGCACAGTCTTCCTTAAACAGCCAGGTCAGAGCACGTCCAGTGGATGAGCACGCCTTCTCTGCAGCTGTCCACACTATTGTCGCCACCACTCCCGAATTACAAGGCCGCACTGTTCAGTTACCAAAAGAGTTCCTTTTCAGACCACAAGCATCAGGCTCACAGGCATTAGACAAACACTTAACCCTTGACATATGCGCCCTTGAGATAACACCCACCTACGGCGCATTCCTGGCAGGGGATGACAACGCTCATACTTGGGCGTGTGTCATTTTCATTGAACCTAAAGGATTGGTCAGAGACATTTCAGATGCCCAGTTATTTGGATCCCCTGAAGACTACTCCAAAACTGAGATTATCTATCAAAACAATGTGCCCGTCTCAGTGACAGTGGAAATTAGAACACCAACCGTCACCCCCAGCTATGACTCTGTCCGAGAGGCAGATTTGGCCCAAGTACCAGCACATCTTTGGACAACAGGCCCAAACGATGTAGGCCTTATCAGCTCTGCCACGCCATTTAAGATAACTCTCAAACAAGGCGCTATCCTGCCAAGAATAAAACAGTATCCCTTGTCCAAGGCCGCAGAGGAGGGTATTGCCCCTACCATACAAGCATTGCTGGATCAAGGAGTAATATATCTTGTATCTCTCCTTGTAATACGGCCCTTTTTCCTGTGCGCAAAGGGAAGACAAATGAATGGAGGCTAGTTCATGATCTTGCGCCGTTAACAACATAGTTGTACCAGAGTTCCCCATCGTCCCAGACCCCTCTGTCATCCTCACGAACGTCCCCCCGATGCACAGTACTTTTCTGTCATCGACCTGAAAAATGCTTTTTCAGCGTTCCCCTGCACCCAGACAGCCAATACCTATTGGCTTTTACATTCCGTAATGTGCAATTAACATACCGAAGATTGGCCCAGGGGTACTGTGAGTCCCCTAGCGTCTTTAACAGAGTTGTCAAAACAGACTTGTCCAATTTCCAATGTTACAGCACCCTACTGCAATATGTCGATGACATACTGCTTTGCAGCCCCACAGAACAACAATGCAGGAGAGACACCATCTCCTTACTGACCACCCTAGCACAAAGAGGATACAAGGTTGACAAACAAAAATTACAATATTACCAAAAAGAGGTACACTATCTAGGTCAGCTACTGTCAGCATCAGGCAGACGAGTCACTCCAGGTCGAGTTGAGGCAATAAAAAACACTTCTGAACCCCAAACAGTTAAAGACATGCAAAAATTCCTCGGCCTGGTGAATTATGTCCGTCAGTGGGTCTTTGATTTCGCAACAATAACTGCCCCATTGCTAAAAGCAGTGAAAATGGGCAAAGACAGACACAACAAAATTGAGTGGACACCTGAAATGAGAACAGCCTACACCCAGCTCAAAGATGAGATAACAAATGCACCAGTGTTAGGATCACCTAATTACACAAAAGAATTCTACCTATTCACCCACTGTGATGGTCTAGTCATGACTGCAGTACTCACTCAGAAATACCCCATGGGCCATAAGCCCATTGCCTATTTCAGCGGCATGCTGGACGCTGTCATGAAAGGTCATTACCCCTGCGAGCAAGCCCTTGCTGCCGCAGCATTTGCTGTTGAGAAAAGCACCCCCATTGTAATGGGTTCCCCACTGACCATGTACACCGAACATGCTGTCTTTGCAATAATACAAAAAGCCAAGACAACCTTAACAACACAAAGAGTGTCAGGTTACGAAGTCATACTGTCATTGCCTTCTCTGAAAATTGTCAAATGCCACACAGTAAACCCTGCCACATTTTTCGCCCATCCCATTGCCACTTCAGATGATGACTCCCATGATTGCGCCACATATTCACCAGATGAGTCAGGAGCAGCAAAAGAGGATCCCTTGCCAAACAGTACTGTATATTTTGTTGATGGCTCCTCTACAATTGATCAAGAAACAGGAGTCAGGTACACAGGAGCTGCAGTAGTTTAAGCACAGCAGAATGATTCCTCTGATTCCCTAGACATTGTACGACAGCTTACATTACCATCACATTATTCTGCCCAGGCAGCTGAACTGATAGCCCTCATAGCTGCCTTAAACATTGGAGCTGATGACCGCATTACAATTTACTCCGATTCTGCATACGTCACCACAACAACACACTCCAGCATCCTTCGCTGGAAAAGGCGTGGCTTCCTTAAATCAGATGGTACACCTGTCATTCACAAGACGTTACTAGAGGAACTTATTGAGGCCCTTACACTACCAGCTGAAGTAGCCGTAGTCAAATGCGCAGCGCACACCAATGGCCAAGATTTTGTCTCCAGAGGTAACGCCCTGGCAGATTGGGCAGCTAAGGCTGCAGCCAGAGGCCCCCAGCAACAGGCCCCCCACCTCAAACGACACCAGAAGTCCCATTTGCCCCCATCTTACTTTCCCAAACATTACCTCCAACAGAGCATGACAACAGCAATGAAGGTACTTCAAAAACACCACCCCAATTACCAACTCTATTTGACATTGACACAACACAGCAATATGATCACACTGCACAATTACACCTCAGAGAAATGCAAGAAAGTGCACCAGATCAAGAGAAAGAGTTATGGAAGAAGAGGGGAGTACAACAGGACTCTGCCGACTTCATTTACAGACAGACAATAACAGGGAAACCTGTGATGCCACAGGCTTTATTGCAAGTGGCGTTGGACCAACTCCACCTCCCTACGCATGTCACCCGAGATAACATGTCCACCACCTTGCAGACAGACTGGTTTATTCCCAATGCCCATGAACAGATACAGCTTTTCATTATAAGTGTCTCATTTGTCAACAATATTCCCCAAACCCGACTCTCAAAACTGTTGCCTCCACAATTCCCAGACCATCAGGCCCCTTCAAAGAACTACACATAGACTATGTCGACATGATTGATCGCTGCCAAAATTACCGCTATCTCATTGTAGTAGTGTGTCCATTTTCACGCTGGATCGAAGCTGGACCCTGTGTCCACTGCGATGCCAAAGCAGCAGCCACATTCCTACTCCGTGATGTCATTACCCGCTGGGGCGTCCCAGACAACATCCGCTCCGACAACGGAAGTCATTTTTCAAACGCCATCTTTTCCTCCCTGACCACAATGCTAGGCATTAAACACAAACTGACATCAGCTTATCATCCCCAAAGCAACGGCATTTGTGAGCGCCTCAACGGCTTGCTCAAAAATAAAATAAGCAAAATAAGCGCCACAATAGGAAAGAAATTGCTTTATTGCCTACCCATAGCACTCTTTGCACTAAGAAACTCCCCAAGTTCGGATCACCACCTCACGCCCCATCAGCTTGTCACTGGACGATCCATAAATGTAACAGATCCATCCACACGCCCTAAAACAGATAGTGAGTCATCGTCTGAGATAGTTAGGGCGGAACTTTACCAATACCTGTGTCAACTAACCAGCGCAGCGCAGTTCCTTTCTACCCAGGTATCCAAGAGGAAAGAAAAGGGCCCCACCGATCCTGAGCTCCCACCAATCCGTCCCGGGACGCAGATATTCGTCCGGAAAACGTCAGACGTTGGAAGGACCCCAAGTTCGAAGGCCCCTTCCAGGTGATAGACTCATCACCAACCGCAGTACGAATAGCTGAGAGAAAAGCATGGATCCATCGCAGCCACGTCCGCTTGGACCCCGCACCACCACCTCAGCCAATGGACTAGAGGAGGGAAATGACATACCCTTGGTACCACTCCACGAAGACAGCGGGCTTCCATCCTCCTTTGATGAAGAAGACAATGACCATCGCGTGCTTATTGCCGAGGACCATAAGGGAGATGCCAAGTTATGTATTTCACTTGTCCTAACATTCTGTATTATTGCTACCGTGGCCTTGGCCGCATTTAATTGGTATAGGTTGTATCTTACAACCATTAGGCTGTATTATTCTGCAAATGCTACCACACCATTTTCAGGACAACGAGTTGTACCAGCAGTTACACATGCCCAAAAACACTTCCCACACCACACCGAAGATCCACAACTCCCAGATTGCACCACTCATAGTGCACACACTAGCACACACCCCACATCCACAGCTGCTGCCCTGGTCCCAAGTACTACTACTACTACATGGGATGGTGTTCTGGACATCACAATAGGTCCCCAATTGCCCCGCCATTCCACTCCCCGCAGTATCCGTAGAGTTAAACGAGGTAGGCCAAGGTTCTGGAGGACCCGTAGACCAAAGCCTGAGGTCAAACTAGATTGGGCCACCGCTCTCCAGGACACCATGGTTCACATTGCACACCATCATCCTAGGCCCGACTTCCATTCCACACGTCCTGACAAATTCGATGAGAATCATGGAGCCCATAATGCCCTGTTAGATAACATGTGGTACCGGCACATGTCCACAATAGGGAAAAAGGTAACAAAAGAAGCATGTTTTGTGTGCTCACACATCCCTCATGCAGTAGGCGCAGACAAAATGATTTTTCCACAAGAAGTCCCACCCCCAACAGCCAAATGTCTCCTCCATTTGTTTCTCTGCCGTATACACGGGCTGATCCAGCTTCTGTCAGCAGAAATAGACGTTGTGTTTGTAAACACCACAGCGTGGGATTATAAGTATATCTCCCATAAAGTTATAACAGACACACGAGAATTCCAGAGGGAGTTAGAACACGATTACACGGCTGAAACACCCATGATAATGATACAGGGTTATGAGGATTTCTTCAAGGAGGTTGGGTACTTCCTCTTTACAACACCCTCACCAATATGCCAAGCAAAAGAGAGCAGGCGAATACTAAACGACACTTCACTCAGGGCTCGATACCAATACTTTTGTAACTACAGAACTGCACTACATCTCCAGGCCAATATTTATTTTAAAAATAGGTGGCATGGCCCACACAACCTCACATGTAAGGCTGCTTCCCTCGGGACACCAATTTTCAATACACCAGGGGTAGATACAAATCAATATCATGATATTGATTGGGATGTTGAGACTCAGTGCAAAGAGGTATGGGCACAGCAAACAAGAAGGTACACCTTTGGTAAAGATACAACATACAAATGGAAACAAGCATACAAGCTAAAACATCCTCTTCTTTGCATCCTAGGTAATGGCACAAGCGCTGTGGGCAGCAACACCAACTGCAACACAACAATCTTTAATTTGGACCTCCAAGACGGCACCTCCGGCCTCATGGACATCTTTTGGGCATGCGGAGAACGCCTCTATCTCCAGTTGCCTCCTCAATGGAAGGGCCTATGCACCATGGTCACTATGCATGAGCTGCATCTCGTTGTCCCGGCATCCAACATTTCCCAAGTGCTTGAACACCCCATGACAGGTGATGTCACCCTGCTCCACCGGCACCGAAGGAGTGCTCAGTATTTTGCCAACGACGCCTTTAGCGAAGTTCCTCAAGAATTTCGCCTGTTCAATGGCGCCCAGGAATTCTTTGGGGGCCTGTGGCCCCTCTGGCAAACATCAGCTAATGCCCGATGGCTGCAGGTCACACGTTACGAACTAATGACTCTGATAAATAACACCCGAGATGGGTTCAACGTAATACAGGAAGAATTACGGCCTATAAGGCTTATGGTTCTAGAGCATAGATATGTTCTAGATAAGCTCACAGCTATGCAGGGAGGGGTATGCGCTTCCATAGGGAAAAGCTGCTGCACGTTCATACCATCAAATGATGCCGCTAACGGGTCACTCGCTAAAGCCATTGAGGACCTGGGCAATCTGGGAAAAAAGATGCGTGACGAGGGCGGTGCCGCTGCAGATCCTATTACGGACTGGTTCAACTTGGACTGGATGCCTTCATGGCTATCTGCTATCTTGAAAATTGTGTTACCTATTTGTTGTGTGTTAATGTTGGTGTGCTGCGGTGCACAGGTAATAATCAGATGTGTCAACAGATGTAGCACCAAAGTGGTAGGGATGAATTACGCTAACACAGGAATTCATCAGAATGCACATTATCAGGACATGGACCGCGTTCCTGGGGATGGGAATGGGCTGACCCACGTACAATTCACAGAACTAGCTGCCCCTGACGCTTCTCCCAACGCACCCACAGCTCCACCAGTTCCGCCACACAGATGCGCCTTGAGGGAGGAGCATGACACTAACTGAGTATGACCAGTTAGTTGGCAATGATGGCGGAGAATATGTTACCATAACACCAGAATTGCCTCCCCAGGCTGCGTGCCTGTACGTTAACAACCCACTCAGCATGCACCAGACACCAGAGGGTCCAGCAAAGTATTATATCAGTGATGTGTTCAACAATGAACAAGAGGAGGGATATGAAGTAGGGTCCCGTTTTACCATCTAACAAGAAACCCACGTCTCACTCTGCACTACCCACCAAACATGACACTCCCAGATAGGCCCCACCAGTTAGGCCCTGATAGATGTCATAAGTTGTCCACTTTCCTTCATCCTCGTAGCACATTACACATAGGCCCAAGCCCACCTTCTTAGATACCCACATATAGGCCCAAGAATACCTTCCCAGATACATACATATAGGTCCACAGAGCCCTGTGTCTCTTGTTATCATTTTTTAATAAAACAGATCTCGCAGGCTTCACTGATCTGACAGCAGGGACCTGTGCCATCCACCGCGACACTAGCCCCCCCTTGTAAATTTCCACAGTTACGAGAATAAGATTAGCCCACACGTACGTGACATTCTGCTGGTACATCTGGCTGTTTCACAAGCAAGGTTGGCAATATTTTTAGTTATGAAACTTTCTGCGCTTGCTTAACTGAAACTGAAAAAGACGGCAACGTGACAGAGAAATAATATATAAAATATTAATTTCTGAGCATTTTACGGTAAAAGTTATCCTTTGTTTACTTTCTGCGGTCAAGAGCACTGACCACCTGCTAAAAGCCCCTAGTTTCACCATGATACCACTTCTCAGTTCTACATAAAACTTTCCACAGTTACTGTAAGCGGGCGGTCAAGGGCCCGCGTCAGGACCACGTCAGACGTGGGTAGAAGTTCTGCATTTAGCCATATAAAATAGCTGCACCCAGGGTGCGGCCCGAACTCTCTCCAAACCAGTGCCTTGCTGCATTGTGAGGGTTCCCAATCGATCGTCATCCTGACTGGGCCTAGAACTTCTACTTCCAAGGTGGTAATGCTCCTATCTGATTATTTGCCTTTTGGCTTTGTCAGCCTATCTGATTATTTGCCTTTTGGCTTTGTCAGCCTATCTGATTATTTGCCTTTTGGCTTTGTCAGCTTATCTGATTATTTGCCTTTTGGCTTTGTCAGCCTATCTGAATATTAGCCTTTTGGCTTTGTCAGTCTATCTAATTTAGCTCATCCAAACCCAAGCCATTGCATTTATCTTAGCTTAAACTGCGTAGTCTTGAATGGTGTTGTTTTCTTAAGAAAAGATTTGCCTTCTAGGCACTATCCTATTCATCACCTTTAAATTCAGGGTTGCCCCTTAGGCAGCTGCTCATAGAAAGATATATAAATATACATTTCTGCTTCACTTGAACAATTGATTTATAACATTGTCGATGCCTTTATTTTCCATCCTGCTCATGTGTTGATGGGCAAACATTTAAATTGAACTGTTTTCTGTGTTTCTGAATTGCTTAATAAAAGTGCAACTGTATTTTACATCGTTGTTCCTTCTTTTCAAGTGAACGAGCAGAGTGTGGGTCAGGCTCTCAGGAGTCGGTAAGCAGAAGGGTGTGGCCATCCATTTACCCTCAAACAGGGACAACGCTTCTTCGACTTCTTTTTGTGTTGTCTCTTACCCGAATCCGAGGGTGAAGACTTGGAGCCCGAGGAGCGATGATGGTGGCCCGCGAGCGTTCTCTGGAGCGGCCCCTAGACCGAGAACGGCGCTGGGGCAGAGTGCCAGACCTCAAGCAGCTTCCGGCGCTGCTCCCTCAAGGCCTTCGGGGCCATGGCCAGACAGTCCATACAGGACCGGGAGTCGTGGTCGCTCTCCAGGCAGTAGAGACAGACGTCGTGGGGGTCCGCCACCGGCATATTGTGACGGCAGGCCCCACAAGACTTAAAACCAGGCATCCCGACGTGCACCAGAGTAGAACTTACAGGAGACAAAAGTCTCAAAAAGATAGTCAAAAAGTGACTAAGGTACGTGCTCTAACCGGATCTGCGCTTACTGGCGCGGAAAAAGAAAGAACTGCGTCAGCGCGCATGGGTGGCGCCTAAGTAGTCGCCGTGACGTCATCTCGGCGCTTACGACGCCAGCGACGGACGCGGAGCCGCACGACGCCACCTACCGACGCGCAGGGGTACTACTGACGAAAAACTTTCCGGATCCAGTCTGATGGCTGGGGATATTCTAAGGTAAGGAATCTATCACTAACGTGTCTCTTTCAGATACATCGGTATCATAGCCAGAATAACCTGGACTCGGGAAGTAGGGTCCCGTTTTACCATCTAAGAAGAAACCCACGTCTCACTCTGCACTACCCACCAAACATGACACTCCCAGATAGGCCCCACCAGTTAGGCCCTGATAGATGTCATAAGTTGTCCACTTTCCTTCATCCTCGTAGCACATTACACATAGGCCCAAGCCACCTTCTTAGATACCCACATATAGGCCCAAGAATACCGCAGGGGTACTACTGACGAAAAACTTTCCGGATCCAGTCTGACGCCTGGGGATATTCTAAGGTAAGGAATCTATCACTAACGTGTCTCTTTCAGATACATCGGTATCATAGCCAGAATATCCTGGACTCGCTGCCCGGGAGGATAAGCCCGAAACTGCGTCGAGTTCAGAACCACTCCGATGAAGAGGAGCTTCTGATAGGGGGTCAGGTGTGACTTCGGCACATTGATGGAGAACCCCAGCGAGTGCTAGAGGTCCGCCGTAGTCTGGAGGTGGGAGACGCCTTCAACAGCCAGTTGTCGAGATAGGGGAAGACTGGAACCCCTGATCTGCACAGATGAGCTGCAACCACCGCCATCACTTTCATGAACACCCAAGGGGCGCTGGTAAGGCCAAAGGGGAGCACGGTAAACTGAAAATGCTCGTGGCTTACCATAAACCGTAGGTAACGCCTGTGGCCTGGTAGGACGGGGATATGGAAGTATGCGTCCTGCAAGTCCAACGCTACCATCCAGTCTCATGGGTCGAGTGCAGACAGGACCTGAGCCAACGTGACTATCTTGAACTTCTCCTTCCGGAGGAAGCGGTTGAGGGCACTGAGGTCTAAGATAGGACGCAGGCCTTTGTCCTTTTTGGGTACCAGAAAGTAGTGTGAGTAGCACCCACGACCTACTTCTGGCACATGGACCCTTTCGATAGCTCCCTTTGCCAAGAGAGCTGCAACTTCCTGGCGGAGAAGGGCAGAGTATCCTCCGATGGAAGGATGGTGGCATGAAGGGAGGGGTAGTCTCGAATGGGAGGGAGTAGCCCCTTCGGACTATCTGCAAAACCCACCTGTCCGATGTGAGTTTTTGCCAGTGGGGGAGGTGATGGCGAAACCTGCCACCCACTGGCCTCTGATGGCCCTGAAAGGTCGGTCTAGGAGGGCTTGGAGGCTGCTGCAGGGGGGTTATGGATGGGCTGGCCCACCCGCTGGCCCCCAGACCCGCATCGCTGTGCCCACGTCCATGGCCACGCACAGGCTGCGCAGCTTGCATGACCTGGTGGCTAGACTGGGTCGAACGTGGTTGGGCACACCTTCCATAGCCACGAAAGGGGCGAAAAGCAGGCTGCGTGGGGCGAGAGGTTGCTGCGAGGCCCAAGGATCTGGCCGTAGCCCTAGAATCCTTGAAGTGCTCGAGCGCCGAGTCCGCCTTTTCACCCAAAGGTGACGGTCATCAAAGGGCATGTCCAGTAAGGTGGATTGGACATCCCCAGAGAAACCAGACGTCCTCAACCAGGCGTAGCACTTCAAGGCTACTGACGTGGAGACCGTTCTGCCCAGAGTCTTGGCGGTTTTCATCCCACATCTGATGGTGAACTTAGCTGCATCTCTACCCTCTGCCACTGCGCAGGTGAGAACAGCCCGGGCCTCCTCCGGGCACTTGCGCAACCATGTCCCACACTGTATGGGTATAATGGCCCAAGAGGCATGTGGTGTTCACCAACCGCAGCGCTAAGCTGGCCAAAGAAAACACCTTCTTCACAAGGTGGTCCAGCTTCTTGCATTCCCTATCTGGGGAGCAGTAGGAAATGCGCCCTTAGAGGACGAGGCTTGGACCACCATGCTCTCGGGGGTCAGGTGTTGGGAGAGGAAACGTGGGTCGCCCGAGGCCGGGCTGTCGTGTAGTTCCTATAAAACCTATATAGGATCTGCGCGTTAAGACAACAGACACTGCGGGCTTGGTGTCCAGACTGATTCCAGACACCCCCACCGGATATGTTGGCCTATATACCAGCTAGCTCACAGTGCCACTAGAAACACCAAGACGGGGTCCCACAGTCTCTCACTTCCGGTAATGGGGTTGACTCTATCCTAGAGGGATTTTTGGCTTAACACCTACATACATGCTAGGTACACTTAGGTACATCCAGTTAGGGTAGCATCGTAGGAGTACGCATTTTATTGTCATGTATTTTATATACTTGTCTATGTTCATGATTATAGCAGAATGGTAGAGATCTACCATCCTTTCACCTTCTTAGTGCTTCTAATAGTTTATATCTGTTTCTGTCTAGTGGTTGTTTCAGCACACCTATTTTACACTAGAATGACGAGTGTTCAATAAATACTTATTGAAAAACTTCCATATTGTTTATTCTGTGTATCTCTCTGAGACCAAGTGAGCACGAGTGACTGAGCGAAAAGTATTGCACTGTTTCCACAATTCTGAGGGATCAGGGTTGTCATGTTCGATAGTTGCCAAGAACTATTCTCTCCTTGGTAAAAGGAGTTTCTAGTGGCACTGTGAGCTAGCTGGTATACAGGCCAACATACTCGGTGGGGGTGCCTGGAATCAGTCTGGACACTAAGCCCGCAGTGTATGTTGTCTAAACGCGCAGATCCTGTATAGGTTTTATAGGAACTACACAACAGGACACCCCGCAAGGGATGTTCAGACCACTACGAGCTGGAGTATCTGCATGCAGGAACCTCAGCGTCTCGCGTCAGTGTGTCGGCATGGAAGTCGTGATCTCCTCTCTCTATCTCAGCAAGATGTGATGTTTATATACCCGAAGGTATCCCCAGGGGTTCTACCTTGCTGTGCCACTGTCGGACTTAGGATGACATCGGGAATGAACCTTGTACATAGTTATTATACAGGAGATGGTAGTCCTGCTGAGTTTCCAAGAATCCAAGGATCCTCATGAATAATGTATGAGGCTATTGTTCAGGGAAAACCCCACGTTCTGTAAGCAGTACTGTATCTAGGTAAAGGGTCAGTCCTGGCGGCCCGTTATGTTTGTAGTGTAGGGACGAATATAGGTGAAAGGTTGGGATGTTACCCTGGCCTATATTGGGGTACCTATATGGAATATAACACCCACTCCTCATCCGACTGGACGACATAATTTAATTCTAACGTACTAGCTGTCTAGGTACTAGTACGCAAACATATGTAGTAAAAACCATAGTTCTGATAAAAAATGTTAAAAACCTCTAAAAACTCTAAAAAAGTGTAAGAATTGTCACTCAAGCAAATAGCTCTACTGTGTCCGTATATATAGTTCGAACAACTACAAGCATCGGAAAGCCAAGCAGGTCATAAAAAGTGTCAATTTGCTTTGGAGTTCCAATTTGGAGTTTGTTTAAAAAGGCTGAATTTTTTCCCAGCACACGACGAGCCAAATGTTTATGTGTCCTGGCTGGTAGACGCAACATTGCTGTTGCCTGCCTTCGCAGACGACGTTCCCTGTAACACCTCGCAGATTACGTCAATTGAGCACAGATGATCTTCCGTACTGCCTGCAGCCGATGCTGGGGCAGCTTGTGCGCCATCCAAGGCCTGGGTGTCAATGGAGGAGCTGGTATCCATTCCAACAGGAGCAGTGAGTTCCTGTGGAGGCTCTAAGAATGCCACCATCAACATAGGAATACGCTGGGGACAATGCAGAACATGGGCCGTTATCGGGTCCAGTAATGCATCAACGTCCGGTTGCGCAACTGATGGAAGTGTCAGACAGAGATCCAACACGCATTCTTCTCCGCAGAACAGGCATCGGAGAACATGTAAGATGCAGTCCATCCAGACTGGTCTAAATGACAGGAACCAAGATGCACTCAGTTCTTGTAGGCGAGGTGTGCCCAGATGTTGTACCATGCGATCACGGTATTTGTGCTCTTGGAGTGCTTTTTCCATCTCCTTGGTGACTGCGACGTCCATTGCGTAGTAGAAAAATTACAATCAGGATACCTGCTATTAGAAACAGGATCAGCGGAAGTCCTCCAAAAATGCTTCCGAATACGGCGTGTATAAGGTTTGGTATAACTCCGAGGACTGTCTGAAAGGTGCTTAACAGTCCCGAACCTATGATCTTAAATAGGTGTACTATACCCGTCATATCAGACATGTTAAAGATACGATTTACAATTTCTGCAAAATGGAAGGGACAGTTCGTACGTATGAGTGCCTGTATTTCGGCCGAGGACCTTGTGTTCTGGAGATCAAAAGTCTCCCGGGCGGAGGTTAAGGGCACGGTTTTCTGTAAAAGCATGGCTTTCATTCTGCTTAGAGTATCAAACTGTATAAGAGAAACATTTAGTGAAGGCCATAGCGGCGCCTCCCTGACTGTATGTGTCGGTGGAAACAATACTTGCAAACAGCAAGTAACCCTGGAGCTCACGGTTACTAGATATGCGATACCCGGACGCATGTCACAACAACCTTGATTGTTCAGCATCAAGTAACTCCCATTCGAAAGTAGCCTGAATATCGTGGCATATGAGAGATCCACTCAAAGCGCTCTCGCAGTTTGTACCGCTTAAAAACACTTCTCAAACCCCACTCCAGCATCGAAATGTGTACGGTAATTCCCAAGATTCCTTGATAAATTCCCTACCTATTTCTTCATATCTGCCTGCCTGTTGTTGTTCTAGGCAATAATGAAACTGGAAAGTTGTGACCGGTAATGTTATATGGCCATGGATTAACCATTCTGTGGATGGTGATTCTGCCACAGTAAAAGGTAATCTGTCCAGTTTTTCAATATGCAGCATTGTATACTTTGCTCCCCTTTGTGCCATTTTCATTTGTTTTTCCGTTAGATTGTATGCAGAACACAGTGACGTACTGTTGATAAAACGCCAAGGCACATAACCTGTGCGCAATGATTGCAGCGTCCAGCTCAGTGACATAATAGAACGTAATTCTGATTGCCCGTGCTGTAGTATGGACAAATCCTGTTCCAGTACATCAATAGCAGAAGATACAATGTTGCCCAGTGAATAAATCCTGGATGTTAACGTAGTCATACCATTGTCAACTACGGCTAACGCCTTTTCTAAATTGATCCTATCTATCTCTCGTAATCTCTCCGCTGCTTCTTGTTGGGAGTTTTCCAGATTTCATTATAGACAGCATAATAGAAACGTTTCTGATGTGGCTTTCTGGGACCTAATAAAAAATCCCATAGGTCCACATCCTCTGTGAGTAAGGATAAGTGTTGTTTTACCTGTGTTAGTGTTGAGGTTCTTAGCCAATCGAGGCATAACTTCTCAACACTGTATGATGTTACCACCACCGGATGTTCTCTTTGTACATAGCGTGGGTCTGGCCTATGGATACCGTACCCTTCGGTTGTACCCCTGAATCTTTCCTGACATCTATTAGTGTCTGTGGGCCAAACCACCCATCCCTTCCAGTTGGGGTCTGATCTATTGTATTGTAAGATGTCATCTAATGTAGCCCCTTTCAATGATGTAAAATTACCCTCGGCCTGTGATGGTGTTGGAATTCGAGGTGTGTTCAAATCCTTGTTCTTGGCTATTCCAAGGCAGGAAGTCTGCTGCACAGTCTCATTGAGAAATATCATCTGCTGTGGAATGAGGCATGCTCTAAATAGGGCTTCTGTTCCCTGGATTTGCCAGTCTCTAGAACCCCAGACTGATTTTAAGTCTATAATGTCTTTCCATAAGTCGAAACCCTTTTCAGACAGTTGGGTAATAAAGGAAGCAGAGTAAATCTGTTTTGTCTTAGTCAACATACTTTTCTGTGCAGGTGTAGATGCAACCTTATAGTAATATGAGGTCGGGTCTGAAATCGTAAACCCTGAAAAATACTAAAATTTGTGTGCAAAAGTTCTCGAACAGCTTTTCAGCGGTGTTGGGCAATGTTCCCATTGGTGATATGTAAAAACATTTCTAGGGTTACTAGTCTTGTGTAGAAAATGATGACCATAATGTTGATAACAATACATTGTGTTAAAGTCTGATGTGTCTTCTAACATTTCATTGCTAGAAAATGCGGCAGATTGTTCTAAATCAGACAACATGCTATTCACAGTTTCAAAATCCCAATCATCGCAAAATGTACTGGAGGTAATGATATCATTCAAGGAAATTTTAAATAAATGTGGTATTTTTAAAAGTTCTGTCGGTCCGAATATAGCATAATCAACCTTGTCCCATACTATACCATCGGGTATAAGAACTGCTGTAATGTTCACTGATGACAAGTCTCTCTGTTCACGATGTGATGAAACATGAGGTTTTAGGAGCAAGTTCACCTTTGATGCTGCAGAGCTTTGGCGAAGATAAGTCCCATTGACAAGTAGACAAAAAACAGTTACTAAGCCTAACCAGAAGAGAAAGAAAAGTATCCTGGTGCTTATCCAAAGTTGCATCCAAGGTGACACCAGGTAAGTATTTTTAAGAAAAATGTAGAAGTCTGATTTGTTGTTTATGAGAAATTGGGGCTGGTGTTGTTTCAGATTCACTCGGATCCAATGAAAATGTATCAAAGTCGATGAAATAGCCAGATGCAGTTCGATCTATTTTTGGAAGCTCAGCAGGTTCTGTTGAATTTGTAGATGGCTCTTGTTGAGGCATGTTGATGTAGACATCAGTGTTAGGTCGATTTGAAATTTGTGTTTCATTTTGATTTTCTGTATCAAGAGGAACGAGTTCCACGGCATTGTTGCATCGTCCATCATTCCATATGGGCGGCTCTTCGAATGTAATGAGCCTTTCCGTCTGGACTTCCTGTATGGTAGCGAGAGGAGGGCATCAGCTACCCAGGAGCCCACGAGGCCTACTATTCAGTATCGACACATAGTGTGGTTTTATCAGCTCAATGGAGACAAATCTTTTCTCCTTTTTTCCGGCAAGAGGTGGCAAAAGTACAGTTCTCGTTCCTTCAACTGCCAGGACAGGTACAGGCTTTCTGTATGATGGCCGAAATTCTTTTAGGTCTGTTATCTTTTCCCTGACCAGATCCCCGACTTTTGGAATTCAGACAGGTCTTGCCGTGACTGACTTGACTTCCCCAGTGGAGAACCTTTTCACTTGGACATTGCTCTGTAGAGCCCTCGATTCATTCAGTTCCTGTAAAACAGCCAAACGTTTATTGATGTCGAAAGGTTTTCCATCTGCCACTGTGCCTTCACAATCTAGGTCAGGTACCCACATTCTCATCCCAAATAGGACCTCATAAGGAGTGACCCCCCTAGAGAGCTTCTTGGCATGTTGTTTAAGGCCCTCTGAACCCCATATAGGTGATTTATCCAACTACCACCCGCGCCTAATACTCTAGCTGTTAATGATTGCTTTAAGTCTCGGTTTTTCCTCTCCAAGACCAAATTTCCCTCGGGATGGTACGGAGAGGAGTACCGCAATGCTACACCCAAACCTCCCATGGCCTCCTTGTAAGCCCTAGAGCTAAACCCGGGGCCACGGTCAGAATGTAATGTGCCAACTGCGTATGTCCCTATAAAGACTCGCAAATCTTTGATAACTGTTCGAGCATCAGCCGAGCGCTGAGGCCATACCCACAGGAATCTCGAGCAGGAATCTACTGCAACCATTATGTACTTGTAAGCCCCATCAGATTGTAAGGGGTCGCAGTGGTCCAAATAGACACAAGCGAGAGGTCTGTCTAATATCAATAATGGTGTCTGCGCTGGACGTGTTTTGGTGGAGCCCTTCATCTGCAGCCAGATGTCACATTTTAAGACATAATCTTTGGTCTGCTTTGTTAACCCTGGCCACCAATAGCGTTGTTTCAGTAAAGAAACTGTTGCTGTAACTCCTGCGTGCACAGAACCTAGACCCTCATGTGCAGCTAAAATTAAGCCTAATCTGCGATCCTTGTCTGGTATTACTCTATCCCCCACTCCAGGAATCTGAGCAAATGGAACGTTGTTTGCATCTAACTTGTAGGAGTGCTTCAGTGGAAAACCTTTCGGAAGTGCTTTGTTGTCTTTGCGTGAAGCAATGACAGCTACCATTATCTGTCCATCTATTCTCGTTTTTGAACGAGTGATTGCAGCTACGGACGCAGTTCGTACTGCCCCCTTCGCGGCTTCATCAGCCAATGAATTCCCTTCAACGTGAACGCCAGCACATTGATGACTCAGCGTGTGTAACACGTGAGCTCTGTGTAGCTCGTTTTTCAACTCTGCTACCTGTTCCCATATCATTTTGTGCTTTATTGTGCCACCTTTTGAGTCTTTAAACCCATTTTGTCCCCAATAGTGTAGATATTCATTGTATGAATGGACACAGTAAAAAGAATCACACACAATTAGTGTGGGGAATTCTCGATCCGTATTAATCAGTGCCAGTAAAGGAGCTTTTACTTCTGCTAACTGAGCCGTGCAGTCTTCTAGAGACTGAGTCTGTACAGCTTAGATGGAACTAACCATCTCGCATAAGACCTTTTACAATCGCACATGCAGCACTGTATTGTTGTTTACTTCCTATGGCCGGTTGAGCAGATCCGTCAGTGTAAATTATGTATTCATACTGATCTAGAGGCATTATTTCATTCGGGAGAGGATATTATTGTTTGTATTGCAGGAATGCCTGTGTTTTTAGACTTGGGTCGAACCTGTATTCTACATCTGATGCAGTGAGAGAATTAGCCCATTGTATCCATCGCGGATGTAAAGCTTTAGCATTTGGAACGCTCGCCTTTGTAGCAGCCTCTAAGGCCGGTACCGGAGTCACGACAATAATTCGTTCCCCCTGAGCCAGTGCTCTTTCTCTCACTACAGCAGTCTGTACGGCTGTCAGAATTTTTTCTGTAGATGCAAAACGCATCTCAGCGTTTGTGTACAAGTGTGATTTGTATGCTATTGGGACAGTTTCACCTTCATTGTATGTTAAGTAGGTGTACCCAGATTGACCCGCAACTATACAGATCACTAGACTGCGGACATTTACGCGTGTCTGTAAGTGTTTGCATGCTATCATGTCAGCTTGTAGGGAACAAAGGATATCTGTGTTCCTGTGTCCATTGCCTAACTGAAAAATCAGGTCTTATGAGGTCGCAGAAAGGTTTAACCCTTTCTGCGTAATCCAAAATATATGTTCTGCTGAAATTCAGGATACCAGTATGGATTGTACATTTTTCAATGATTTTGGAGGTTGGAGCAGCGCGCATTTTTCTAAAAAATTGGCTGCAAGGCTTTTTCCTTCACTTGAAAGCTCATATCCCAAAAATAGGACATTGAGGTGGGCTATTTTTAATTTTCTGAAGTTGAATTTCTAGCCCTCCGAGGCAAATCCCAAAATTATGGTGCTCACCCTGGTCAAGTGTTCCTCCAGGTCATCGTCCGTCAGATAAATATCATCTACATAGGACAATGCCTCCTCGTCCATATTCTGAAGTAACTCAGTTACCCTGGCGGAAAACAACCCCGGGCTGTTCTTATACCCCTGGGGGAGTCTACAAAATTGCCGCTGTGAACCCAGCGCTGAGAATGCGGTCAAGTATCTGCTCTCAGGCGCTATATTTTGGCAGAAAAATCCATTTGAGATATCTTGTGTTGTTTTGTATTTTTTCCGCACAATGTTATTCATTAATGCGGCTCTTTGTGCATTTTGTACTGCAAATGTTTTTGTGCATGAGTTCAGATGTCTATAATCTAAAACTAGACAATATGAATTATCGGGTTTCATTACGAGAAACAAAGGATTACTCATTGATGAGGTGCAAGTTTCAATTACACCTTGATATTCAAGTTGATCTAAGATCTCCGTGACCTGTTTTTTCGCTTCCTGTTTTATTGGATATGGTCTCTGTGGAGTTGGAGTAGATTTTAGTGGTATCACGTGGTGAGTTGATTCTTCATCCCACCCAACATGGTTGCAATATAATACAGGAGCAAGGGCTACTGCCCACTCCCGCGCGTATGTGTGTTTTAAATGTGTGGGTACGAGGTTGGAAAAGGCTGGAAAAATAACCCTTTCTCCCTTTGGGCAATCCATAACAATAGTGGGCAGCCAATCTCTTTCAGCTAAAAGGATGCCGTAGCCAAACGATAGGTTCTTCCAAAAGAGACCTTTAACTTTTCTGGGCTTGTCCCCCTCCATCCGGAGTGTTCTCATGTAACCTATGTGGGACACTTACCCTAGTATCAGGTGTTTCCTCCGTGATATATTCACTCAACTTCGCTGTCACCAGAAATTCCATCAGGTTCTGGCGAGCTATTGTTACTTCTGCTGCGCTGTCCAGCATCCTCAGAGCCCATTCCCCGTTCAGAAGTTGAGTCCTCAGAATTCTGGGCATGTCTAACTTTGAGACCTGCTACTTTCTTCTTTTTGAATTGAGGTTTTGTTTTTCTTCTTTTTTGGAAGAGTAGTCTGAAGTGCGTTGCGTGTCTCTGGACTTTGTATGCTCTTTTGTCTGTGTTCTGACCGTCCTTCCCTCTCCAAGTTTTTCGATGAACCCTGAAAGGAACGAGAGGAACGTGTATCAGTATGCTGATACCTGTCAGGTTTCCTAATGTTGTCTCTATTTCTAAGGTTGTACCTCCTTTCGGGGGGCTCCTGTTGAGGAGACCCACCTCTGGATTGAGATCTATTGTCTTTATTCTTTTGTTGTTTATTGTCCCATTTCTTCTTTGAAGAAACTGGTGTTTGCTTTGCCTGTTCTTTATCTGGACCTCCCATTAGTTTAGGTTTTTCTGGTCTAGCTCCCAAACTATCCCAACCTAATTCTGCATAAGCAGTTTCAATAATTTTAGGTAATTCTGTCTCCTGTTGTAATGGAGTGAAATCTCTCAGGCGTTGGCGTATTGCCACTGATGCTGCTTCCCCTTTAATGTTTGCTAATATTATAGCTGATACCTGGGCAAAGTTGTTTAGTAACTTCATCCCTAAGTTCAAAGCAGGTTCTGCTCCATACCTGTTCTGTATTTGTCTTAATACATCCGGTATTACGGCTAATGAAGGGATACCATGAGTTCTGGTATATATTGCAGCGAAGACTGTACCCCACGAAGTACAATCCTCTATCGGGGGAGCTATCCCCATTGGCAAGCAAATTGTTAGCATTCTATGCTTTTCGTGTGGACCAGTGTGTGGAAATACTGCCTTTAGCTGTGTTATTTTTTGAGCTATCCAGAAAGGCACTTGTTCACGTTTAGTGGGCATTTTACCCATCACTGCGTGTAATGTTTGTGGTGTAATTTAATTGTAGAAGTTTGGACTGGTCCTGCTTGTGTAGCCGGTGTTGGCTGAAGTGTGAGTGTTCTCATCACAAACTGTCATGTTTCTGTAAAGGTTTATTAATTCTTTATGCTGTGTAAGTAAGTCTCCTCCTGGCATTGTGTTAATGTCAGGATGTGGTGTGTAGGCCGCTAATACTGACCATGTTGCTCTGTCTCTTCCGAGCAGACCGAGTCTTATTCTATTTCTTGTATGAGGTAGGGCGCCTTTAAACCAGTATAAATGTTCCTGGTAAGTGAGTGGAATTTCAATGTCCTCATACGGACAATATTTGTTCGGTATTTCATCTTCTGTGTAGTAATGAAATGTCTTTGTTAGTGCATTCGCCTGTGTGAATGTAATCCATGAATAGAATACCTCTGTTCTAAATGATTCATGTGCCTCAATCACGAATGTTACTGACCCACCCCTAGCTGTAACACCGTATGCTACTAGTTTTAGGGTGATGGCATTTCTAACATTTTCCGCAATGTGTATTGCATCTGCATCTTGTTCTTCTCCTGAGATGTTTAATGTAACCACAGGATCTTCCTGTACAGTAATTGTTTTTAGTAAGAAGAGCCTTTCAAGGGAACTTTAATAAGGTTTTATGCACAATAGGAACAATGTGTCCTTCAAGCTTGATTAAACAAACAGCCAATACATAGGATTTTTGCCTACTCAACTGTGGCGGATTTTGTTACCGCCCACTCCAGACGTCTCTGGGGAAATGTGAGTAGGGGTCTCTGAGAATAGCACAACTGTTATACTCAGATTTGACTGTTAAAAAAGTACCCAACCAACGTTGGCGGCCCCACGTTGGGCGCCATGTCGTGTAGTTCATATAAAACCTATATAGGATCTGCGCGTTTAGACAACATACACTGTGGGCTTGGTGTCCAGACTGATTCCAGACACCCCCACCGGATATGTTGGCCTGTATACCAGCTAGCTCACAGTGCCACTATAAACTCCTCTTACCAAGGAGAGAATAGTTCTTGGCAACTATCCAACATGACAACCCTGATCCCTCAGGACTGTGAAAACAGTGTACTACTTGTCACTCAGTCGCTCGTGCTCACTTAGTCTCAGGGAGATACACAGAATAAACGGTATGGACGTTTTTCAATAAGTATTTATTGAACAGTCGTTATTCTAGTGAATAATAGGTGTGCTGAAACAATCATTAGACAGTAACAGATATAAATGATTAGAAGCACTAAGGTGAAAGGATGGTAGATTTCTACCATCTTGCTATAACCATAAACATAGGCAAGTATATAAAATACATATCAATAAAAATGCGTACTCCTACGATGCTATCCTAACTAGATGTACCTAAGTGTACAAAGCATGTATGTAGGTGTTAAGCCAAGAATCCCTCTAGGATAGAGTCAACCCCATTACCTGAAGTGAGAGACTGTGGGACCCCGTCTTGGTCTCGAGTTGGACACCCCACAATGATGTTCAGACCACTGCGAGCTGGAGTATCTGCATGCAGGAACCTCAGCGTCTCGCGTCAGTGTGTCGGCATGGAAGTTGTGATCTCCTCTCTCTATCTCAGCAAGATGTGATGTTTGTATACCTGAAGGTATCCCCAGGGGTTCTACCTTGCTGTGCCACTGTCGGACTTAGGATGATGTTGGGAATGAACCTTGTACATAGTTATTATACAGGAGATGGTAGTCCTGCTGAGTTTCCAAGAATCCAAGGATCCTCATGCATAATGTATGAGGCTATTGTTCAGGGAAAACCCCACGTTCTGTAAGGAGTACTGTAACTAGGTAAAGGGTCAGTCCTAGCAGCCCGTTATGTATGTAGTGTAGGGATGAATATAGGTGAAAGGTTGGGATGTTACCCTGGCCCATATTGGGGTACCTATATGAAATATAACAGGGAGGTGGCGTCGGGCAATCATCCTGTCCACAGGAGCCCCTGTGCTGGGCTTGGACCAAGTGCCCAGAAGGACGTCGGTGAGGGCTTCATTAAAAGGCAGATAGGGCTCCGAAGAGGCTGCTGCTGGTTGAAGCTCTGTCAGGAGGTTAGTCCTGCCTGCCACCGAAGGAAGCTCCAGGCCCAAGGCCTCAGCCGACCTACGCAACACCACTGCATATGAAGCTCCCTCCTCCATACCCACGGTAGGGGGGGAGAGCATGCCAAGGTCTGGGGTGGTATCCAAACCACAGGCATCACCCAGTTCCTCTCGCCAGTCTGGTTCTTCAAGCTGGTCAGCCAAAGGGTCCACAGACCCGTCCCAGTCCTCCTCACCCTCCTCTGGTTGCCACTCAGGCCTGAAAGGAACACCAGGAATGAAGAGAGGCACAAATGTACCTTCCGGCGCCTGTACCGACGTTGATTGACTTCGGTCCGGCGCAGTGTCCAAGTCGGGGGTGAGGCTGGGGTCGGCACCGGTAGGGTGCACAACCGACGCTGGGGGAGTCATCACTGGAATCGGCGCCGGGGAAGGTACCGTTAGGTCGACCGGCGTCGATCTGGACTCAGGCCTGGATCCTCGGGGGCCCTCTGGCAGCGGGTCTGGGGCCAGAGCCGCCGGCATCCAAGGCCCAGGGCCCCAGCCGCGTCGGGCAGCCCGAAGATGCCATGAAGCACTTCGTAGAAAGCTCGAAGCTGGGCAGGGGACGCTCTGGCTCCGGGAAAAGGAGGGAAGCACGGAGCCGTCCCAGGAGCTGGCTCCAAAGACGGAGCTGGATAGCGACGACGTTCTGGGTCCCGCGTCACATCGGCCGACGAACGGGGCGAAGGCGAAGAGCGACGGTGCTTCTTCGCCTTCTTCTTGTGCTTCGACTTACCCGAGGTGTGCTTAGACTTGGATGACGAATGGTGATGGTGGCTCCGCGACCGGTTCCAAGACCTTCCTCTCGACCGGGACCTCGAGCGAGTCGGAGCACGACTTCGGGACGTGGTCGCACTCCAGGCACCAAAAGCACACGAGGTAGTGGTCCGTAACCGACATCAGGCGGTTACAGGCCTCGCACAGTTTAAACCTGGTCTGACGATGGGACATCTCTCGTACACCAGGAGTCAACAGACTCAAAAAAGAAGTCAAGAAAAAGTTAGTCAAAAAGCGACTACCGGGTAGCTCTCTCTAGATCTGCACTAGGCTGGCTCGGAAAAAGAAAGAACTGACGTCAGCGCACAGGGGCGGCGTCTAAGTAGACACTGCGACGTCAGTCCGGCGACTACGACGCCAACGACGGACGCGGAGTCGAACAACGCCACCTACCGACATGCAGGGGTACTGCTAAAGAAAAAATCTCCGGATCCAGTCTGATGCCTGGGGGTAATTATAAAGTTAAGGAATCCATAACTACAGTCTCTTGCAGATATTTCAATTACATAATTTCGGTAAGCCAAATAACAATTTGTAAGATTTGCCCCCTTAAACGGCTGGCTTGTACTTATTTAGACAAAGAGGCTTGCAAAGCATTGGCTGACGATATTGAGTGGTCAGTTTATCTTCAACTGTGGACATCCTTATTTTTGGTTTTGAACAAACATTCATTTTTATGAATGCAGTGACTAATGTAAATGTCATTTATCCATGGGGCAACTTTAATCTCATACCTAAAATATTCTTCTAGTACTCCCCAATTCCCAGTATGATCAGGGGAGGGCTATTATTTGATTTCAACGTAATTTATCAATCTTGTTTCTGATATTTAATATCTCCCCAGAGTATTTAGCGATCCTTCGCTAGTGTTACATACAGTGAAACATTTAAGTATTATCAATGATAATGTATAAAGAAGCCAGGTAGATTCACGTGTGGTGTATAAACAATGAAAAGGTCAAATGTAATATGAAATGCTATAATTGTGTAAAGTATTCATGGGAGGCTTTCAACGTGACCTGCAGAGGGTGGATGAGCAGGATATTAGGTATATAATGTGAGCAGAACAAAAATCAGGAAATCACAGGTATCATTTGTAATGGAAATAGAAACAAAGATCAACAACGAAACAAAGGTGCTGCTAATCTAACTTTGTACAACATCAAATTGCTATTTCTTAATAATTAATAAAATGCCAATACTGAGTGCACTAAAAAAGGATTGTGTAGATACAATGGCCCATATGTACGAAGCCATTTAGCATTTTTCAACAGACAGAATCACTATTTTGGGCCGTTAAGAAATGCTAAATAGGCTTTCCATATGTACAAAAGCAGAATCGCGGTCGCAAATTGCGATTTCTACCCCGTAGAAATTGCATTTTGCGATTACCAAAATAGGAGATCGCATATAGGGTTTTGCTATTTGCGATTTCCAAAGCACATGCACAGAGCATTTCCTAAATGCGAAATGGGCATTTAGGAAATCCTATTACCATTGAATCCAATTCAATGGTAACCATGTGCAAAATGGAAAAAGGCACCCAAAATGCACTTTTTGCATTGCCATGTGTGCGCACTCACCCCGAGGGCAATGCAGCGCTTTACACGAGCACCACTTTCTTTTTTTTTTTTAAGGTAAGGGGAGCCCTAGGCCCATAGGTACGATTGCTTTTACATTTCCAAATCTGCGATTTCCCAATAGCGATTGTGACCCTGTAGGAATCGCTATTAGGAAATCACACTTTTAGTACATTCCATTTTGCATTTCCTAAATAGGGATATCTTATGGTTCACTATTTAGGAAATGAAAACTGGAAGTTTCGTACATATGACCCAAAATGACTAACAGCTGGAGATCTTAATGGCAATCTCTTCCATATAGAACAAGTTCCATATGGCAGGGATTTGATAATCAATACCAGAATATCCCGCCAAAACTCTAAATTCAATTCTAAATTCCAACGCATCAAACACTCCTTGCACATCTTTCAGACCTGGAAGTCCAGTTTCATCTGAAGCTCATGTCGACTAAGACAGAATTCCTGTTATTTACGAAGAACAATAAACAAAAAACAGTAAAATCTTGGCTGAATGACAAGAACCATGAACCTTTCCTGATGGAATTGCATTGGCTCCCATGCTGGCAGTGGTGTATTGCAAAATGATGGGACAATGGGCAGAATGTGATGAGGGACAATGACAGTCTCCCATATCTCGAACACATTCATTGACCTTGGCCCCCTTGAAGAGTTCTGGGGGTCCCCTGCGTCGAACATAACATGTGTATTTGTAAAGCGCACGTTCACCCAGAAGGGTATATGGATGCTGAATAACATAGGTTTATTGTTACCCAACTCAGTGGTACTCATTTTATCGACCTCAGAAGGATGAAAGACTGAGTGGACCCGCCGGGATTTGAACCTATGACAATGAGGTCGAACTCAGGCCCCTACAGTGATCGCATTAGTCCATTAAGCCTCCAGACCCGGCCGAAGGGACCTGCGTTATGCCCCTGCTTTGCGGCCTGCACCATTTTCAAAACCAGCTGCATCATTTACAAAAAGATCAAGACCAACACCCCCGCTTATCATGCTGACCAGCTCACCATCTCTGGTGGTTCTCAGCACACCAGCAGCCAGGGCACCATCAGACTGCAGACTAAAAAGTGTAAAAAGGACAAAACAAGTAGGCAGGCCTTTTCCAGCTATGCACCCACGATTAGAAAAATCATCTCCGTATCCATCAGAACCGGTTCCAATTTAGGAAAGAGTTGAAGACTCACCTCTTTAAAGTGCACTACATCACAATGCATTAACTATGCACAAGCCAGCTTCCTCTCCCATCGCTCATTGCCTATATGCTTGCCTTTGAACCTGTACAGTGCTCTGCTGCCTTTTTTTCTAGGTTCGTGTTATGTATATACTATACATGTACATGTAAAGCTGTTGCACTTTGTACATTTGGGCAGTTTGAGAGGGATGCAAAGTAGGAGGGTGTGACCATACTGGAGGAAATCGTTAATTCTGGTAGGCTACCTAACCCTTTTTCATCAACACTTAAAAGGTCAAAATCCATTATAGTCTGTGCCAAAATTATAGTAAAAACTCCTGAAAGATGTTGTTTTGGGCAATCTGGCTAATACAATACCAGCAAATATCAAGGAAATGAAGGATTGGGGTAAAGAGATTCAAGTAAATTAAACTAGATCCAGTGCAGAAGATATCTCAATAGAATATGCAAACACCGTAGAAATGAAAAGCGCCTTTGAACCATGATTTCAAATAAAAACATACACACATTAATTAGACATAACACCCACGAGACAGAAAATGAACATACCAAAAGAAGGGGGAGTGTTCAAAAAAGTACATCCATCAGTATTTTCTCTGAGATAAAGTGGTACACTTCAGACCGAGATTTCTCCCCTATAAGGAGACAATACAGCTTTAAAATGAGAATATGCAAGTTAAAGAAATGCATATCTTTCATTTCCGAATCAGAGAATGGTTTACTCAAAACTATGTTAAATGAGAGGTACTAAATTATGAAAATTAGGAACACAACCAACCAGTTTCTAAGGGCTGGAGGTCACAGACTTCATGTGACCCAAGGATGAATACAAATGGAAGGGGGCAGCAGTTTCAGACGCTGACATAATGACCCCACCTAAAATACTCTGTTATTAAACCATGTCCTAGATACCATTCTCTTACTACCTAGAAATATGAGCTAACCAATCCAAGAAAAGAACCCAGGCCCTCTAAGATTTTATCTGTACACCTTGCAAGAAAATGGTTGCTGTATATGTTTGTCTTAACGCCCCCTTCAACACATTTTATTTTACTTATATGCTCTGCACAACTTCATAATTCTAAACGGAAAATATCATCACTGTATCCCTATTACTAAGGATATATTGAGCATTCTGCCACCCATCCTTGGGCCCAGTCCACGCTTGATAAAACTGCAAATTTATAAAAAACGAGTTCCAGAACCGTAGTTGGCAAGAAGCCTTTTCAACCTTTATCTAATAAACAAAGTCTCTAGAAGCATGAAATGGAGTCTGTAGCAAGTGAAAAACAAACCAGCAACAGTATCAACAATATCTTACCTGTGATTACGAAAGATACCAAAGGAGGACACTGATGGCCTATCAGCACAGGTAGATGCAGTAATCTCCCTCAGTGAATGTGAAACCAGCGGATGACCACTCAGGCCAAAACAAATCCAATATCAAAAGCTGGATGCTGAGAAGATCACCTGAGGAACGGGCCACTCCTCCCAGTAGCCGCAGTGCCACTTTGGCTAGTATAATGTACCTAAGTGGTGACAAGTGTCTCCTTTAGAGGGTCACAGGTTGAAGAAAAACTCACAAAGAGGAAAAACCTCCTTTGGCAATCTTTGTAAATCTTGATTCAAGCTGAAGATAGAGTTGGTAAAAGAAGCAAAGCACCAAACTTCCCTTGAACATTATAAAGGTGAAAAGAGAAAAACAGAATAAATAGAGTCAAAGAATGAGCCACTAAGAAAATGATCCAATCTGATAGGGCATTGAGTGTGATGAAAAATCAGGGCATAAAATGTGTTGTGACACACCATCTTCTTCCAATCACCGCCCTAACTATACTTGAACCAGGAGCTGACATCACAGGAACAGGGGTGTGGAATTTAATAAAATATCTACTTGTCCATGGGGCAGGTTGCTTCATAAATCTACTTGTCCTGTAACAAATTCCACTTGCCCCTTTGGTCCCATTTAGTGGAGCGACAAATTATGGCAGCAATCTCATTATATAAGAGCTCTGACATAGCCTCTCTGATTATGCCAGGGCTCATACCATAGGAGTGTTTGAATACTTGCAATCACCTTATGTTGTCAGGTTTCCACAGATCTACATACTGGGGCTGAAGGTAATGGTAAGCAATTGCTCTAGGGTTAGAATGCCCTTTTGAGTCTGTGCAAACCTACTAACTTGCATGTTTTAAGGGTTTTCAACAACTCTTCTCTAATCTTTTCCCAAACTGAGAAATGTTGGAAATTTACTCCTGACGATGGCAGACGTAAACCTTCTTCCAGAGTTGGGAAAAAAGTGATTGGAGGGAAAGTGAACTTGCAAACACTCAGATTTTCGCATGAGCAAATCTACACATACAGATTTGCTCATGCTAAAATGCAGTTCACAAATATTTCCTAGGAGTACTATTTCTTGTTCTACTTCTGTAAATTCTTGGGACTTCATGAAAGCCGTATAGCTGCACTTAATGCAAGGACATATACCATGGGTGCACTTTTGAGACTTTCTTTAATAATTGGGCCCCTAATTTGGCCTGGCGTTGACCGTGACCTTTTGTGTTTATTAAAACTCTCTCTCTCTCTCTCTCTCTCTCTCTCTCTCTGTATCGGCTGGCTTCACTGTGAGTGACAGCATTCTGCTCTTTCACAAGGAGCATATCGGCACACAAAGTCGTTTAGTTCAGTGCCAGTAACTACTGTGGCAGTGTGTGCTTTTTGAGACCAAAAACCTATTTTTGCTTTTGCCAATGTTTGTTATAATGGTGAGGGCCTGGAAGCTCCCACACCAAAAGGTTTTACAAAACCGTGCCAAAACAAGTCACACATTGACAAAACTAAAAAGCTGACCACCAATTTCAGACCTACTGGCTTTGCCAATGCTTGTTTATTTTTGTTTCCCATAATCTTATTGAAACTGGTTACACTGATTTTTCATTACGAATATTTTGAGGAAATACTAGCATGCATCAACACGCTACTAAATGATGCTGCAAAGAAATGGTAGCTGAAATTTTACAGTAGTTTAGCAAAATGTTTTTTTCCTGCTTTCATTTTTTTATGAACAATTTATTTTGAAAGCAAAGAATCATCAATCTTGCTTTCAAGCTTTTGCAAATATTTGCATCAAATCAGAGAGCATTTTGGGAGAATTATACGTAGCCTCATATTGCTAAACTTTGAAAACGTGCGTACACATTTTTATACTGGAACCACTGTCAGTAGTGCAGTCGGAGCTTACAACATTTACTTAGAGAACTCACCCTAATAATAAAGGCTTTCAATTAATCAACCATAAATACAAGTTTGAACAGCATTAACATATGGGCAAAAATATTACCTTAACTGCAGACAGTGCCCTTCCCTCATCCATAATGTGGTACTGCAAACTGGCAGCCAAAGGGTTTGTGCTGCAGGGGGTTGGGCCTACTTGTCCCAAGGACAAAATACACATGAAAACTTGTTGCCCTTGACCCCAAACAATATGTCCTGGGCGTTGGGCTACAGGAATTCCACATCCCTGCAGGAAGAAACTCTGCAACATCTAGGAATAGGATGCTCCAATAACCGCCAATGGACTGACCACAATGTTGGTAAGGGTATATTTCATAAGGCTTAGTTTCACCCTCGTTTGAGAATTCATGATGATCTTTCCATGTCAAGGAAGAAGCTCAAGTTTACCATCCAGTGCGCCATGTAGCACTATGAATGACGGGTTGCTGCTGCCTGCCCCTCAGGCTGCCTGTGACCTATGGAAAACCCTTCCAAGGCACCAGGATTGCAGAAGCGGTGGAGCAGCTCCGGCAGCCATAGAGCTGCGGGTCTGACTGACAATGGCATTCTCCATTCTGCTGATGTGAAAAGCATGAGAGGCTTTTTCCTCTTCTATACAACTATAGGTGAGTTTCTGGTACCGCCTTCCTCACAAATATGACACCCAAGTGCTCATGCAAGATAAAGGCAGTCAGAGAAACATCAATAAAAACAAGTTACTTAACTTTGGTAACGCTTTTTCTGGTGGATATAGTATCTGCCTATGGATTCCTCACCTTTTGAATTACCCCCTGCGCAGCATTCCACAGAAACTTTTTTCATAGCTCTCCCACGTCGTCGAGGATGTCACAACAGCACGGCTCCGCTCACGACTCCCCATGACGTCATTGGAGCCAAAAGAAGACCTCGTCGGCGTGCTGACGTCTGTTCCACCCATTTTTCCGTGCCTTTGAGGTGAACGGGTGAACCGACAACATTTTAGAAGTATACACAGTGTACAATATATGCACAAATATACACATTATATGATTCAAACATTAAAGGAGACTGGAAATTCTAAAACATAGACATTTCCTAGCGACAAGCATCATATATCTCCAATGCTAATGATCACAAGACTGACATACCCAAAATTCTTTTCGGTATAAGTAGGCAGACAACGGGGAGGCGGGTGGGTCAGTGAGGAATCCACAGGCAGATACTGTATCCACCAGAAAAAGCGTTACCGAAGGTAAGTAACTTGTTCTTCTGAAGGATACATCTGCCTGTGGATTTCTCACCTTTTGAATTGAATCCCCAAACAGTCCTGCTCCCAGAGGAGGGTGTCCGCCTAACTATACCAAAAAATCCTGCAGCACAAAACATGCAAACTGGCCATCCCTCCTCACCTCCGAGTCTAAGCAGTGAATGCTTCGCAAAAGTGTGGAGGGAGACCGCCTTGCAGATGTTTACAACAGAAACACCTCTAGCCAAAGCTGAAAAAGAAGATTTAGCTCTGGTGGAAAGAGCTCGAATACCTTCGGGGGCTCCTTCTTGGCCAAGGCGTAGCAGATCTTGATGCATTGGATAATCCCTGGACAGTGTTCTCTTGTGGACAGCCTTCCCCTTCATCATTCCCACATAACCAATGAAGAGCTGATTGTGCAGCCTAAAGTCTTTGGTTCTGTCCAAATAGAAACTGACCGCCCTCTTAGGATCCAGGCGGTGAAGTCTCTCCTCCTCCTTAGAAGGGTGAGGTGGAGGATAGAAAGTGAGTAAAGTAATAGATTGTCCTAGGTGGAAGGGTGTGACCACTTTAGGCAGGGAACCAGCCCTGGTCCTGAGAACCATCTGGTCCGCATGGCTAGATGTGAAAGGAGGCTTAGAACTAAGAGCCTGTAACTCACTAACTCTCCTAGCAGAGGTAATCGCAACCAGAAAAATTACCTTGAATGAGAGAAGTCTCAGCGGACAACTATGCAGGGGCTCGAAAGGAGACCCCATTAAGAAAGTAAGAACCAAATTTAAATCCCACTGAGGCATAACAATAAGAGTGGGAGAAAATCTATTAGTGAGACCCTTAATTAATCTCATGACTATGGGAGACTTAAACAATGATGGCTGGTTTGGCAAGCAAAGAAAGGCTGACTAGGCCGACAAGTAGCCCTTAACGGTAGCTACAGCACAACCTTGCTAAGCCAAAGAGAGAGAGAATCTAAGAATATCAGACAAATGGGCTTTAGAGGATCAATTGAACTCTCTCCACACCATCTAACAAACCTGGCCCATCTACTGGAATAAAGCAAACACAAGGAGATGATGGACAGAGCGCTGAAACTTTTCAGACACTCACCCCCAGTCACAGATCTGGGTTGAATCCATCATTATTCTTTAGCTCACTTCTCCACCTCAGTTCAGACCCAGCCATATGCAAATGTGCCTCATGGGAACAGTCTAGCCCGAACTGCCAAGCCAGGTCTTCCCTGAACCGGAAACAAGCATCCTGGGACCGGTTTCTGGGTAACACCCTTCATCAGCCAGGCTAGCTTGAATCCAGTGGCAAAGTGAGCAAGGGGCCCACGTCTGGGCATTCCCTGCCAACTTAGGGCGAGCAAAGCAAACACAAGGAGATGATGGACGGAGCGCTGAAACTTTTCAGGCACTCACCACCAGTCACAGATCTGGGTTGAATCCATCATTATTCTTTAGCTCACTTCTCCACCTCAGTTCAGACCCAGCCATATTCAAATCAGTCTTGACCCTGTGCCTCATGGGAACAGTCTAGCCTGAACTGCCAAGCCAGGTCTTCCCTGAACCGGAAACAAGCATCCTGGGACCAGTTTCTGGGTAACACCCTTCATCAGCCAGGCTAGCTTGAATCCAGTGGCAAAGTGAGCAAGGGACCCACGTCTGGGCATTCCCTGCCAACTTAGGGCAAACAAAGCAAACACAAGGAGATGATGGACGGAGCGCTGAAACTTTTCAGACACTCACCACCAGTCACAGATCTGGGTTGAATCCATCATCATTCTTTAGCTCACTTCGCCACCTCAATTCAGACCCAGCCATATGCAAATCAGTCTTGACCCTGTGCCTCATGGGAACAGTCCAGCCTGAACTGCCAAGCCAGGTCTTCCCTGAACCGGAAACAAGCATCATGGGACCGGTTTCTGTGCAACACCCGTCATCAGCCAGGCTAGCTTGAATCCAGTGGCAAAGTGAGCAAGGGACCCACGTCTGGGCATACCCTGCCTACTTAGGGCAAACAAAGCAAACACAAGGAGATGATGGACGGAGCGCTGAAACTTTTCAGACACTCACCCCCAGTCACAGATCTGGGTTGAATCCATCATCGTTCTTTAGCTCACCTGGCTTGGCAGTTCGGGCTGGACTGTTCCCATGAGGCACAGGGTTAAGACTGGTTTGCATATAGCTGTGTCTGAAGTGGGGTAGCGAAGTGAGCTAAAGAACGATGATGGATTCAACCCAGATCTGTGACTGGGGGTGAGTGTCTGAAAAGTTTCAGCGCTCCGTCCATCATCTCCTTGTGTTTGCTTTGCTCGCCCTAAGTTGGCAGGGTATGCCCAGACGTGGGTCCCTTGCTCACTTCGCCACTGGATTCAAGCTAGCCTGGATGATGAGGGCTGTTAGCCCGAAACTGGTACCAGGATGCTTGTTTCCGGTCCAGGAAAGACATGGCTTGGCAGTTCGGGCTGGACTGTTCCCATGAGGCACAGGGTCGACTGGTTTGCATATAGCTGTGTCTGAACTGGGGTGGCGAAGTGAGCTAAAGAACGATGATGGATTCAACCCAGATCTGTGACTGGGGGTGAGTGTCTGAAAAGTTTCAGCGCTCCGTCCATCATCTCCTTGTGTTTGCTTTGTTCGCCCTAAGTTGGCAGGGTATGCCCAGACGTGGGTCCCTTGCTCACTTTGCCACTGGATTCAAGCTAGCCTGGCTGATGAGGGCTGTTAGCCCAAAACCGGCCCCAGGATATTTGTTTCCGATCCAGGGAAGACATGGCTTGGCAGTTTGGGCTGGACTGTTCCCATGAGGCACAGGGCCAAGACTGGTTTGCATATAGCTGTGTCTGAACTGGGGTGGCGAAGTGAGCTAAAGAACGATGATGGATTCAACCCAGATCTGTGACTTGGGGTGAGTGTCTGAAAAGTTTCAGCACTCCGCCCATCATCTCCTTGTGTTTGCTCCATCTACTGGAATAGACAGATTTAGTGGAGTGTCTTCTGGCAGATAATATAACATCCACCACATCCGGTGGGAGAGAGAAGGAACTCAGGTTGCCCTGTTCAATCTCCAGGCATGATGTTACAAGCTCTGGAGGTGGGGGTGTAGAACCTGCCCCTGCGATTGAGAGGAGGTCCGCCCTGACAGGGAGAAGGAGCGGAGGGTGCGATGAGAGTTGAAGAAGGACTGTGTTCCATACCCTTCTTGGCCAATACGGGGCGATCAATATGACTTGGGCCCGGTTTTGGCGAATCTTCCTCAGAACTCGAGGAATCAAGGGTACAGGAGGGAACGCGTAAAGAAGCTGTGAGCCCCAATCTAACTGAAAGCGTCTCCCAGTGCTCCCCACATCGGAGACTGCAGAATGACGGGCAGTGCGCATTCTCGTGAGTGGCAAACAGGTCCAACCGAGGAAATCCCCACATCCTGACAATGTGATGGACTACCTCCGGATGAAGACGCCACTCGTGATCAGCTGAGTATTGCCGACTGAGACTGTCCGCACGCACATTCAGCACCCCGGCCAGATTATTTGCAATCACACAAATCTGATGGTTCTGAGCCCAGGACCAGAGTCGCAGAGCCTCTCTGCAGACCATACGACCCTACTCCTCCCTGCTTGTTGATGTACCACATCGCGGTAGTGTTGTCCGTCAGGACCAGAACTGACTGACCGTGAACGGAGGGAATAAAGGCTTTGAGAGCCAAACGTATCATGCGCAATTCCAGAAGATTGATGTGAAGCAATCTCTCCTCTAGAGATTAAAGGCCTTTGATCTCCAGATCCGCCAGATGAGCACCCCACCCTAGAGTGGAGGTATCTTATCACTGTGGCCACCAGAGAAGGAGGTTGAAACGGCTTCCCTTGAGACAGGCTGCCTGAAACACACTTCACCATAACAGATCCGCTACAATGTCTGTGGAGATTCTGACCACCTCCCTGAGATCCCCGTTGTGTTGAAACCACTGCCTGCTGAGGCACAAATGGAGTGCCTTCATGTGCCAGTGTGCATGGTTGACCAACAGTATGCAGGAAGCGAACAGACCGAGCAGGCGCAAGACCTTCAGGACTAGAACAGCCGCTCCATCTTGAAACATTGGGATCATATTCTGGATGTCTAGAATCTTCTGAGGAGGAGGGAAAGCACGACTCACAGTAGTGTCCAGTACTGCCCCCATGAACAGGTTGTGCTGAGAGGGTACCAGCTGAGATTGGGGGACATTGTTTGAAAAACCCAAGTCGAATAACAGACGCGTTGTCACCTGGAAGTGATACAGCACCATCTCCTGCGACTTTGCTTTGAGCAGCCAGTCGTCCAGATAGGGAAAAACAGGAAACCCCGACCTCCTGAGATGTGCTGCTACCACCGCCATCACCTTTGTGAAGACCCGTGGTGCGGATGTAAGACCGAACAGAAGGACCGCAAACTGGTAGTGTAGCGATCCCACCGTAAAACAGAGATACTTCGATGTGACTTCAGGATAGGAATGTGAAAATAGGCATCCTGTAAATCGATCGACACCATCCAGTCTTCCTGCTGCAGCACCAGAAGAACCTGAGCCAGGGTCAACATCTTGAATTTCTCCTGTTTGAGGTCAAAATTCAAGATCCTGAGGTCTAGGATTGGCCTCAATAGACCGTCCTTTTTGGGGATCAGGAAACACCGGGAGTAGCATTCCTGACCCCTTTCATGCTCCGGATTCACCTCTATCGCACCTTTCTGTAACAAAGAAAGAATCTCCAGCTGCAAGAGCAACAGATGGTCCTCCGAACACCAACCCTGACTAGGGGGGAAGGGTGGGGAAACGCCTGGAAAGGAAGGTCGTACCCATTTTCATCAAGATTTAAAACCCAAAGATCTGAGGTAACAGATTTCCAATTTTGTAGAAAATGGGACACCCGGCCTCCTATGGGTCCAACATGCGCCAAGATGGGGGATCTAGAGCTGCTTCCCTGCGGAACCAGTAGGGGGGACAGTGGAGGAGGAGGAGGAAGAGACCTGTTGGCAAGCGGCCCCTCACAGATGACCTCTTCCCTACCCTCTGATGACTTATACAGAGAATTCTGATGATGCTGCTGACGGCCTAGAAATGGAGCTGCCTTCCCAAAGCCACGAAATCTCCTGTATCCAAAACTCCTAGCCGGCGACTGCAAGCCTAAGGATCTAGCGGTAGCCCTGCTATCCTTTAAACGTTGCAGAGCTGAGCCCGCCTTTGCCCCATAGAGCCTGGAGCCATCAAAGGGAAGATCCAGCAGCGTGGCTTGAACGTTCGGAGAGAATCCAGATCCTCTCAACCAGGCGTGCCTCCTGGTTGCCACCGAAGAGCCCATCACCCTGGCAACTGAGTCTGCTGTATCAAGACCCGACTAGATCACCTGACGGGCTTCCGCCTGGGTATCCGCAAGCACCTCCATGAAGTGACCCCGAACATCTTCTGGCAGCTTAGGAGCTACCTCCTTAGCTGTGTCCATCAAAGCATTGATATACCGCCCTAACAGGCATGTGGCATTCGTAGATTTCAAAGCCATGCTAGCCGATGAGAACACTTTCTTAGCAGACTGTTCCAGCTTCTTGGAATCCATATCCCCAGGAGTGGAGGGAAAGGAACCTGCCGACTGCTTTAAGGAACATGAAGCTTGAACCAACAAGCTTTCCGGTAAAGGATGAGATGATAAAAATGCTGGATCACCAAGTGCAGCCTTATAACGCCTTGCCACCGTTCTGGACACTGCCGGGGCAGACATTGGTTGCTGCCAAACCTCCAAAATTGATTCCGTCAAAGCTTTGTTGAACGGAAGCAAAGGCTCCACTGCTGAAGAAGGGGTAAGCATGTTAGATCTGACTTCCGCAATGGGTAACTGTAGATCCAGAAGGTCAGCAGCCTTCCTTATAATCGAGTGGTATGAGGCCAGCTACTGAGAAGGAAGAGCTTTCGGAGAAGAGAGCGCCTACTCTGGTGAAGTGTCCAGCCCACTGTCCTCCTGAAGACCTTCAAAGTCATCCACAGTATCAAGTATCTCCCCTTCCTCAGCTGGCTCCTGCTGTTCCTGGAATTCCTCCTCTTCCAGAAATCTCTGAGCCTCCCTCCTTGATCGCAACTTAGGAATTGGTGTCAGCGGCGCCAGAAGCGGCGCCGGTGACCTCAGAGCTGGCGTCAATGGAAGCAGTCAGGAGCTGCTGGCGCCACCGCACACAGTTGAGACAGCGCCGTACCAGAGCCCGACGGCACCAGAGAGTAATCCATCCTTCCCTCCTGGGATGGAATCGGCGTCGAGAACCTCGGCATCAGGAGAGCCCAAGATGGAGCCATCGGCATGAAGGGCATGAAGGGCGCCTGGGCATAATTTTGGGGAACGCACAAATGTTAAAAAAGCGGTCCCACAGCCCACCAGGCGCGCCGGATGGCATAACCACCCTAGCAAACATGTCATACATCGCACTTACAAAATGCGACGGATCCGCACCTGGAGCTGGGAAAGGTGGTTACGGATCCGGAACCGCCTGGTCTGGAATAGGCCGAGGTCATGAGGCAGGTTCTGGCTGTGGCGCCGGTGACACCGGATCCGGGATCAGAGAAGCCGGAGGCTCAGGAGACGCTTCCCTGGGCGCCAGAGAGTCCCTCAGCATCGGAGAATGCACTGGAGTCACCTGCGGTGAAGGAGAAGGCGAGATGTCATCCTTCCTATGAAGCCGCTGGACCGGGGACACCGACTTCGATGATTTGTCCTTCGAAGAGCGACGCTTGGACCCATGACGCCGCTTCTTCTTATGTTTTTTGGACGACCTCGAGGTGTTCGGAGTCGGCGACTTCGACCTCAACTTGGTCCTCTTCCGACCTCTCTTCTCCTTCCTCGCCTGGGCCATAAACAACTTCGCCTCCCTCGACGTTGTGGTCAGACGACCAAAGGCAATCTTCGTGGGGATCCGTGACTGATATATGGCCCCCACATTCCCTACAGGTTTTAAAACCAGGCTTCTTCTGAGTAGCCATCGTGCAGAAACAGTTAACAGGCAACCGTAACAAAGTAGATTACAAAGAAATGGAGAGTCCTAGAAAAACCATTGCGCGTCAACGGCGCGGAAAAAAGGGAACTGACGTCAGCACGCCAACGTCATACGGAGTCGCGAGTGGAGCCCTGCTATTGTGACGTCCTCGTCGACGTGAGAGAGCTCTGAAAAATGTTTCCGTGGAATGCTGCGCAAGGGGTAATTCAAAAGGTGAGGAATACACAGGCCGATCTATCCATCAGAACTGAAATTGATTATTGATTGATTATTGCTTTTCTAGACACCGCTTTCAACAACCTAACATGACATGCTAATCCACCTACCCCTAGTACACCACATCATCATTTGATATAGTGCTGGACGATAAGCAGGGCCGGCTTTAGCGCTGGTGGCGACCAGTGCAACAATCAGTTTTGGCGTCCCCCTTCTCATGAACTCCTCCTCGGATTCCCTGACTACCACAGGGCAAAAGTGTCTCTCATCTCTCCATAGGCCGTCTCTCACATACATTTCATTTGTTTTAAAGCATTGGTAAAGGCTGGCTTTACTAATAAGAATGGATATCTACCCAAACTAACCCTTTTTAGCAACATTAGGAATAAATAATGAAAGACTGGGGAAAAAACCATAACTTCCTAACTATTTTATGCAGCTTGCATGCAGCTTTTTGATGAGAGTTCGTAACAGTCACTGTTCTATATTAGGATGTATCTTATGTACTGTGGTAACACAAGGATCTGTGACAAAAGCAGTAATCCACTCAGCTCTCCATACAAAATACAGGTTTGTGATCTGCACAGTACGTGTTCTTTGCAGCAGGCATATGAACCCTCTGCGCTACTTTATGCCACTAGACAAAACTCCGATCTCTCTCTAACACAAACATTAATCACAAAAGTTATCTTGATATTTTATTGCTGCTTGAAAGCTGGATGCATAAGGAACTCTGCAGAAGGTGTTTTGAAATTGTAAGTTATTGCTAAGCACAGTGCCCCCGCCTCCTTCTTTTATTTAGTCCATTAAGATATTTGCCAAATAATGTCTAGTAGGCAAATGTATCGAGAAAAAAAATCTCATCTTTTGGGGCAATGGCTAAAATGTAATTCCCTTTCAGGTTAAAGATATTGCATAATAAAAGAATGCACTTGCATTCAATTGTGGAGATTGCTTTAGAATGCATAGAGAGGTTATAGACTAAATAAATCTGGTTATGGAGTACTTTTTATCATAACATAGTGGCGTAGAAAGGGTACCATGGTCGTCAGAGGCAGAGATTCATTCAAGCATTCCTTACATCACTTTGTTGCACAAGATGTCCCAAGCACAACAGATGCCCCCAGACATGGATGCTTTGCTCACTGTAGCACACGACTCAACAGTGCTTAATTTGTAAAGGAATGAGTGCCAGTTCCCAAAGCTCTGCTCAGAAGCCCACGGGCGGTGCAATTAAATGTCGGTGTGCCGCATACCAAGGCTGCGTAGGCCTCAATCCCCCTCAGGCCCCTTTAATCAATCACCAGACACTCTCTGCTCCTTTATCGCACAATTGCAGTACTGTGCTCTCTCTTTTTGTGATGGTTTTCCGTCTTTCTCTTCCTCTGTCTTTCCACTTTGTGTGTGTTTCCTCTCCTGCTCCTGCTAAATGGCTGATGAGTAAAAATAAGTGCCTATCCCAAAAAGTGCGTGGTGATGGCCCCACCGGCAACAATTATGCACTAGGACTCAAGCTGTACCTCACTGATACGGCCTAAGTGGGCAAAAACCAGTCTGGGGTTGCTTGTATGCCCGTCTGGAAGGGACCTGGCCCAGCAGTTTGATTTGGACTGTTCCTATTGGAGAAGGACCAAGACTGACTTGCATGAGGCTAGTCTCCATTTAGAATGGCAGTAGGTAGTGGGTAAAAAACAAACTGTAATGCGCTGCAAGTGATTGCCAGTGGCTAAGCTTAATCCAAGCATTCCTTCCATTCCTTCTTTATTTGTTGCAGCAAATATTCTGTGTGTGCCACGAAAGTCCAGAGAGGACTCCTGGGGTCGCTGAGCCATAGGACTCAAGCTATCTGTCACAGACAAGGCCGAAGTAATCATAAAGTGGGCGGGGTTGCTTGTATTGCTGTCTGGAAGGGCACAGGCCTGGGAATTCATGCTGTATTATTCCTATTGGAGCAAGACCAGAACTGATTTACATATGGCTGCTCTCTTTTTAGAATGGTGTAGTGGGTAAAAAACGATGAACTGGAATGTGCCCATCGTGAGCCATCAATTCATCGCTGTTGCCATGGGCCCTGATGCAAGGAATGTGGACCACTACCCCATGGTTTGGTAGTGAAATACAGCCTTAACTGGACTCCATGGGACCCAACACATCTCAGGGCCCCAGGTGCCACTGCACCCGTGGCCCTGATAGCTACGCCCCTGAACATATCCTTTAGAAAGCTGAACCCATAAAATGGGAGTCAGGAGTCACCTTTTGAAAAAAGATTGGGAGCACTCCCTGTGCTGGAGTGCTGACGGAACAGCAGCACAAATTAACAGGCACTGATGCTAAACAACTAGACACCCAAAGAGGAGTATAGAAAATGTGAAAGGTAAAAAAAAAAAAAATAGAACACAAAACGTGTTTTGCACAGCCGAAACACGTGAATTTGGAACTTTTTTTTAATGCAGGCAGATTATGATATTTTAATTTGTAGCTATAACGAAGGCACTGCTTTAGTGAATTTCCTGCTGGTACTACGCAAACGGTTAGGCATACTTTCAGGAGAAAATGCTTAATCTGAGGGCCAGTGCTTGCATGACATGGGGTAAGGGCCTTAGCACACCACCGAGAGATGGAACCACATTACTACAAAAATAGGATGTGTCTGTGTAATGGACGTGCTCCAGCACGTAAAAAGATGCTTCGCATGAAGTGCTGAAAGTCCATGCATGTCCTCGGAGGTCCAGCATGGCTCACGGTTTGAGCGATGGAATTTATTATCGCTGGCCAGGTAGGCCGGGACTGCAACATGTTGCATGATTGACTTGGCCGGATGTCCCCTTGGTTTCAAGTTGGCGCCACAACTCACAGTGCTGTAGCCGAATAGTAGTCCAAGCAGCTTGTTAAGTGGGCCAATGATCTGTTCCCAAACTCTGGCCAGCAGTTAAAATAAAAACGGTAAGTCGTCATGTGAAAGCTAACTGATTATACGGTACTGTCAACTTCATAAGGTTGGTAAAAAAAGAAAAAGACACTGAGTTGTGGTGATAGGGCTGCTTGGATGAGAGAAGTGCAAACCTCTTGGGTGATGACTTTGGCCTGAATTCATGCATTCATTCTGCCCCACCCCCAATTGGACCTGCCCTTACGCTCACTGTCAAGGCTCAGTCGCTGTTGAAGAATCCATTCATTAAAATACTGTTAACAGGGTCCCGACAGATGTACAAAACTTCTTCCACCCATAAATTGTCAGGTATTTAGTGGTCACCTGGGGCCTTTAGGAAGGATTATAGACTGTCCCAGAAATCTGGGGGTCTCCCTCCGACCAGGGCTGTGGGGTCATTGACTGCATCCTCCTGCACTAACTGAGGGCCCTAGCTGGGAGGATCACGTTTGCACATACTTGTCAAGTCAGCCGGGCCCCACTAATGGAAGAATCCACCCACCAGTGTGGGGGTGGGCACTATCCCCAACTGCTCGCGCCGCGGTAAACCCACCGCGCGGCGATGGGGCGCTGTATGCAGTGTGCCACAGGGAGGGGCTCGATGTCGGTTACATATGGCGCGGTCATTTCTACAACACATAAGCAAACAGACGCCATTTAGCACTTCATCCTTTTTGGTCAGCTCTCGAACAGTCATGGTGGGATCCTAGTATGTCCGAGACGAGAGCTCTGCACGGGACTTGCCTTGTGTTGACCTCAGTGTTGACTTTTTTGTAGCCTCAAATCATGCCGCTTTTTCCTGCTATGAAGAATGCATCGACGATAAAGTTAGATGTGTCATGTGGGCATGATTATCAGAGTACAAGTACAACACGCATGCACTGTGTTCCCTATTTATGGCAAATATATTCTGTGCACAGTTGAGAAGCCACCACAAGAGGTGCGGCCTTCGTAATTTCACGTGGAACAGAATCCTGCCCTTGACAAATTCATAAATAGAGTCTTATTGTAAAAGGAACATCCAAAATCGGCAAGAAACAAAATAATCCTTTAACTGTGTATGTACCACCATTACCCTAGGCCAAAGAAATAGAACACAAGGGAAGGTAAAATTAAAAGAATGCATTGATAACTGGGTTATTCGATTGGAAAGAAATAGTCTCTTAGGCTCTGGTATACCGTTGATAAACGAAAGTATCCACCATGTTGCTAGGCCCATTTGTCAGGACAGCAACTTGCACCGACACGGACCTTGGCTCTTGAGCATGAGTGTGTGAAAGGCAGGCACTTCTTTTTAGGACTAGTGTTAGTGAAGACCTTCCGATTGTAATAAAATTCTACATATTATATTTGAGTATAGGTCATTCAGCGCTTATCATTCATTGGTCAGCCAGTGTGTCATTCACATGTTTGTTTTGCCCTCCTCAGCACACAGCACCGGGCACAGGTTCAGCCCACTTCAGTGATTGGTTTACCTCTCTGTGAGGGATGGCATTCTGCTCTTGCACAGTATGCACGTGCAAATAAAAAGTACGCTTGTAGTTCTACAAAAAACATTAAGGAACATTGGAAAAGCCTGAAGTTGGCAATGTCAGACCTATTGGCTTTGCCGGCGAAGGGAAGAATTAAAGGCCACATAGGGCTCTGCTTCACTGTACATTTTTTCGCTTGACTCAAATCCAGCACGTGTTATGCATACATAAATGCTGAATGTGTGAGTAAAGTAGGCGTACCTAAATTTAGGGACAGAGGAGTAGGCCAGAACATGCAAAACAGGTTTGGTTTACACCCAGAATGTAACACTCATTTTAGGAAAGTGCTCGCTACACTTATTTTAGAACCTAACTTACAAACAAGTAGACCTGAAAGATGTAAGAAAAATTGGGTGTCCCAATCCTGCCAGTATGAAAAATTAGTCTCTAATAAAGTCCAATAATCCAGTAATTTAGGGCCAAAAGTAAAATGAACAAACATGATTACCTATATGATTTTTCTTAACCTACAAATGTGTACCATAGGCAACAATACAATACACACACAAAAAGGATTTGGCAAAATAGCTGCACGTGAACATGCATATTTTTTGAAACGCCTACATTGCGCAAGAGGCAGAGAAATGCATTTAATCCAATATTGCCACTGACAGTGTAATATCACATGCATTCTCACAAATATATACCAGGAGAGGGCCTGCAAAGGACACTGAAAAGCAATGAATGCTCTTAACTCCCATCATTGTGATATAGTCAGGGCCACTGGAAATAAGTGATCCTGTAGCTTTGTCTGCATAATTATGGATTTGCTGCACTTTTGACACAACCCATCATCTGCTGCAATATTTGTATATTTTAACAAAAAAAACTGTCTAGCTCAAACGGATCAAAAGTTACTAAAAACCCAGCGCCACTTGTTGACGCAGAGTAGAAGGGACTTTGTAAAGGTTGACTAATCACATTTCAGTAGCTTATTGCTGTAAACTGGTACCAATGTTTTGAAACCTTAGCCCATATGATGTTAAGATACAAATGATAAAATAATCAAGCAATGTTACTATCACAAAATGTGCAGCATTACACAGACAGATTTATGCCTTTTCATGCTGCATAACTTACTCAAGCATGTTGATTAATTTGGTCTTCTCCTGCCGCATAATTCCAGAGACCGTGAACATTAGTACAATGCCCACTTACTGCAGCGTCCAGGCCCAGCAGCACAGCCGGTTCATTGCTTCCCTGAAATGCTGACAACACAGGAGGTCCAAAGTCAGCATCACACTTCACTCTGCAGAATGTATCAATCATTACCTTTATTTCGGCCTAGAAAGGCCATAAAAGAGCAACATAAATACACAAGAGCAGAAATACATTAGAAACAAGGTAAAAATACAAGACATATAAAAAAGCAGCAAAATTTAAGTACCTAAGCTTTATGTCACAATACATAGTGGTGGCACACATATTTCTAATCACACAAATTTAGCAGGCAAGGGAAGTGAAGTAATTTGCACTGGATCAAACACAGCAGGGGCTCCTCCGCTAAGGCGGGGGAGTGAGCCCCACTGCTCGCAGGGCAGTGTAAAAGGAAAAATAAACGATAATAACTTAAGTTATTATCATTTTATTTTTTGTAGCGCCAGGTTAGGGCGGGGCAGGGCGGGGCTTGACTACCGTGACGTCCGGGAGGAGGAGTGGTTGCTGCACTCTAAAGTGCACATGATGGTTTGGCCGGCCGTCTTGGCCGGCCAAACGGTCATGCGCACTTTACATGTTCTCCACCCAGGCTGCATTACAGCCTGGGTGGAGAAAATGCCCAGGCTCCCATTCCCCGTCTGAGCGCCAAACCACGGCGCTCAGACCAATCACAACGCTGCATTTCAGTGTTGTGGTTGGCTTAGGGGAACCAATCACAACGCTGCATTGCAGCATTGTGATTGACTTAGGGAGCCTGGGTACTTCCAGGTTGAGGAGCGGAGAAGGGACGATGTGGGAGAGATGGAGAAGAGATGAGGTGATCAGGTAAGTGGGTTTTTTGGTTGGGCCCCACAGAAATATACTGAACTTTTGGGGTGTAATTTTCAGACACTGGGACACATTCAGCAGGGCCTGCACATTGTCTGCTTTCATTCTGAGCAGCTGGGCCCACAACAAAGGCCGAAGTGAATGCAATGAAGGTTGAAACAAAGGCACACAGCTTGCTATCACTTGACAAGTACTTAAGAGATGCATGTTTTTGACTTTGTTCATACCCTGTATATAAGACGTGCGTGCACTGTAAGAATCGTCAGATGTGTTGGTCTGTCCCAATATTTACACAAACAACAATTTAAATTCCACTATTTTGTGCATTTCTTTTATAGCGCTACTCATCCCAATCCAGGGTGCCAGAGCACTTTACATCACATATACAGGTTATACATTGAAAATAAATCATGCTTGGGTAAATCAATGCACAGGATGTGTTACATAAAAAGGTGAGGGTTACAAAGTCTGGGAGTCACATGCCCTTCGTGGCTCACTGTGCCATAATAGAAAGATTACAATGTATGATCTGCAAGTAACAAAAGGATCTCCGTGTAACAAGTAGTAACATAGGCTCGGTGATGTCACTTGCATACTGCCTTACTTGGTTACTGTTTTTAGGACTTGGCCCTGGATGATGGCTGCAGACGTTTCCCACGGGTCCCTATGCTGATACAAACATGAGCTATGCACTGCAAGTGGCCTAGCCTGTATAGTAAATGGCGCCATTGTTTGACAATCTTTTTGCAAGTGTTCCACGAACGCATCCGAATTAAAAATATTGCTTAGTTTAGGAGTACAGTTTTAGGGCACGCGTTGAACGGCAGAGCGGATCATCATGAATGATTTTTGTTTTTAAACAAAATTAATCTCGTGCTGTTTGAAATGTCATTTTGGGTGTTTCCTTGAAAAAGCATACCCTTTAGATATTAAAAACAAAAATAAAAAAATAAAATACCGTGGCTGCTTGTGAAAGCTGGGATTTTCACCAACTATTATGTACCGAAAAATATACATCAGGGAAAAGCAGCTACAATTGACGGGCACCGAGAAAAATACCTTTCGGTTTTAAACTATTAACATTTTGGCAGACTTTCCCATTTAATGGCAAGCTTCCCATAAGGCCTAGTCTGAGGAGAAAATAGAATGTTCTTTGCATTTCTTTACGGTAACATTTATTTGTCACAAGTTCAAAGAACGTGTACTTGATTCGACTCCCAAATTTGGAGCCGTATGTGTTGAGCCACAATTTAAAAACCAAAACTAATTAATTTAGTCAGTACTCGATTCAATTTCAACTATATAATAAATAATAAAATATGTTTTTCAAACTACAATATTAGTTGTGTTTAAAAGGCGACGAAATCTGACCGATGTTACAAAATCCCCAGATGTCCAATTTTGTCAATAAAGTAGTTAATTTTTCTTACCAAAACATGCACATTTAAGTTAAAAACAAACAAAATATTCAGAATGGTCTCGCTCAGTTACGATAAAATATTTAGATCTGATAGATAGACATATACGCATATGAGGCAGCACGCGCAAATCCAAGGAGTCGCGCTCTTCGTTAATCCCGAAGCAGACGGACATATTGAAGCAAGTACAACAATATATAATGATGTCACATGTCAGGGTGTTTACCTCTAGCTCTCTTCTCTCGAGTGACTCCCGCTTTTCCTGAAACAGGGATGAGAGTCAAACATTTCTGACCGGAAACAGAACTGGACCTTTGACAGGAAATACCCTCAACATTTAATGTGAACCCGCTCATTCTGCCCCGGAGCAAACGGTATGATCGATTCTTCCTCACAAGGACCGGTAAGAGGTGACCTGAGACCCCCAGACATGTTTCCACTCGAGCTTTCCCTCAAACATTCAAATACAGCAAGTGCGTCGTGCTTTGTCAGATGTGCGGTAACTACTGTGGCAAATGTGGATTATCAGCTCACCTTGCCATTATTAACGGCAATGTTGTTTTAATACGAAAGTAAAGCGAGGTGACATTTTGTAAAGGATTCATTTAGAGATAACTCATTAAAGTCTCCGGTGAGCGTTCCAAGGTACATCTGGATAATGTCAGGCTGAGGCAACTGGAGTACAGCTGAGTGTTTGAGGTGCAGGAGAAAATTAATACAAAATGATAAAATGCTGGTCCGGTTTCCATAACCCCGATCTGAAACAGGTCAATTTCAAAATTGGAACGCCTACATTTTTATGATTAGGAACTCAGAGGTGACGGGCAATTGCCCTAGCTTATATGGAAGGGGTACTTTATTCCTTATAATACATGCTCACACCATAACCCCTCCCACAAACCACTTAAATCCTTAGTACTGTGCTCTTTCATACTAAGAAATGGAATGTTTATAAACATGAAGCATTGTAGTGCAGAATTAAACACACCAAAAAGCAGTTAGATATTTGTTGCAAAAATATGCTAGAATCAGTTTCATGCAAGGCAGACTTTCAAAAAACTGTACCTCATAAGTATAAGCATACAGAGAGAGTCTATTTTTCCAATGACTAGCTACATTGGGAAAATTCAAAATAAATAAACACGTTGCCATAAATGGCTACTTAATGATTTTCAAACGTTCGGCTGGAAAAAAAGAGCAAAATAAGGAGAACCCACCCCTGTTTCCTTTTTAAAGTGCAACTTTAACTGTACTCTTTGGCCTGCCTTT